>BPTQ01000005.1:203257237-203286837 GCA_019973895.1 Chrysanthemum seticuspe | reverse complement strand
CTGATGAAAGTGGACTGATGTGAGTGAGTTCATCGGTGAACTCCTCAAGAAGAGGGTCAGACTGTGGGAGTGATGCCTCAACATACTCGATGTTTCCATAAGAAGCACAATCTTCGCTACAATTGGAGAAAGTTTCAAAATGATCTTTTGAACACTCAAGAGGGGAAAGAGAATCACACATATGATCAGAAGTTCCCTGTGACTCTCTCGGGATTGGGACAAGGTTCTCAACACTAGACTTTATGAATTCGTCCGATTCCTTTTCAGGAACAGTGTCAAGATGCTCGTCCCCCATGTTCAGAGAGTGAGTGGGAGCTTCGGGTGTGATAGCAGTTGTTTGAGATGGAATCTCAACTGCTGGGATATCAACTGACTGAGGGAGTTGAGAAATAATATTAAAAGGATAAAAACTCTCCTCGTCATCATCATATAGAGCTGCCTTAAGAAATTGGGAACGCCTTAGAGCTGCTTGCTCTAGGACTAATAATTCTTCCCTAGATTTGCGGGCCTCTCGTTCTTCGGCTAGCAATTCTCCCATGGTCTTTTCACCACTCACTTGATTCTTAAAGTTACTAATCATATCATCAAGTGTTTTCATTGCGGTTTCAAAATTTTGGGAGATTTCTTGAGACAACGGCTCAGGTGGAGTTTGAACCGTATGGTGCTGTGGAGGTTGGAAATTGTCAAATCTGTGAGAGTCATGATTGTTACAAGGAAATGGATTCCCTATTTGACAATCAGAGCTGAAGTGGGGACCTCCACAGTACTCACAACAGTAAAACTGTTGAGTCTGGACTGGTGAATTGTATGGATATTGGTCATAACCAAAGTTCTAAGCATCACCGGAAAACTGTTCATAGACAAATGTGTTTCCGGATTGACACTCAAATCCTTGGTGAGGACCTCCACAAAATTCACAGCAGTTATGTTGATTATATGTAGATAAGTCGGGCTGTGGTGGGTAATTGGAAAAGTTTGAGGGGTCGTTAAATGAGTTCGGATTAGGATCATAATCAAATGAATTCCTCGAACCACAAAACAAACAACTCCCGTTATGAATATCATTACCACATTGTACACACGTACACCAACGACAGGGTGAACCAAAAAGAGGTTCACCACAACCGACACAAGGAATAAACGATTTCATTTGAGAGTAATGAGAAGGAATCGGTTCATTCAAAGAATCTTCAAGACCAACATGGTGATCCGAATGACTATCAAGTTTTGAAGAACATTTTGAAAAGTCCGGAGGTGGGACAAGTGGTGTGCTCTGAGAGCTAGCAATTTCTGTAACACCCCCAAAATCACAATGTGACAGCGGAAGACTAATTGGGGTATTACTTAGAGGATCATAGTCACAAGTTATAGAAAACGGCTCTAAAGAGACGTTTTAATAAAAAGTAGTTACCATTTCATAAATCTCAGCGTTTAGAAACACAAAAAGGGAATACCATATGTTTTGAAGTTACACAAAAGATAGTTTAAATATTTATGAGATGATAACTTTTTTTGAAAACAACACCACTTCAAGTGTCCCACGACATCCGCTCCACGCCTTCACGAAATTCTAATTAGTACCTGAGATGAACATGCTTAAAAGTCAACAAAAGTTGAGTGATATTCATAGGTTTAAATAATAAGTTGAACACAAGTAAGAGATGATAATTGCTTCGAATACAATTACCATGGAAAACATAGATTATTATTGTGCACTAAGCTCATGACACCAAACTAACTGCATACACCTAATTACTGGCGTAAGTAATAATATTGCCCTCAGAGATGGAATTGCCAATTCCATAGTTAACCAAATATAGTGCGCCCCGGTTATTTCCGATAACCGAGTCGGGGTCGTTAATTCCCATAGTACTATCCACAATATTCGCGTTCACTAGCAAGTGATTAATGGTTCATGATGTAAGGGACTTATGGCAGGCAACTTAGGCTATAATAATAATGATCAGATAAGCATACAGTTTAAGAAAAGACTTGTGTTCTAGTTTATAGCATGCATCTCCCTCGCGGGGTTTGAAAGAAATAAGTAAAGGCGAGGCTATGAACTCACCTTAGCGAGTGGTATCCGAGTAGTGTAAGGTCAAGTAGTATGAGCACGAAGTATCGTCACGCGACCTATAATTAGCATGGCAAGTCTTAGTTTATTGTTTTTATTCATGACTTAGTGTATTTAAAACGGTTGAAGCATTCTCGAGAGTTTGTGTTTAATAACGCTTATGTGGCAACGGCTAAGTTTAAATAAGTTTTGAAATGCTTATAAGTCTTTAGCTCTTGAAAGAGTGAGTGGGATAGTTTACGAAACATTCGTATAAGAGTTGGTTCGAGTATATATATATATTAAAGTGGAAATATTTATAAATCAACTTATATTTATTTGATTTTGTTTAGTTTTGAAAAATATATATATATATATATATATATATATATATATACGTACAATATATATTTTATCTAAGTTGCGGGAAAATATTATATTTAGAAAAGTATAATATTTTCTAGTTTATGCAAATGTGGTTGTCAAATAGAAACATGTACCAATTTTATTTACGTGACAAAGACTTGTAGAAAATATAAATTTATTATCTTTTAGAAGTTTTAGGATGGGAAGCGTTAAGTGTAGATCTTGGAGGGTCCAAAGTTGTAAAGACTTATATAAGTTTCAAATTTTATAAGTATTTTAAGAAAATGTGTTAAGTGGTTCAAAGTAGAGGGTTGAAATCGTATATATTTATATTAGTTTTCAAGGCTTATAAGAGATTTTGAGAAATATGATAAGAGGTGCGAAGTTTGGGGACTAGTTTTGTTAAAATACCAAAGTTACAATTTTTATACAAAAAAAGAAGGAATGGGTAACTGCCATGAGGCAGTTTCGAACCCACAACCTCTCTAGTCAACTATCAGCGCCCTCACCATCTGAGCCAAGGGCCTTTTTGTGTTGGGTTTCTCAACGTAGTTCTATTTAACGAGTATCCCAACTGTTTCATGTTTGCTATTTACTTCTTCTCAGTAGCAAATGTCGAAGGTCTTGCATGCATATGCATGACTTTTGTGTTTCTTCTCCAAGATTGTTTTATATCCCAAAGTTTTCAAGTAAGACATAAATATAGTTAAGCATTTGACGAGTCGTTTTGATGCCGTAGTGAACCAAAAGGTCTTGTTTCATTTCGATGTTTATTGACAAGACCCGATATGAGTTTTTAAACCAAAGAAGTTCAAGTCGAGCTAGTGAGATTCTCATCTAGCTTATTTTCTAGTGAACCGAGTGCTTGTTACTAACAAGCTCTCGTATGGTGTAATGGGTCTCGGTTTGTGAGTTGGGCTTCCAAGCCCGGCGCGAGCTTGGATTTGTCCTTAGCCACTCGGTTGTGTATAATGTTTACAAAAGTGTTCGATGAGTAATTTGAATCGGAATAAACTTGAGTCGAGCCAATAATTTCAAGGTAAGTAGGTTTCTAAAATTGAGCTATACGTTATTGAATTTCATGAAACCGTTTGTACATCATTTATACATTTTCGAAATGACTTTCAAAAGCTTCCAAGGTTACTAAACTTGTTTTAGAATCCGAATAAACCAAGATGATTATTTTCTATAGTTTAGCTTGCATGTTTTACTTTAAAAAGGTACCACATAAGCTTAATAGTACATGATGAGGATGTCAAATTCATAAGCATCGAGTTTACGTAAAGTTTATGTTTA
The DNA here is from genome assembly GCA_019973895.1 of Chrysanthemum seticuspe. Taxonomy (NCBI): domain Eukaryota; kingdom Viridiplantae; phylum Streptophyta; class Magnoliopsida; order Asterales; family Asteraceae; genus Chrysanthemum; species Chrysanthemum seticuspe. The sequence continues at coordinate 203,283,122 of BPTQ01000005.1, read as the reverse complement.
AAGATTGTATGCTAAACAAAACATAGATGTATGAAATGGGTGAAGTTTTAACGCAAGGAAAACCATAATGAAGGTGAGTAAGTGACTTACAATGCTTGAGTGAGAGTGAGTGAAGCGAAGACCAAGACTCAAGAAAACTCGAATACAAGTTATGTCCAAACCGACTTAGAGCAAGAACCCAACAACCACTTGAGTATCAAACCCCTTGAAGACCTTGACCTTGTGAAAATTTTTGGTAAGTGATATATGTAATGAGCCTAGGCTCGTGGGTTTTAAGAAGGAGAAAAAGAAAGAACCTTTGGTTAAAGACCATGAGTCTTTGTTGAGCTTGGATACATGCAAAACTTGATTTTTCTACAACCTAGGAAGTATCTCAAGGACAAGCAAATGGGTTTGGCCTTTTCTTGGGTGGTATTCGGCAGTCATAGGACAAGAGGGACAAGAAGGTGAGTTGTATGCATGGGGAACATGCTTCCCAAAAGTCAACTAATTTAGATGCATGTTGTATTTTAAGTTTATACACTAATAAAGTTTCTAGTTTAGTGTATTTACAAGTTTTTGGATGAGATGGGAGTTCTTGTGAGCCCATTCGGTTACAAGAAAAGAAAGGAAGGAAAAGACCTCAAATTTTCGTTATGCATATCGTGTCCCGTTTGAGCTTAAATGTGAGTCACGGTGTCCCGGTTTGAGGTTTTTGACCAACGTATAATATATAATTTAGCATGTTTTTATAAAGGTAATAAAAATATAAAAATAAAATATTAATTCTAACTCGTAGAAATATTTATTTGACTTTAGCCATAACTAATTTATTGTCGGTACGCGTGCGGCTCGTAAGACAAGAAAATTTCTTGTGAGACTGATTTCAGTTATCAGTAATTATCGGGCATGATTAAATAAGACTACTCGAAGTTGCATAAATTTTTATGCAATAAAATGAAGCGTACATGCTAAAATGCTCAAATAAGTTTTGATAAACAATCTAGTTTATTAATACGAAGGTTGATGATAGTGAAATTTTACAGGTGGCTACAATTTCCACCACTTCCGTTATGGTTTCCGGTTCTGGTTTTTGAGAAACGTGAAGTTTAGGTATGTCATTCTTGCTAGTCACCGGTCTAAATTCTGCATGACTGCTTTTAACCGTAAATCGTGAAAGTTTAGGATCAATTTTAGACGGCTTAGGAGCAATTGAGGGGTTAGATCTTTGGATAACCGTAGGTTGGACGTATTTAGCACTTCCATTATCAGAGGGAAGTACCTGGTCCTTTGTCACCCCGGTTTCTCGTTCCATTTCCCTACGCAAAATTAATGGATCATCACGAACAACACGAATTCTTGACATTTGTGATAAAGTATGACGTTTTTCAAATTCGTCCCAGAATTCGTCGCAGTCGAGAGATTCCATGAGAATAGAAGAAGTTAGAATCAAATGGATAGAGGGTAAAGGGATAAAGAATCAAAAAGGGTAAGAGGGTAAAGATGAGTATTTTTGGATTTTTGGATAAACATTTTGTAAAAATAAGAAAGAAAATCTTTTTGGGTTTTTGATTTTTAAGATGTTTTTGGATTTTTGGATTTTTATAAGAAAATATAAACATATATAGATGGTATAAACAAGGAGTGAATATTCAAATCACTAATCTGCTAAGCGTAAGATTATTAGCACAGCTCCCCGGCAGCGGCGCCAAAATTTTGGTCGGTGCCCAAACCGTCAAGTTTTATTACACAAGCTAGCCACTTGTGAATGGCTAACCGTAATAAACTTCAAACAGCTCAGACACCAATGCAATGAAGATCAGAGGAGTAAAGTGTTTCCCCAGGTCGTTAAGTCCCAACGAGTTGTGCGATGAATAATCAAACGAATAGTGATCGAGAGAATTTGAACGGAAAAAGAGATAATTGATTATGAATAATTATACCTAAAGAGAAAGTTTATAAATTACAGGGGCTTAAATGCAAATTAAAGAAAATTAAAAAGATAAATTATATTAAATAAATGCTATCACTATTTTTAAAATGATGTTTTTGATTTTTCTTTTATAAAATTTAACTTAAAAACTACGTGACGTACAAAAGAAAATGTGAAACTAAAACAATATTAATCCTAAAAATATAAAAATGACATTTTTACAAACCTAATGATAAGAGAAAAATTTTAGAAAAAGAAAATTATTTTTAAAACTATTTAATTAATTATTATTAATTAAAACTAATTTTAACTATTTAATAATACCCTAAAATACAAGAAAATATGAAATAAAGCTAAAAAAATGAAATTATGACTTAGAAAAATCTAAAATAACTAAAGAGAATTTTCAAAACTAATTTTATATTTTTCTGATTATTTTTCGATTTTCTATGAATTAAAAACTATTTAAAACTACTTAAATTGCTTAAAAATACAAATTTAACTAAGAAAAATCTGGAAAAATATTTTTTTGACTTTTTATATTTATCTTAACCTAGGAAAAATGAAAACTTATTTTTTTGAAGTTTTTCTGATTTAATTGTATTAAATGCTAATTAAAAAGTACTAAAAACTGATTTAAATGAAGAAAAATAGCAAACAGTGATGAAAAATCATGAAAATTTCAGGAAAAGTCTAAATAAATATTATGAATCTAAGAAAAATATAAAAACAGTGGCTTATGTGTAGGATTATGAAACTGCAATGACAAGTGCTTATAAATAAGCACTCCAAATAAGCCAAAAGCTACAAATGAGCACCAACTGAACACAGAAGCTATAATAAGCTATAACTACTCAAAAGCAACTAGACACAACTGACCTAAACCTCTAAAGTGCAAATTAAACAGATATGATGATATGAGCTCAAGTGCTAAAAATCAGTTTCCAACTACCACTTTGCAGCCTAAGAATAAGCTACCCAATAAGCTGAAAATCAAAAACCAGATATAAGATCCTACACTAGACCTGGCTGGCTACTTCTAAACCAAGGATGAGCCCTGGATAAGCTCTGATGAGCTTGTGACAAGCTCTGCAAATCACCTGTGCACACTCAGTATACACTGAGTGTGTACAGGGGATTTGTGACCATTTTGATAAGCTGTTTTGGAGCTTGTAAAAAAATTACAAAAATCTACAAAAATGATATTAAGAAACTAGACCAGTTGAAGTTTTTAAACCCCAAGTTTCACTTGATTTGGCTCAAAATTGAATCAATGAAAAATCATCCCAGTTGGGCTGAAAATGACTTTTTCAGTTTTTGACTTTTGAAGCAGTTATGACATTTTGACTTTTATGAGATTTAAAACCAATTTGTGGACTGATCTTGATGTATTATGATGAAATAAACCTAATGCAATCTATCTCTATGTATTACAAACCTAACCACTGATTTATACCAACTGATTCAATCAAATGTGCTCTCAAGAACAGATTTTAAGTACTTTTGACTTTGGGTATTCTAGTGCACAAACAAATGACCAATTTGGTGATATTACAACTAATTGAGACTAAAGCAACATGTTTGACCCACTGAACAACCTCTATCTTAGGTTAACCCTATGATCCAAACACCACTTTAACCCACTGAGTTGCAAATTAAACTAAGCCAACTACTGATTTAGCTTATGCAGACACTTAAACTGAATCTAGCTAACCTAAATACAACTTAATTAACAGATAAAAACTAATCTAAACCACATATACAGATTATGCAATGAGTCTTGAAAATGACTTACATTTGGTCCTAGCCACTGTGGCTTGCCAAAGAACACAAGAACCACTAACCTATTCCAAACCATAACCTAACTCAATTTCACCCCATATCCAACTCTGCATCACCCATATATCATTTCCATTTGTATTTGAGCCCAGTTTGACTTTCGTTGACCAAAAACCAAAATTGCTTGGAACTTAATTGTAAGCTTACCAAAAGCTATAAAGAGCTTAAGTAAACTTATTTGAGCTTAAAAATAAGCTACCAAAAGCTTGAACATAGGAATTTGAAACTGAAATTTGCAACAGTAAACATGAAATGGTAATGCAACTTGAATTGATACTTGAAAATGGTTTTAATACACTGAAATAGCTTAGTTTGATACAATTAAGCTGGAAATTACAATTTAGAATCTATTTAAGACATAAAAAGCTTAAAACGACATACATTTGAAAATAAAACTAAGTACTTTTTACTTCTCTCTATCTCTTGCTTCCTTTATATGCAAAATATCTTCCCTTTTGACTTCTGAGCATATCCCACCAATTATCTGAGCCATTGGATGACTTGAGACACTCTTGGCCGTTTGATCAATTTTTGGCGCCAAAAGTGTATACATGCCAGTGGGGGTTTGAGTGAATGGAAGGAGAAGCATTTAATGCTCTTTGGCTTGTTGGGTGAGGTGGAAGGATAAGGGGAGTGGGAATTGAGCTGGAGTGATGGGAGTATGAGTGTTGCAGGCGAGTTGGTGGGGAAGAAAGAAAAAGAGAGGGAAAAACGGGGTGTTTGTTTGACTTGGGATTTGACCAGGCTTAATATATTGAAGGGGGTCCAAAAGGCAGGGGGTCAAAAAGGATTGGCAGGGGTCACAAGATAATGGCAGGGGTCCAAATGGGTTTTGACAAGGCTTGGTTTAATATCATAAGGACCATATTTGCAATTCACCAAAAGAACAAGGACCAAATCTGCCAATTTTCCAAAGTTGTTCCAAGGGACCAAAAGTGACAAGTTTCAATAGTGCAAGGACCATAATAGACATTTTTCAAATTTCCAAGGACCATTTTTGCCAATTTTGAAACTTGAAGGACCAAACTTGTAATTTCTCAAAACTTTTGACATTTTTCACCAAAGGGCTAATTTTGACAACTTATGATTTTAAAAGGACCTTTGGTGATTTTTCTTTTGAAATTAAGTGCTCAGGGACTATTTCTGACAACTTTTGAAACTTGGGGGACTGAAACTGCCAATTATGCAAACTTAGCTCATTTTTCATCTGATTTTAAACATTTTGCATCTGAAACATATAAAATGCAATTTTGGAATATTTTCAGTATTTTGATGCATTTCTGAGCATTTTTAAATGTTTTGCAGTTCAGATTTGACCAAAAATGATGAGTATTTACACACTCATCAATCATTCAGATTTATGTGGACGACATCATCTTTGGGTCCACTAATCCGAATCTTTCAAAACATTTTGAAAATCTCATGAAAAGCAAATTTGAAATGTCCATGATGGGGGAACTAAAATTCTTTCTTGGTTTACAAATACATCAATCCCCACGTGGAATTTTTATTAATCAAGCTAAATATACAAATGAGATTTTGAAAAATCATGGTATGGATAATTGTGACTCGGTCGGAACACCAATGGTAACTTCACCAAAAATTGGAGCCGATTTGTTTGGGAAACCTATTGATCCGAAGAAAAATCGGAGCATGATTGGTTCTCTCATGTATCTTACTGCTAGTCGACCCGATATTCATTTTGCTGTTTGCTTATTAGCATGGTTTCAGGCAAAGCCTACCGAACTGCACCTCAAAGAGGTTAAAAGGATCTTTCGGTACCTGAAGACATCCATTCACATGGGACTTTGGTATCCGAAGGAATCCGGATTTGATCTAATTGCCTTTTCAGATGCGGACCACGCAGGCGATCAAGTTACAGCAAAAAGTACATCCGGAGGAGCACAATTTTTGGGTGAAAAGTTAGTAAGCTGGTCTTCAAAGAAACAAGATTGCACTGCGCTTTCAACCGCTGAAGCTGAGTATGTGTCTCTATCTGTGTGTTGTGCTCAAGTTCTATGGATGAGAACACAACTCACAGATTATGGCTTTACTTTCGATAAAATACCTATGTATTGTGACTCGAAAAGTGCCATAGCCATATCATGCAATCCTGTTCATCACTCAAAGACTAAGCATATCAGAGTCCGCTATCACTTCATCAAAGAGTACGTCGAAAATGGTACTGTTGAATTATTCTTCGTGAAGACAGATTATCAACTCGCCGACCTATTTACTAAAGCCCTTCCAAAAGAAAGGTTTGACGATTTAGTTCGACGACTTGGAATGCGAAGCCTAACCCCTGAGGAGTTAGAACGTCTTCTCGAATCTTCTTGAAAATGATTTTTCCAAAAAGCTTCGCTGTAAATATTTTTGAAAAACAAAATACAAAATTTGAAAAACCAACAAAAGCAAAATATAAAAATATAAAACTTTCAAAAATACAAAAACAATATAAAATCAAAAATCCAAAAACATTCTTCTCACGACATGTCTCTCGTATAATCGATATTCTGTACGTTTCTAGAAATGTCATTCAACAATGATATGGGTATGTACAGATGCTTGAGCGAGAGTTCTTTATATGTTTTCTAAAACATGTCGTTTCTCAAAATTTCTTCATAAAATGGCTTTAGTATACTTCAGTACGAAACCCGCACCAAAATGATGACTTTTGATTATTTCAGATCACAACTCATGTCTTCATAGAAAAATCCAGTGTACGCATCAGTGCACTACATTTAAAAATGGTGAGAAATCATCATCATCTTGAGCACCTTTTCAAGATTGTTCAAAAAGATTTTCAAAATCTTTCAAAATATTTTGTGCTCAAGATAACTCCCTCTAAAACCCTTTAATTGATTATGTTGTATTAAAGGGGGAGTATAAAACAAAAATGTTCCAAATTCATGCTTAAATCAAATCCGTCTGTCTTCCCAAAAGTTTTATAAATGTTGTTTAATCCGTTGATTTCAAAAATATCACGATTATGCTATTTTTGAGGGGGAGGAGACGTGATTAAAATGTGATAAAAAAGTTTTAATGATCGGTATTTGAATCCCAAATGAGCTCGACTCAGTCGGAACCAATGAATTGACGAGTAATCATTGTACCAATTCAAGAAACTTGTAATAGACATGAACTTACATGGGTCTAATCTTCTTTTCAAGAAGTGTTTACAACTTCAAGTTAGTTATTAGAGCTAGTTGTCACCTAAAAACTGACAATGGAACTCTCTAACTAAGCAACGTAACCGTGTCTCGTGGGGAATTGTCTATCATGAGCAGATCAATTCAAAAAGTGCGAACTCTACCCTCTATGTGCAGATTTCTGTCAAAACTTATAAGCACATGTGAAGGGGGAGTGTTTCTGAAAATATAAAACTCTCGGAGTGTCTCAAACATGTTTCTATCATAAACACTCTGAGAGATTTTCAAGAAAAATGGTTTTTATGGCAACAATAGGACAGTCATGGAGTTATAAGGTGACTAAGGATAGGAAATCAGTCCTATGATCCGCCAGAGCCGGAGGGATCTACCCAAGGACAATCACAAATAGTTAGAATCTAGAAGTCCTTAGGTATGATTGAAAAAAGGAGTAATGTGAGAAAGGAGAAAGAAGGGGTTGAAGAATTAAAAAGAAATGTAATGAAAGGGTGAAAAGAAATAGCCCTCCATATTCAACCTTAGGGCAGAAATCGGGTTCAATACATATGCTACTGGTTGTCACTTAGATGACACTGGTATTGAAGACAAAGACGTCATGGACCCAGTGACGCACTGCACCTAACCTTCTAGCCACTCAATTCCTCTCAAAAGGGATTTGTTTCATTCTCACTGGGAACCCTACATAATCTATTGACCTTCTCTTAGAGTTGGTTAGTATTGAAGAAGGAGACCCTCTCCCTAGTCTCCGCTCAGGAAAAACCCAAAATGCACTATTGAGTCTAGAGCCACGAGATTCATCAAAAGATCTCATAGGAACACATGACATTTCATCATTTGTTGTTCATCAATAAGAACACAAGTGATACATTCTAGAGTCCTACGCAGGTCTTAGCAATCTGCCTGAACATTTATGAGAGGAGTTACAACTGTAATCCTCAGTGATTGAATGGAAATTCCTGCCAGGGTCAACATCAAACAGCCCTGACAGATGGTCACTTCGGTAATTCTCCGTGGATTACGCTTAGTGTGTCTCAAACGGTCTACAGTCGTGGGGTGATGCTTCGGTGTACCTCAGCGACTCATCTGAACTGTAATTGTAATTCGGTTCATCGTGTTATCTCACTTGTGGGACTCCAGTTCAGGAACGGCCTTTGTGAGAATTAGAGTTGTGTTTTCACACTATGATGTTAACACTCTCGAAGTTCAAACTTGTAAGTGCCGGAATCCGCTTATTACTAACATGTTTTATGTTTTCTTCTTATGGAAGCTCTGGAGCGGATTGATCGTGCAGACTCTCCACATGCTCATACCATCAACACATGAAAGTTCTCATCAATATCAAAGGCTACTCAAAGTTAAAGATGATTCTTCGTCAATGTCAAAGAAAATCTTCAAAGTTTAAAGACTCGAGAACTACGTCATTGGTAACTTAAAGGTCAAATAGAAGTGTGAGCATGGTGGAGAAAGACGTGGAGACACCTAACCAACGAAGCTGACAACGGCAGACAACCACAATAATTGATCACAAAGCATGAAGGAACAAAGAATCAAGACTATTCTATATCTACACGCAAAGTTCAAGCTCGAGAAAAGTAAAGACCTAATCAAGTGGAGCATCATTTGAATGACCACCCCTTAGGGGGAGATTGTTAGCCTTAATAATTTTTATTAGAAGTGATGGTCATTCACGTTTAGGAACTTTGTAACGTGTGTTAGATATCGTGATAGAATAGTCAACGGGCTCGTGGATTGGACTAAGCTAAATGGGTATTAGTTTAGTTAAGCTAGCCTTATATCAATCCAAGTCCAATCCAACCCAAACGAGGCCCATAGAAAGCCTTTTAGGGCATCATTGTATTTGTACTATAAATACCCCTCAAAGTCTCATTTGAGGGGTGTGCTTGAGTGTGTGTGTGTGTGTTTTCTTAGGAATATACAACTTATTGTTTTCATCTTTCTCTACACATATACACGGTTTTAACATCAAGTCAGCATCTTTCGTTTCTTCTTAATCTTTATACGTTTGTGTTTGTGTTAACGAGTTCTACGCATAAAGTGATATACGTGTTGGGTTTGTGATAAGGTTGATATTTGTAAGGTCCTACAATTGTTGTAGTTGTTGTTGTTGAGGATACTCATGAGGAAAGTAGTTGGAGTGTGGTGGTTGAGACATCTTGAAACTTGTGTTGATGATGGATCTTTGTAGTCGAATGAAACTTGATGTTGTTGATGAAGTACACTTAGGCGTAAACAAAGCTTAGGCGTAAACTGATGACCTTACGCGTAAACAAGAGAGCTTAGGCGTAAATCCTTCTTACACGTAAGCTTTAGGTTAAACGTAAGCTTAGGCGTAAACTAAATGCTTAGAAGTAAGAACCTTAGGCGTAAGCAAGCTTAGGCGTAAAGTGTTTACTCGTAAAAGTTTAAGCTTATGCGTAAACTTAGGGTTTTACCCAAAAATCCTTTACACTTGTCCAAGTGTAAAAGATATCCACAAGTCGAAGTATTTTCAGGCTTATCCAAGCAAGAAAACACTGAGTTAACCAACAACTTTGAAGATCGTTGAAGAAGATTCCTTACGCGTAAAAGCTTAGGCGTACCTTTCTGACTTAGGCGTAGAAGCTTAGGCGTAAAACTAGGGTTTCGTTATGCGTAAAACAAGTTAAGCGTAAGAAACTAGGGTTTTCTTAGGCGTAAACTTCACAGAATTCATCAAAACTGATTATTATGCACTAAAATGTTTTGTAAAGTTGATTTTAATGATGAAACAGCTTCAAAATCACTAAAATAACAAGAAAGTTGAAAACTTGATGAACTAAGGTGAAATTTTTGCTTATGCGTAAAACAAGTACACGAACCAAAACCAAGCTTAAAAACTATCTAAAACACGTAAAGTTTGTAACTTTTTGCAAAAAACAGAAACTTTAACACTAAATAACCTTGACGCATAAGAATCTTGAGTTTACAAGTGTAAAAATCAAAGTTTTAAGCTTGATAAAAGTGGAAAACGAGAAACCTTACGCGTACGAGTAATAACTTCAAAAACAAAAGGTTTCACCTAACAAGATGGCGATTGATACCACTGTTAGGTCACCATAAGTTAACACAAGCATGAAGATGATAAAAATAAGGTGAGAAGGGACGGTTGCACATACAAACACATGAGACAATATGAAAGGTTATGCGTAAATGTATATGAGTGAACAACACTTCTTAAATGAGAAGTAAACAAGTATTTATAGGGGAAGGGAGTTAGGGCAACACATCTAGTCTCTTCCTTGCCTAATGGGCCTTAGCATGGTCTTACTAACATAAAAGCCATATAAATGCAACCTATTACATATAAATGACTAACACTTGATAATAATATTTAGGAGCGTTTCCAACAGTCTTAATAGATCATACACGCGTACCGTAGGTTTGAAAGTAATTTAGTGAAAAAGAAAAGGAAAAAACAAGCACGATAGATATTAAGGGTGCGTTTGGTATCCCTCAATCGGAATGGAGAAATGAATATCATTCCGATTCAAAGTGTTTAGCATCCTAGAATGACTATCAAAAGTAGAAATTATATACAAATTTATTCCATATTTGATATACATCAAAAGAGTAGTATATAATTGTTTCATTCTCGGTCTTACCACTTCCCTTCACATAATATATATTAAGGGTGAGTAATCCCGACCGACGACCGATGACCGACACAAACCGACACCGACCAACACAAATCGACCGGAACTCAGGTCGGGACTCGGTTTGGGATTTCCTCGTTGTCGGGACTCGGGTCGGGTCAGGAGTCGGGCTTAACCGAGAAAACACAACAAAAACCACACAAACCCACCGAAACTGATACCGATCGACACAAACCGACCTATACTCGGGTCGGGACTCGGTTTGGGATTTCCATGTTGTCGTCGCGTAACTCGCGTTTAGCCTTTTTCTGTCACGTTCGATGTACCGTTGGTTGCCAATGTGACGTGTTGGTGGACCCAAGTTTTCCTTTATTTACTCCCCCACTCGCATGGGTAGTCAAGTTTAACAACTTTGGCTTTCATACACAAAAGCAACATTTATTGACGCGAGTAGTAATTCAGATGCTTAGCCGTATATGACGTGTCATCTGACCTTATTGACACTATAAATACCCCTCAAAGTCTCATTTGAGGGGTACGTGACTTTAAGGATGAAGTTCATTGTATGCTAACCATCATCCAGAAAAACATCACTAAGCTCATCTCTTTCGTTAGCCTGAATAACCTCCTAAACACTTTGTTGTCATTCCTTATTTGATACATTACACATTATGTTGGATGTCCACCAATTAAGGGGGAGAGAAATTCATTCACATAATTGTCTTTTGTCAAATTTTATGTCTCTTAGACTCTACAATACCAACACATAGGTAAACACCACTTAGCTAAAACCGGTTCATGAAACCACAACTAGTTCAACCTTTTTCGCACCAATACCTCATCAAGTGAAAAACGCATCATGTGTTTTTACAAAACGTCTTCATCTCCACATATAGGATTTTCCTTAAACTAGCACCTTACAACTTCACTATCTAGAACACCATCATAGGATCTTATCCTTATCTCGCTTATCATGCATGTCCTTGTCAGTGCAAACGATATATTAATCAAAACAGTCATCTCAAACACGTTGGTCCATCCAACTCTCACTCATATGATGTCATTCGCTAGTAATGTAAACGTGTCTCGCAAAGGACTTGTCCAAGTAGAAAGTACCATTCGAGATACTCTTGGTAGACATGAACTCTGACGGGTATGAAAACCTTTCGAGGTTTGTATACACCTTCAAGGTAGTTATTAGAGCTAGTTGTCACCTAAAAACTGACAATGTAACTCTTTAACTATTCAACGTAATCGTGTCTCGCGGGAGATTGTCTATCTTTAGTAGATCAATTCAAAAAGTGCGCACTCTTTCCTCACTGTGCATTTAAACCATTAAAACTCTTTAGCACATGTGGAGGGGGAGTATTTATGCAAAAAATTATCTCTCACAGTGGTTCAAACATGTTTTTCATTTACAAACCCTTTGAGAGATATTTTTCACATACAGTGGTTTAAATGGCAAACATAGGTTAGTCATGGAGTTATAAGGTGACTAAGGTTAGGAATAACCGTCCTATGATCCGCCAGAGCCGGAGGGATCTACCCAAGGACACTACCATTAGTTAGTGTTAGAAGTCCTTAGGAATGATTATAAAAAGGAGAAAATGAGAATCGGAGAAAGAAGGAGTTGAAGAATCAAAAAGAAATGTAAAGTAAAGGGTGAAAAGAAATAGCCCTCCAGATTATTCAACTTAGGGCAGACACTGGGTTCAATTCATATGCTACTGGTTGTCACTTAGTGACACCGGTATTGAAGATTAAAAGTCGTCATGGACCCAGTGACGCATGCACTAAACCTTCTTAGCCACTCAAGTTTCTCTCAACAGAAGCTTGTTTCATTCTCACAGGGAACCCTACATAAACTATTGGCTTTCTCTTAGAGATCGCTGGTATTGAAAAAGGAGACCCTCTCCCTAGTCTCCGCTCAGGAAAACCAAAACGCACTATTGAGTCTAGAGCCACCAGATTCATCAAAAGATCTCTTAGGAACACTTGACATTTAATCACTTGATGATCAACAAATAAGATCATCAGTGGTTCATATCGAGTCCTTCACAGATCTTAGCAATCTGTCGAGAACATTTATGAGAGGTTCACATCTGTGATCCTCAGTGATTGAATGGAAACTCCTGCCAGGGTCAACATCAAACAGCCCTGACAGCAGGTCACTTCGGTAACTCCCCGTGGATTACGCGGAGTGTGTCTCATACGGTCTACAGTCGTGAGGTGATGCTTCGGTGTACCTCAGCGACTCATCTGAACTGTAGATGTACTTCGGTACATCGCGTTATCTCATTTGTGGGACTCCAGTTCAGGAACGGCCTTTGTAAGAATTAGAGTTATGTTTTCACACTATGCTGTTAACTCTCTCGAAGTTCAAACTTGTAAGTGCCAGAAACCGCTTATTACTAACCGTTTGAAATGTTTTCTTCTTATGGAAGCTCCGGAGCGGGATGATCGTGCTGACTCTTCTCATGCTCACGCCAACATCATCACTAATGGAAGTTCTATTCGAATGCAACACAACAGTCAGAATGATTCTTCATCAATCAAAGAATCTACAAAGTCAAAGACTTACAGAACTTCATCAGTATTGATTTCCAACGTCATAGAGCGTGTGAGCATGTTGAAGAATGACGTGGAGACACTGGAGCAGCGAAGCAGACCTGAGGCAGACTGATGCAGACAACAACATACTATCACTTTCACCACAAAGAACAATGATCAAAGAACAAAGTTAAAGATGACGTCGAAGCATAACTGTTCAAAGATAACTATCTCTCTACAATGGGGAGATTGTTCGAATCAAGACAATTCCTCTCACAAGAAAGAAGAATGTCAGAAGACGTCACAGCTACTATTACATCAACGCCTTCACCGTTTACATTCATATATACTTGAGGGGGAGATTGTTGGAATCACTCCTAAACAGTATTTCAAGTATTTATATCTCATATGTAATAGGTAGTTTTATTATGGCCTTTATGTTTGTTTAAGGTCAAGCTTATGTAGAAGGCCCATAAGCTTAGGCCCAAGCCCACATAAGAAAGGATGGGAACTAGGAGTGTTGCCCTAGGTTTCCTCCTATAAATAATCTTGTAAACCCTCATTTGAGGGTTGGTTGTTCAAGTTTTCTTTTCACACATATTCCTACGCCTAACCGTGCTACTCTTATCGTGTATGTGTGCTTGTTTACTTGTTCAATCGCCTTATCTCTTTCTCTATAACTTGTGTTTGTAAAACTAGTGACCTAACAGAAGCATATGAGAACTTGCTCAAAACAATAGGTTGTTAGCATCAATAAATCATTCAAATCATAACCCTTATGCATCATTGAAATGCAATGTCCATTCATATTTTTTTCTTAGCTTTGGTCACTTGACATTACGAAAGGATTGCATGAGTTCATATTTTTATATTTGCTATACATACGAGTTTCTAACTCCTTAATAGCTTCTTACCTAATCATCACCACCTTCCATCACCACTTTCACTAATCATCACCACCATGGATTAGCAAAAACTTACTTTTGTAAATCTTGAGTCATCTACCATCACCACATGAATCCTACTAGTAAACCGACACCAACACTAGCACCACTAGTGGCACATCCGGTAGGAGACTTCATAGCTTCTTTCTAGGAATTATTTTGTAGGCTTTTATCATATTACATTCTCACTTTTCTTATGATTGTAATTAGAAGACTACACTTCATGAGATCTTTGATTATATCATTTATCACATATATACATCTTATTTTTCTTTGTGAAAAAGATGAAATATATTGCACTAATGTTTTTCATTGTAGGTTCATCATCATATACACTCGATTGTATATAACTTACTCATCTAAGGATGAAGTTTGCATCAATTATTTTTCTTATTTTAGGTGCTTCTTGACACCCTAGAACAAGGAGGAATATCCTTTAAGCACTCATATTGCATCGTCTATACACTTGGTTGTATATGACATATTTGTCTAAAGACAAAGTTTCTATTATACTAATATTTATTTTGAAGGTTCATCTTGACGCCCTAGAGCAAGGAGAGCTTCCGTCAAGAATTTACTAAATGCATCTTATACACACTTTGTTGTATAACACTTACTCGTCCAATGACGAATATAGTTTTGCACTAATATTTGTTTTGTAGGTTTTTAATCATACCCTGACGCCTCAAACAAGGGGGAGCAACCGTCAAGGGGGAGCATGCACGCATTTAGCATCATTCTCACTTTTCAAACAAGCATTTGTGCTTCGATAAAAAGTGGAGAAAATAGGCTAACATTGCTATGCATTTTTCTTTTTCATATATTTCTCATAATTTTTGTTGCATAAAACTAACCTTGATGTAGGTTAAGCCTCTTTATTTGATCCATGGATCCGCTACCAAACAAGGGACGGATTGAAGTGGACGGTTTAACTTCACTAGGGATGATGCAAGCTCGCCTTTTTGGGGAGAAATAAAGTTAAACTCCAAGGACACGCCCTTTTTGTTTCGACAAAAGGGGGAGAAGAGTGTAAACGGAGAAGGTAACGGAGAAGGTAATGTAAAGGTAGTAAGGATACAAGTAACCTTTTACATTTTACTTTCTATTACGTTTACATATCTTTGTCATCATCAAAAAGGGGGAGATTGTTAGTGCAAATATTACGATATTTAATCTATACAGTCTCGTTTGTTTTGATTGATGACAAACATGTAACTTGTAATACATAACGTAAAATGTACAAGTTACTTGTAATCACACTTTGTCTCAACATACATTCAACACCTCT
Organism: Chrysanthemum seticuspe; assembly: GCA_019973895.1. Classification (NCBI taxonomy): domain Eukaryota; kingdom Viridiplantae; phylum Streptophyta; class Magnoliopsida; order Asterales; family Asteraceae; genus Chrysanthemum; species Chrysanthemum seticuspe. The sequence continues at coordinate 203,267,790 of BPTQ01000005.1, read as the reverse complement.
CGATGACTCAAGTCCTCATATGTTACAACACAGGTTCGTACATGTTTGTTATGTGGCATTATGATCAAACCCATTAACAAATCATTTAGAATGTTTAAAATACGTTTAGAGTCACTAAGTATTTTAATAGGTTAACCATTCTATTTCGAACCTCATTTTACATTTTGCATTTACAAGTATTTCATACAAATACTAAAGTTTACTTACACTTGACAAAATATATTTTATTTTGACAAGCACTCTTTTACAAAAGGTAACTAGACATTTTATTAACTAGTTACATAATACATTTTACAAGTTTACCTTGATAAACTTTTTAATCTAAAAATGGAAATACATGTTACATCATGTCATGCATCATCTTTGAAATCCTTGAAAGATCACTTGAATATTTTGGTTAGATTGACACTCAATATATCAAATGTGATCTTAGTAAGATTTGGTAATATCTTGGAAAGATTTGAAGAAAGATTTTTTAGAATTTATGTCAGGCACCCACGGCACCAAATTGCATAAAGGACGGAACCCTTTAAAGGGCTCCTTGGTCCGTGGACGCTCCTGTCCACTTTTGGCTATAAATAGAAGCCCATTGTTTTCCCATTTCTTCACCACTTCAAAGCACATCTTCTCCACCTTCTTGCATACATTTAGATCAATCATTAACAATGTAGTAACATACATTAAACACCCTAATGATCATGATCATAATGCTTCTAACATTCATCTTTGTTGTAAGCATACTCTTTGATCAACCAAGGAAATCTTGGAGATCTAGCCATCCCCACTCACCACAAGTTGAAGATCTATCACAAGAAGTTTAGGGAACTTGTGATCTTCATCATGAAGGCTTCCTATCAATGGAAGTTCATTTAGAAGTAGTTATTCATATCCATTAGACATTTGTGTCATGGATCATTAGTGTAAACATCATTGCATCATAACAACACTTTCACCAAACTAGATTAGATGGTTTATGTGTTTGTGCCATAAAACACAAGGTTTATTATGTTGGGCCATAAAACATATTGGGAGTGGTTGTACCCTTGTAAAAGAACTCGACATCTAGCTTAGTGTCGGAAATATTGTATAGGTGACGTTAGGTTGGTTCTACCTCGAACTAGAACCCGGTATTTAGCTTTGTACCGGAAAAAGTGTAAGCGACGATTGTAAGGTTTTCTCCGCCGAGAAGGGAGCTTGTTGATTTAGTGAAGTAACTCTCGAGTTGGGTACTCGGGGAGTGGAGTAGGGCGGAAAGGAGATCCGTGACCGAACCACTATAAATCCTCGTGTTCGGTTTGCACTTTCCTTTCTTTATCTCTTTACTTTTATACTTGCACTATACTAATGTTTGTGATGTGGTTTGATGTTCATGATTGTGTGACAACTTGGTTTACCATGCTTTATATTAGTCACAAACAATAATTGGTACTTTCATATTATAACAAGCTTCATAAGCGATTTGATACTAAAGATCTAAAGTTTTTAAACGGTAACGTATTCACCCCCCCCTCTACGTTTCCACAATTGACATCAGAGCCACGTAGCTCGTATTTTCAAAACAAATGGTTTTTAAAATAGAGTACGATCCATGTATCAAATTACCATTGAAGCGAAAAATAATATGAAAAATGCTTTGCTTGTTATACTTAGAAATTTTGTTGTTAAATGTAACTTTGTATACAAGCTTGAAGGTTTTCTTGAAAAGTAAAATAAAAAAAGTTTGTTGAAAGAACTAGTAAGTATTGTATTGTGTGCTCATAGAAAATTTACGAAGAAATATGATTTTAAAGAAGTGTTTGGGATAACTATAAATCTAGTTGAAAAATCACCTCCGTAAATGTTTAAGATAAGTTACATAAGTAGATATATTGTTAAATATGTGTATTATATGTTTACTATGAAATCTAGTAAGTCGCACACGTTTTCTCTATGTCAAATACTAGTTTTGGTGAATCTGTCTCAGAGGACCACGACACCAAATCTTATAAAGGGCGGATCCCTTTATTTGGTTCCGTGGAATCCGTCTGTACAGTATGCAGTTTTTTGGGCAACTTCAAAAAATCATAACTAATTAACCGTAAGTCCGTACGAGTCGAGCCACCTATCATTTTAAAGGGAATTGAGTCTACTTTCATTTAAAAATACTCTCATGGCCTGAGTCTAATTTTAAATAAGTGAAATAGACCAAATACTACAGTATGTCTAAAATATTGAGTTTCGCTTTAACATAAAAACTCAAAACTTTGAATCAAGCAATTTAAGTTGGTATTCTTAGAACTTTGATACAACTTCCTTTGAAACTAAATAATTTGGTAATATGTTTAAAGGAAACTAATCAAGCTTGGTATACATCGTCATATTTAAACGCAAAATGACGAAAAGTGTCTTTCTTGTTATGCTATGCTAAATGACCACTTGTTTATGTTGTTTGCATATATGTTGCTTGCTTATTTTTCAAATTGTTGTTTACACTTGTTTGTTTGCATAATATAAGTGTCAATCTTGCCATGTTATTTATTCGCTTGTTTGACGATTTCTTGTTTATGCACAATAGGTTATTTGCTAGATTTTGTGCACTAAGTTGGAAATTTATTTTACCATCGCTTGTAGAATTAGATCACTTCGTTTGCATAGGTTACTAACATCTCGCATAACTTATGAAATGTCATAACTCACTTAGCAATGAGTACTAAGTAAATTAGTCAAGTACTTTGAAAAATGAAGGTGTTAAGAGAGTGTTTGGTACAAGGACAAAAACAATGTTGTATGATGTAATTTATTTGTTTTTACTTTGTAGGATGATAATATGACTTAAAACAATGTTGTGTGCTAACCGGTTTATGCAGGTGGATAGCACAAGTGTGTTATCAAATTTTACCCATTTTCACTTTTATGTGAAAATCGTTAGCCCTTGGTCAAAGTCTATGCTCCACTATATTTGTATATGTGTTATCGACTTTTCCTAACTAGAAGTAATTAATGTCACATGTTTTAAGCAAAATTTCAGGTTTCGGAAAACTCCCCGACACCTAAAAAATGGGTCTGTGAACTTTTCTGATGTCCACGGATCAGACGGCACCAAAATGTTGGTACCATCTGTTATGTATTTTGGTACCGCCATACCTGTACAGGCGGACCAGGCGGCACCAATTTAAGGGTTCCGGCTGTGTAAAGAAATGGTGCCGTGAATCCTACAGGTAAGTTATTGAATTTTACTAAATCCCGCAATCTAATTTACCAAACTTCGTTTCTAGGATAGTTGTTAATGCATATCTTTCATACCTCACTCAACACATCCTCAATGGATTAACTTAGGATGTTTGACATGATTTTAGACACTTCCATCTCATTAGAAACTACCATCTTTGTATGGATTAACATCAAATCCATGAATCCTTAGTTCCATAAATCAACACATTCAAGATGATCATTTTCACACCTTCACTGTTACTTTTCCTCAAGCTTAGCATTTCTTAAAGCAAAATCAAAATGACTAAATCCTTAACCTCAAATAAGCCACTTAAGAAAACCACTAGGATTAGCATTCGATCTTGTTGCTTCATTAAATTGAGCTCTTCATCCTCAGACTCATTACCTCTCAACATCTCATCACCCATTCAAGATGTGAACTTTCTAAACTTGAGTACTCCAACTCCACCACCAAAAATCACCCACCATCATCCAAAACAACTTCACTACCAAAGTCTCCAAAGCTTGTTCCTATCAAACTTTGTGCAACGCCACCAACATCTCCTCACCCGTTTGCGGATGAATTAGATGACTTACCGAGACTAATAAACCTGGACTCATTATTTGCAAAGATATCATACACAAGTCTAACATATGACTATAGATATTGTTTTGTATCTACATGTATTGCCTCACCTGGTTAACATGAAAATAATGTGTCATCCTTCAAGACAATAAGTATTTACATCGAGTCATAACTCACACATATGTTAAATACATATTATCAAGTCTTGTTATCCTTGAGTTCAATCTAAGCTTTATAACCTCAACAAATTATGATTGACAACTTAAGTATTTCATCCGAAATATTCAAGTATATGCGACTTACGATTGTAGTCATTAAAAGTCATATCCGAAAAATCAACACCCAAGTATTTTAACAACACATGTTGAAACACTTATCCAAAACAAACAACCCACGGTGCCACTTATCCCTCTTTGACACCTACTATCCCTCTTCCATCTTTTGGCACTATTAACCGTATTGCTCATGAACTTCCAAGAGTATACTTTAAATCAAACGTGCCCTTTCAAGGTGAACCTATACCTCAGCCCCTAAGCTTCATAAACATAACCAAAACTTCAAGCACTTCACCCACTAGTTGTAGCAACCAATGAACCATAAGAATTAGTATCCGTATTTTTTGTGTTCAACATCTATGGACAAATATTCAACCTAAGTAGCACAACAAACCCCTACATCACCACATCCTTATTTAGACACTAGAAGACCAACCACCTAGATCAACCAATCCACCATCCTTACCATCATTTGAATTCGTTGATTGTATTGCTCAAAAAGCCCTTGTGTCCAACACTTGTACTGAATCAAATGCACGTTTGAACAAACTCAAACATCCTTTCCAACATATAAGGACTTAGATAATTCATTATGGCTAGAACCTCAACTATCAAATAAGCATGGTGCTCTTGGTAATTGTTGTCAATTTCCACTAGGTATAAGTAGTACTACCTTCACAAATTATCAAAGTATTAGTAATACTTCGTCGTTAAACTTCTGCATAAATTTTGATAAACCTCAAATCAACATTTTAACAACATATGTTAAAATGCAATCTCAAAGCCAACATCATACACCCCAAGCAACAATGACTTTTGAGGAGTATACATAAGAAACTCGAGTGAATTCCTCTTGTCATCATCTAGTGAATATAATCTTGAGACCAAGTTTATTTAGATGGGACTATCCGATTCAAACACTTTGGCTTCATATCTTCATTTAGGAAAACATGATGTTTTGAAGAACATTATGACTAAGATTCATGCGTTAAGATTTCATCTTGTTAAAAGGATATTGTATATCCTATGCATCATTCTTGCGACATAAATAGTTGTGTTACAATAGATTTCATTACACCTCATTGGCTAAATGATCTTGAAACAAACATCTACAAGTTCTATGAACTAGCATATCCAATTCATCTTGTCATACTTGTTTTCATAAGCATGATAACTTTATCCCATGGGATAATCTCATTTGTTGAAAGATACTATTTGTATCTATTTCCTTTCAAGCGTACATCATAACCTAACCTTGCTCAAACCGAGTGCACATCCAAGGTTAAAACTACACATCTTTAGAGCATACACAAGATCTATTGAAGTTGGTAACCTCACTTAGATTATTGTTAAATAAAATACCAAAGAGCTTTCTTGAGAACGTTCTTAGTTTAACATATTCTCTAGTCTTAGATGATCAATTCACACTTCAACTCAACATAAAAGATGTCATCCATTAGATCATACAATTAGCTGTGTAATTTGAACAACTTTAGATTCTAAACACAAGATTAAAACACATTGTTTATCAAACACACCATTGTTAAAATTCATGTGTATAACATGACGTCTTCATCACCTTAGTTATATTGCATATTAGTTAATTCACATTAAGCCAAGTATTGGTAAACTATCATCTTTTATGCACTTTAATATGCAAAAGTAGGAGTTCCCATCTTTCTAACATGAGAATGACTACTGGAGAACCTATTGCACTAGAAACTCAATTTGACCTAACGGTTGAACTGCTTCCTGGAGAGAAGTTGGGTATGTGGAATCACCCGTAAAAATGGTCGTGTTTAGCCTTAATTGAGCACCGCTAGTAATAGTCTCATATTCATTCTCCAACTTGAAAAATCTGTATTCCTATACTTGCCTAAAGTAAGTGTTAAAACATTGATAGTTTGCCTCGCCTTAGGAATACTAATCAAACAAGTAGTATATATGAATTTTCTTTTAAAACCACTTGCATTGCACTTACATGTGTTGATTACATGTTCTTGTTTGATACGATAAGTTGATTTGACATTATCTTAGTGTTTGATAACTAGTCAAATGTGTAAACCTTAGTACGGTTTTATCTTCATAATGCTTGTATTCTTGTTTCATGCTACTAAACATTTAAACTTAAACTTTATTTGCATGATACTTACTTTTGAATTATTTTTAGCATGATTCACATGTTAATTATGAACTCATAATATGCCATTTTGATACGTGATAATTTTGATATGATATATTTGTGTTTGAAAGCTATTAGTTGGCATTCATTACATCTATGTGTAGTACGATCCAAATGATACATGCTCCAAATTGTTATGTCTTAAACATGGCTTGCATGAATCTCTCATTTTGTTTCTTTTGCTTCTTGTCATACTATTTGTTTGCTACGTGTGCACATATAATCTGTCAAAGTGCTTTTGGTATGACAAACTTTTAGAAGCTTTTTATCTTACAAATTAATCACATAGATTATTGTATATCCAAGTATGCTTAAGTGGCTAAGTCTAACGACAAAACAATCTCATAATGAAATGTCTTGAATAAAATCGCATTCTTGCATAATATGATTGTTTTGATGCTATCTTGTGCGGTGATTTCTTGTCTACTAAGTGCAATGTGTTGTTTTTGCTTATATAATATGTTATCACTTGATTTCTATCATGTTAACATCTTTTGTCACTAACAAATTTGTTTTGTAGGTTGATAACAAATTATTTGTAGTCGAATGAAACTTGATGTTGTTGATGAAGTACACTTAGGCGTAAACAAAGCTTAGGCGTAAACTGATGACCTTACGCGTAAACAAGAGAGCTTAGGCGTAAATCCTTCTTACACGTAAGCTTTAGGTTAAACGTAAGCTTAGGCGTAAACTAAATGCTTAGAAGTAAGAACCTTAGGCGTAAGCAAGCTTAGGCGTAAAGTGTTTACTCGTAAAAGTTTAAGCTTATGCGTAAACTTAGGGTTTTACCCAAAAATCCTTTACACTTGTCCAAGTGTAAAAGATATCCACAAGTCGAAGTATTTTCAGGCTTATCCAAGCAAGAAAACACTGAGTTAACCAACAACTTTGAAGATCGTTGAAGAAGATTCCTTACGCGTAAAAGCTTAGGCGTACCTTTCTGACTTAGGCGTAGAAGCTTAGGCGTAAAACTAGGGTTTCGTTATGCGTAAAACAAGTTAAGCGTAAGAAACTAGGGTTTTCTTAGGCGTAAACTTCACAGAATTCATCAAAACTGATTATTATGCACTAAAATGTTTTGTAAAGTTGATTTTAATGATGAAACAGCTTCAAAATCACTAAAATAACAAGAAAGTTGAAAACTTGATGAACTAAGGTGAAATTTTTGCTTATGCGTAAAACAAGTACACGAACCAAAACCAAGCTTAAAAACTATCTAAAACACGTAAAGTTTGTAACTTTTTGCAAAAAACAGAAACTTTAACACTAAATAACCTTGACGCATAAGAATCTTGAGTTTACAAGTGTAAAAATCAAAGTTTTAAGCTTGATAAAAGTGGAAAACGAGAAACCTTACGCGTACGAGTAATAACTTCAAAAACAAAAGGTTTCACCTAACAAGATGGCGATTGATACCACTGTTAGGTCACCATAAGTTAACACAAGCATGAAGATGATAAAAATAAGGTGAGAAGGGATGGTTGCACATACAAACACACGAGACAATATGAAAGGTTATGCGTAAATGTATATGAGTGAACAACACTTCTCAAATGAGAAGTAAACAAGTATTTATAGGGGAAGGGAGTTAGGGCAACACATCTAGTCTCTTCCTTGCCTAATGGGCCTTAGCATGGTCTTACTAACATAAAAGCCATATAAATGCAACCTATTACATATAAATGACTAACACTTGATAATAATATTTAGGAGCGTTTCCAACAATCTTAATAGATCATACACGCGTACCGTAGGTTTGAAAGTAATTTAGTGAAAAAGAAAAGGAAAAAACAAGCACGATAGATATTAAGGGTGCGTTTGGTATCCCTCAATCGGAATGGAGAAATGAATATCATTCCGATTCAAAGTGTTTAGCATCCTAGAATGACTATCAAAAGTAGAAATTATATACAAATTTATTCCATATTTGATATACATCAAAAGAGTAGTATATAATTGTTTCATTCTCGGTCTTACCACTTCCCTTCACATAATATATATTAAGGGTGAGTAATCCCGACCGACGACCGATGACCGACACAAACCGACACCGACCAACACAAATCGACCGGAACTCAGGTCGGGACTCGGTTTGGGATTTCCTCGTTGTCGGGACTCGGGTCGGGTCGGGAGTCGGGCTTAACCGAGAAAACACAACAAAAACCACACAAACCCACCAAAACCGATACCGATCGACACAAACCGACCTATACTCGGGTCGGGACTCGGTTTGGGATTTCCAGGTTGTCGTCGCGTAACTCGCATTTAGCCTTTTTCTGTCACGTTCGATGTACCGTTGGTTGCCAATGTGACGTGTTGGTGGACCCAAGTTTTCCTTTATTTACTCCCCCACTCCCATGGGTAGTCAAGTTTAACAACTTTGGCTTTCATACACAAAAGCAACATTTATTGACGCGAGTAGTAATTCAGATGCTTAGCCGTATATGACGTGTCATCTGACCTTATTGACACTATAAATACCCCTCAAAGTCTCATTTGAGGGGTACATGACTTTAAGGATGAAGTTCATTGTATGCTAACCATCATCCAGAAAAACATCACTAAGCTCATCTCTTTCGTTAGCCCGAATAACCTCCTAAACACTTTGTTGTCATTCCTTATTTGATACATTACACATTATGTTGGATGTCCACCAATTAAGGGGGAGAGAAATTCATTCACATAATTGTCTTTTGTCAAATTTTATGTCTCTTAGACTCTACAATACCAACACATAGGTAAACACCACTTAGCTAAAACCGGTTCATGAAACCACAACTAGTTCAACCTTTTTCGCACCAATACCTCATCAAGTGAAAAACGCATCATGTGTTTTTACAAAACGTCTTCATCTCCACATATAGGATTTTCCTTAAACTAGCACCTTACAACTTCACTATCTAGAACACCGTCATAGGATCTTATCCTTTTCTCGCTTATCATGCATGTCCTTGTCAGTGCAAACGATATATTAATCAAAACAGTCATCTCAAACACGTTGGTCCATCCAACTCTCACTCATATGATGTCATTCTCATCCTCATATAGGTACTCATTATTAGTATTTTCCATATTGTCTTCACTTCTTTTCAAAGTGAAAATCATCCATGTCGGTCAAAACCATGCTAATACTACCTTTCCCATTGTCACCTAGAATAGGTCATTTTTATAATTCGTGTCAATCAATGAACGAATTTATCTTCATCACTTTTATATCTTTTGGTATCTTCATTATAATATTCTTAGATAGAACGCATTATTGATTACTCTTGGGTTGAAGCTGTTGGAATCACTCCTAAACAGTATTTCAAGTATTTATATCTCATATGTAATAGGTAGTTTTATTATGGCCTTTATGTTTGTTTAAGGTCAAGCTTATGTAGAAGGCCCATAAGCTTAGGCCCAAGCCCACATAAGAAAGGATGGGAACTAGGAGTGTTGCCCTAGGTTCCCTCCTATAAATAATCTTGTAAACCCTCATTTGAGGGTTGGTTGTTCAAGTTTTCTTTTCACACATATTCCTACGCCTAACCGTGCTAATCTTATCGTGTATGTGTGCTTGTTTACTTGTTCAATCGCCTTATCTCTTTCTCTATAACTTGTGTTTGTAAAACTAGTGACCTAACAGTGGTATCAATCGCCAAATAGTTGGGTGTACTCGTTTGTTTTTGAAGTTTTGGTTTTGGGTCTTACGCGTAAAGATAACGCAATCTTTGGTTATCTTAAAAACTCGTTTTTTACACTTTTTAATTCAAGATTCTTGTACTTTCAATGTTTTGAGGTGTTAAAATACTTGTTTTTGGCAAAAAGTTTCAAACTTTACGCGTGGATTTACGTTTTTAAGCTTGTTTTTGTTCGTGGGTGTCGTTCTACGCGTAACCCGTTTAGCAGTTTCGGTACATCAAAATTCACACTTTTGTGTTCTTTTGGTACTATTGAAGCTATTCCATAACAAATTTTCTTGTGTTTTCACACTTAAAACTACATGGCTTTGACGATTTGCCCAATGCGCATCTTGCTGTGGGTGCTTGTTTTTGTTCGAATTTTTGCATTTAGGTGCGCATTTCAAACTTTGAAAAACGGTTTTTGTTCATAAAATTGTGGAGTTTTGTAACTTTCATGTTCTTAGAACTTAATTTTTCACATTTTTTGCTCAAAAATTCTATTGGTTTCTAACGCAATAGAAATGCGCATTCTGGGTTTTGGTTTTGAAGTTTTTGTTTGCTCATGTGGGTTGATAAACCGCTAACTATGGTGACAATCCAGTGATCAAAATGTTTGTGTTCAATATCTCTTTCTCTATTCCGCTAACTTGTTCATT
>BPTQ01000005.1:202843442-203247919 GCA_019973895.1 Chrysanthemum seticuspe | reverse complement strand
GGTCCCTCATGTATCTAACAGCTAGCAGACCTGATATTGTCTTTGCCGTTTATCTATGCTCCCGTTATCAGTCGCGACCAACTGAAACCCACCTCTCTGAGGCTAAACGAATCCTCCGATACATCAAGGGAACCATTAACTTGGGGATCTGGTATCCGAAGGATTCTGGTTTTGAACTAATCGCTTTTTCAGACGCTGATCACGTAGGATGCTTAGACTCAAGAAAAAGTACTTCAGGAGCTCTACAATTTCTCGGTGATAAACTGGTGTCTTGGCAATCAAAGAAGCAGGATTGTACATCGCTGTCATCAACTGAAGCAGAATATGTAGCCATGTCCGCGTGTTGTGCTCAAGTCATTTGGATGAGAACACAACTCAAAGACTATGGTTACGTATTTGACAGAATCCCGATGTACTGCGACAATCGGAGTGCCATTGCAATCTCGTGCAACTCAGTTCAGCACTCGAAATCAAAGCACATCGATCTACGCTATCATTTCATCAAGGACCACGTGGAACAGGGTACCGTTGAATTATACTTTGTGGGTACTGAATACCAATTGGCAGATCTTCTCACCAAAGCCTTGCCTCCCGCTAGGTTTAATGAGTTGGTCCACCGAATTGGTATGAGGTGTTTGACTCAAGAGGAATTGGATGACCTCTTCAAATAGTCTTATAAACCTGTCAAACACCAAAACATCTTTTGTAAATAAATTTTTCAAAAACAAAATACAAAAATATAAAATCCGATAAAACAACAAAAATATTCTCCTAATCTATATTTCTTTCAACATGGCAAGTACATTTCTTCCGTCAACACTTTAATCTTTCAAAATTCAATATTTCTCCGATCAAGTGTTGAGGGGGAGAAAATTAACTCTTAACTGTTTCAAACATCTGTGTACTTGCATGTTATCATAACTCGGTTGATTCTTTTACAAATGATGGTACACTTTCTGGTTCAAAGACACTCCTCGGACTTAAAATTTATAATCGTTCATTATTTTCTCAAGTCAAGGGGGAGTGTCGTCAAGTCTCTTTCTTAAAAACCTTTGTTTGATAACCAAAATGGAAGTTAAAAGGCTTTGGTTGAAAAAGGAAAAGGTGGAGGGACTAAAACTGCAAAAACCACAAAGTTATTTTTGATAAAACACCCCACCTAACACTTTCACCTCACATTTATTACCAACACCTAAAAAGATCCTACGCGTAGAAATTGTTTAACAAATCCGTGCATTGGATCAACGATTTGTAAGTGGTTTTATGATCTCAACATGTTTTTAAACATAGGTTTTGATTTTGATACAAATCCAACGGTCAAATCTTGATCTATGCTTGATTTAGTGTCCTACGCGTAAGTGTATGAACACTAAATCAAGAATGGACGTTTGTGGTTAATAAGATTGTGTCAAAATGTTCCTTTTACATCTATAAACACATGTTCATTACCCAAACATGCCCAGATACATGAATTGATAACTTTCAAACATTAGGGTTCTTAGGTCAAATTGGGTATTTTTGAATGTGAAGTGTTTTTGGTTAAAAAGATAGTTGGGATATGCTCTTGCGTTGTTAAATTGATAATTTCCAAAGTTTATAGCCACCCAGAAACACGAATTGGTCATCAATTCGAAACTAGGGTTTAAAGCTCATAAACTTTGGGTATTTTTGATTCTCAACAAATTAAGTGTTACAACTTGGCTTACATACTCACAACATGTCTTTAACATACCAGAAAAAGTTTAGTGCATAATCTATGGCTAAAACTCATACGCGTAGATTTAGGGTTTTAGACTACGCGTATGTGTTCTACGCGTAACCGTTAAAATGAGCTAGTATGTTTTGATCTGTGATAAAATGATGTTCTGTGTTAACTTTGATGATTTGATAAACTTATTTCAGGCTTTGCTACGCTTAAAATTCAGAATCAAGGTCATTTGCAATTCTACGCATAAGGATTACCCTACGCGTAGTCATGTTACGCGTAAGAATAATCCTACGCATAACAGCTACGCGTAAGGTTCTACAATGGACTACGCGTATCCTGTGAAGGATATGCGTAAACAGTGACCTCTACGCATAAGGTCAACTCTTACGAGTAGCCTTACGCGTAAGGTTAATATATGCCTACGCATAAGCTTTACGCATAAGGTCTCCTTTTCCTACGCGTAACACTTCTTACGCGTAAGTTAGGATTCTACGCGTAAGTTTACGCCTAAGCATATATCATTCCTGTCTACGCATAACTTTGCCAAAACTACGCTTATCCCTGGATTGACCTTCATGATGAATTGTTACTTGTACAAACTTGTAAATAAACTAATCATATCATCACGAATCCAAAAATGTCACTAATAAAATTAAATCTTCTGATATGTTGTGAACAATAAGTGATAAAATAAACTTTAAAACTTAAAGTTAACTAACTCACGAAACATTTCACGACATCATTGAACTATTGAACATACAAGTGAATTAGGACTCGTAACAATCATTATCACTGTACATTCAATAACTAGACAATAAGACCTTCTATTGACTAACATTATGTCTTTCGATATGTTGGTTCTTTTGGCTAATGTTATTTCAGATCACGACATGGCTGAACAAATGAATGTGGATGCACCTGAAGTTCTCTCCATTGCTGATATCTATCCTCATGGCTATCCAATGAAGATAGGAAAGAACAATCTCCGTGTTGACTTTGACACCCTCACTTGCTCTGAATCTTCGTGTGTAATTGCTATTGACATTCTGAGGACTCATCTGTATCAGAACATGCTTACTCACTCTGCAACTGTCCCTGAGATCTACATCCAACAGTTCTGGAACACTATGGAAAGGGTCAAAGGACAAACTGCTGTGACGGTGACTCTGAATCACAAACAAGTCATCATTACACCTGCAGACTTAAGGGCTGTTCTCCTAATTCCTGATGTCGATCCAACCAAACTATATGCCACACCTGCTGAAGAGCTCACTCTCCAATTCTTAATCGATATCGGTTATGACGAGGCTACAGGAGTAATCACCAAGCACTCTCACGTAGAGCTTAAGAGTATTCCTCAACCCTGGAGAACTCTCTACATGATCATCACCAAGTCTGTTTCTGGTCGTGACAACGGCTATGAGCACCCTAAGCTCATGGAATTGCAAATATTCTGGGCATTGGTCAACAGGAAACACATCGCTATCGAAGCTCTGATTTGGGATGACATGATGTCATTTCTCAACAAACTTGGCTCAAAGATTCCCTACATCAGATACACTAAACTGTTGATCCAGAGAGCACTTGGACTTCATCCTGACATTCCCAAGAGGCTCAATGACCCCGACAATCACGACATGTTGACGGAACCCATTCTATCTGTCAGAATCAAGGAAACGTCTACAAAGAAACAAGGTGATGTGCTGCCAGATTTCCTTCTAACTGAAGATGTCAGAAAGCTCGAATCGTACGAAAGGTATCTGGAAGCAGTCAGACAAGGCAAAGTTGGTCATCTCGACGAAAAATCTTCTGGAACACCTGTAAGGAGAACCAGAAGAGGAAGTGCAGGAAGCACAACAAGTACTGTGAGTCAAAGGAAGGTTCCTAAAAGGAAACCTCCTTCTAAAAGGATTGTTCCCGTAAAGGAAGCCGAACCTATTCCCACACTTGAACCACAAAGACAACTTAGGGACGAAAGCTCTGAAGATACTGAGACAGATGAAGAGGTTCATTACTCTGCAACTGCAACCGAAGCACCTGCCTCAGTAGCAAAACCAAGTCCTCCAGCTGTCCAAGAAAAAGGGAAGACTCCAGCTATTGTACCTTATGATGAGAGCTCTGAGGAAGAAGAAGAAGAGCAACTGGATAAATCATACAGGAAGAAGTTCAAAATCGTCCGACATCGTCAAAAGGCCGAAGCATTTGCTAAAGATCAAATGGGTGGCCCCGGAGGATCAAGTGGTGCTGCCCACTCCTCTCCAGATCCTGATGCGGTTAATCGACCCGATAAGGGATCTGGTGCCACCACTCTTGTGCAACAACAAAAGCCTGTAGAGGATACTATTGAGTATGATTTTGAGAAACTAGAAACTGAGAAAGAAAAGTCTAGAGATGACGAGGATGATTATACAAAGTTTCTTCTAGACACTCCAACACACTCAAAGGAGAAAACCTCAGAAACTCCTAAGGACATGAAGTCTCCTCAGGTCTCCTCATCATCGGATTCTTCGTCTCATTCATCACAACCACCATCAACGAAGTCAACCAGATCATCATCCAAATCAGTGAAGAAACCTCCTAAATCTTGGATTTCTCAGACTCATAAAAAGATTGTGAAAGCTGTCCAACAAGTCAGAAAGAAGGACATAGTTTACAGAAAAATGAATTGGTTTGCTGACCAAATTCAGTACTTAAATGATGAGAAAGACAAGATGGAGAAAGAAAGGAAATTTGTTCAGAAGTTCATGAAGAGTCATCGTAAAGAGGAACTGAACGAAATGATCGAAGGTTACACTAACAAGTACCTTCAGGATATCGTTCCTAAAGTCCAAAAGGAACTGGAGAAAACAGCAAGAGATCATACTCACAAGTTTCTTCTCGACACTGTCCCCGATGTGACTAGAGAAGTATTTTCCAGACAACTCACCCCTAACATCGTCGCATTGGTTAAACATACAATGGCCAAAGAAGCTGATCTCTCTGAATCTGAGTTAATCGCTAAACTAGTGATGCAAATGTCAAAGCGATCTGGAACGTTTACTTCGGATGAAGCTAAATTTTTCGAAGGTCTACTTGCTTTTCAACTCAGTTCATCATGCAAGGAGTCAGCCGATCAACCCAAACGGCCAAGAGATGACGATGATAAGGATAAAGACTCTGCACCTAAACGTCAGAAGCAGTCTGGTAAATCTACGTCTATGCCACCTCCTCCACCATGGACTTCTTCTCAACAAAAGTCTCCTCCACCTCGGTCTTCTACTGATAAACCTCGGGACGATTCTGAGTTACCACCCCTGACTCATAAAACAGGTGATTACTTTGAGTATACGGGTGGTGACGATGAAGAGGTCCTTGAGCCCCGACAACAACCCACCTCATCTAAACAAGTGCAGCAACCAAAATCATCATCAAGGCCCTCAAAACAGAAGAAGAAAACGACTCTGAATGACGTCGTATCATGGCTTTATGACGATAAAACTGCAGAATTTGATTGGTTTGCTACTCTTGTTAACGACACTCCCTACCCTGAAGAAGGTCAAGAATTGGTAGACGGTAGTACCTTGGAGCATGCGAAGATCTTGCAAGAAAGATTCCGTGTGAAGAAGATGACGAAATCCGAGTTGAATCGCATCAAGAATGAAGCATTCCTTCTTTTGAAAAACAGCTCGGAAAGTGCAATCGAGGTTGAATATCACCTTGAAAACATTGCTCGAGCCATGTCTAACAACATGGATTGGCTCAACCCAGAAGCAAACATCGACTTCACTAAACGGGACAACCCTCCATATTACACTGACTGGACCAAACCTCTACCAACAATCGGCCAACCAGATGAACCAAGGATTCCCTTCAGATATTTCTTCAACAAAGACCTTTCTTCTCCATGGTGGCGATGGTTCAAGGAAATACGCTACATCATTGACTCTTCCATTCCCAGCAGCTATTTACTCAAACTGCATATCTATCGAGGAACGTGCAAATCACTTGTTTTCTGACAACGTGCAAGCATACGACCAAGATGCATTGTATGGGATTCATCATTGGCCTGAACGCCGAAGAATCTACTACAGAAGCTGCATGGTTCAGAAGTCTTAACACGCAGTGTATAGTTCTAAGGACATCGTGGCCATCAAACACATTGATCTCAAGTCTAAGTGGGACTACACATTCTTGAAGAATATAATAGTCAAACGACAAGATGAACAGGACTATGGATTCTCCGAGGCTGACTTTGAGAACTTGTCCCTCAACGACATTGAAGACATGTACCTTGCCAAAGTACAGGGTCGTATGAGACAATTCTCGACTGAAGTTCAACGCGAATTTATCAAGTCACTTCTCATCTTCATTAGACGCATCGTGATCAAAGAACGTGTTGAAGATATCCAGATGGCTGTTGAATCTTACCAGACGCGTGTCAACCTCACTCCTCCAACGCTTGATCTTCCCGACATCAATCAGTTAACTCAATATACGCTCATCAGCAAACCCTTCGGAGTTGTTTACCGCAGTGAACTTCAACGAAACTGCTTAATGGCGTGTAGTGAACTTCAGAAATTCGGGGATCATACCTTGAAGCTGGTTAGGGATGGATTGGCGTACAGGTTGAAGGATATACGCCTGAAAGTTGGGTCTCCTAAGCGCTGGAATTCTCATGACAGGAGGGATGTGAGACGAATCATCACCATGATTGATGAACGGTTGTTCAGAAGGGATCAGTTCAGACGATTGGAGAGCTATGTTGGTGGGCGACCCAGGAGAAACATCACCGGCTTTCAACGCCCTGTGCGCACTCCTGGGAACATCACTGCACTTCCTGGTACCCCGTGAATTGTTTCCTTCATATAATTTTGGATGTATGATTATATTTGTGAATGGCTTGTGCACACATAACAGTGTACAACCCGTAATTGTCAAGAAAGGACCCTGTGGTACGCCTCAGTGCCACAATCCTTATAAAAGGAGCGAAAGCTTCTTATTTTTGAGTAAAACCTATCAAACCTTTCATTTTTCAAGGTTTTGCTCAAAAAGACAAGTACTTCCCCATATGATTTCAAAACCTCAACCGTTTATATCACTAGTTGAGGGGGAGTATTTGATTTAAAACTTTGTTCACAAATTGTTCATAGTGGTCACTCTTCCCGCAACACTCAAAATGGTCATATTTATTCTCAAACGTTCAAAAATAACATTTTATATGCCATTTTTGAGGGGGAGAAAATTTGTGTGATAAGAAATATGTTGTACAAAATGCAAATGAATCTGTGTACCTCAGACTTAACCAACGAATTGACGGTACTAAACTGTTTGTAACTCGAAAAGACTTGTCCTGGACGGGTAATAATTTCAAGCTAGTTCGCTAGTAATGTAAACGTGTCTCGCAAAGGACTTGTCCAAGTAGAAAGTACCATTCGAGATACTCTTGGTAGACATGAACTCTGACGGGTATGACAACCTTTCGAGGTTTGTCTACACCTTCAAGGTAGTTATTAGAGCTAGTTGTCACCTAAAAACTGACAATGTAACTCTTTAACTATTCAACGTAATCGTGTCTCGCGGGAGATTGTCTATCTTTAGTAGATCAATTCAAAAAGTGCGCACTCTTTCCTCACTGTGCATTTAAACCATTAAAACTCTTTAGCACATGTGGAGGGGGAGTATTTATGCAAAAAATTATCTCTCACAGTGGTTCAAACATGTTTTTCATTTACAAACCCTTTGAGAGATATTTTTCACATACAGTGGTTTAAATGGCAAACATAGGTTAGTCATGGAGTTATAAGGTGACTAAGGTTAGGAATAACCGTCCTATGATCCGCCAGAGCCGGAGGGATCTACCCAAGGACACTACCATTAGTTAGTGTTAGAAGTCCTTAGGAATGATTATAAAAAGGAGAAAATGAGAATCGGAGAAAGAAGGAGTTGAAGAATCAAAAAGAAATGTAAAGTAAAAGGTGAAAAGAAATAGCCCTCCAGATTATTCAACTTAGGGCAGACACCGGGTTCAATTCATATGCTACTGGTTGTCACTTAGTGACACCGGTATTGAAGATTAAAAGTCGTCATGGACCCAGTGACGCATGCACTAAACCTTCTTAGCCACTCAAGTTTCTCTCAACAGAAGCTTGTTTCATTCTCACAGGGAACCCTACATAAACTATTGGCTTTCTCTTAGAGATCGCTGGTATTGAAAAAGGAGACCCTCTCCCTAGTCTCCGCTCAGGAAAACCAAAACGCACTATTGAGTCTAGAGCCACGAGATTCATCAAAAGATCTCTTAGGAACACTTGACATTTAATCACTTGATGATCAACAAATAAGATCATCAGTGGTTCATATCGAGTCCTTCACAGATCTTAGCAATCTGTCGAGAACATTTATGAGAGGTTCACATCTGTGATCCTCAGTGATTGAATGGAAACTCCTGCCAGGGTCAACATCAAACAGCCCTGACAGCAGGTCACTTCGGTAACTCCCCGTGGATTACGCGGAGTGTGTCTCATACGGTCTACAGTCGTGAGGTGATGCTTCGGTGTACCTCAGTGACTCATCTGAACTGTAGATGTACTTCGGTACATCGCGTTATCTCATTTGTGGGACTCCAGTTCAGGAACGGCCTTTGTAAGAATTAGAGTTGTGTTTTCACACTATGCTGTTAACTCTCTCGAAGTTCAAACTTGTAAGTGCCGGAAACCGCTTATTACTAACCGTTTGAAATGTTTTCTTCTTATGGAAGCACCAGAGCGGGATGATCGTGCTGACTCTTCTCATGCTCACGCCAACATCATCACTAATGGAAGTTCTATTCGAATGCAACACAACAGTCAGAATGATTCTTCATCAATCAAAGAATCTACAAAGTCAAAGACTTACAGAACTTCATCAGTATTGATTTCCAACGTCATAGAGCGTGTGAGCATGTTGAAGAATGACGTGGAGACACTGGAGCAGCGAAGCAGACCTGAGGCAGACTGATGCAGACAACAACATACTATCACTTTCACCACAAAGAACAATGATCAAAGAACAAAGTTAAAGATGACGTCGAAGCATAACTGTTCAAAGATAACTA
Source organism: Chrysanthemum seticuspe (assembly GCA_019973895.1). NCBI lineage: Eukaryota > Viridiplantae > Streptophyta > Magnoliopsida > Asterales > Asteraceae > Chrysanthemum > Chrysanthemum seticuspe. The sequence goes on along the minus strand of BPTQ01000005.1, from coordinate 203,239,139 downwards.
TCTCTCTACAATGGGGAGATTGTTCGAATCAAGACAATTCCTCTCACAAGAAAGAAGAATGTCAGAAGACGTCACAGCTACTATTACATCAACGCCTTCACCGTTTACATTCATATATACTTGAGGGGGAGATTGTTGGAATCACTCCTAAACAGTATTTCAAGTATTTATATCTCATATGTAATAGGTAGTTTTATTATGGCCTTTATGTTTGTTTAAGGTCAAGCTTATGTAGAAGGCCCATAAGCTTAGGCCCAAGCCCACATAAGAAAGGATGGGAACTAGGAGTGTTACCCTAGGTTCCCTCCTATAAATAATCTTGTAAACCCTCATTTGAGGGTTGGTTGTTCAAGTTTTCTTTTCACACATATTCCTACGCCTAACCGTGCTACTCTTATCGTGTATGTGTGCTTGTTTACTTGTTCAATCGCCTTATCTCTTTCTCTATAACTTGTGTTTGTAAAACTAGTGACCTAACAGAAGCATATGAGAACTTGCTCAAAACAATAGGTTGTTAGCATCAATAAATCATTCAAATCATAACCCTTATGCATCATTGAAATGCAATGTCCATTCATATTTTTTTCTTAGCTTTGGTCACTTGACATTACGAAAGGATTGCATGAGTTCATATTTTTATATTTGCTATACATACGAGTTTCTAACTCCTTAATAGCTTCTTACCTAATCATCACCACCTTCCATCACCACTTTCACTAATCATCACCACCATGGATTAGCGAAAACTTACTTTTGTAAATCTTGAGTCATCTACCATCACCACATGAATCCTACTAGTAAACCGACACCAACACTAGCACCACTAGTGGCACATCCGGTAGGAGACTTCATAGCTTCTTTCTAGGAATTATTTTGTAGGCTTTTATCATATTACATTCTCACTTTTCTTATGATTGTAATTAGAAGACTACACTTCATGAGATCTTTGATTATATCATTTATCACATATATACATCTTATTTTTCTTTGTGAAAAAGATGAAATATATTGCACTAATGTTTTTCATTGTAGGTTCATCATCATATACACTCGATTGTATATAACTTACTCATCTAAGGATGAAGTTTGCATCAATTATTTTTCTTATTTTAGGTGCTTCTTGACACCCTAGAACAAGGAGGAATATCCTTTAAGCACTCATATTGCATCGTCTATACACTTGGTTGTATATGACATATTTGTCTAAAGACAAAGTTTCTATTATACTAATATTTATTTTGAAGGTTCATGCTTGACGACCTAGAGCAAGGAGAGCTTCCGTCAAGAATTTACTAAATGCATCTTATACACACTTTGTTGTATAACACTTACTCGTCCAATGACGAATATAGTTTTGCACTAATATTTGTTTTGTAGGTTTTTAATCATACCCTGACGCCTCAAACAAGGGGGAGAAACCGTCAAGGGGGAGCATGCACGCATTTAGCATCATTCTCACTTTTCAAACAAGCATTTGTGCTTCGATAAAAAGTGGAGAAAATAGGCTAACATTGCTATGCATTTTTCTTTTTCATATATTTCTCATAATTTTTGTTGCATAAAACTAACCTTGATGTAGGTTAAGCCTCTTTATTTGATCCATGGATCCGCTACCAAACAAGGGACGGATTGAAGTGGACGGTTTAACTTCACTAGGGATGATGCAAGCTCGCCTTTTTGGGGAGAAATAAAGTTAAACTCCAAGGACACGCCCTTTTTGTTTCGACAAAAGGGGGAGAAGAGTGTAAACGGAGAAGGTAACGGAGAAGGTAATGTAAAGGTAGTAAGGATACAAGTAACCTTTTACATTTTACTTTCTATTACGTTTACATATCTTTGTCATCATCAAAAAGGGGGAGATTGTTAGTGCAAATATTACGATATTTAATCTATACAGTCTCGTTTGTTTTGATTGATGACAAACATGTAACTTGTAATACATAACGTAAAATGTACAAGTTACTTGTAATCACACTTTGTCTCAACATACATTCAACACCTCTCGATGACTCAAGTCCTCATATGTTACAACACAGGTTCGTACATGTTTGTTATGTGGCATTATGATCAAACCCATTAACAAATCATTTAGAATGTTTAAAATACGTTTAGAGTCACTAAGTATTTTAATAGGTTAACCATTCTATTTCGAACCTCATTTTACATTTTGCATTTACAAGTATTTCATACAAATACTAAAGTTTACTTACACTTGACAAAATATATTTTATTTTGACAAGCACTCTTTTACAAAAGGTAACTAGACATTTTATTAACTAGTTACATAATACATTTTACAAGTTTACCTTGATAAACTTTTTAATCTAAAAATGGAAATACATGTTACATCATGTCATGCATCATCTTTGAAATCCTTGAAAGATCACTTGAATATTTTGGTTAGATTGACACTCAATATATCAAATGTGATCTTAGTAAGATTTGGTAATATCTTGGAAAGATTTGAAGAAAGATTTTTTAGAATTTATGTCAGGCACCCACGGCACCAAATTGCATAAAGGACGGAACCCTTTAAAGGGCTCCTTGGTCCGTGGACGCTCCTGTCCACTTTTGGCTATAAATAGAAGCCCATTGTTTTCCCATTTCTTCACCACTTCAAAGCACATCTTCTCCACCTTCTTGCATACATTTAGATCAATCATTAACAATGTAGTAACACACATTAAACACCCTAATGATCATGATCATAATGCTTCTAACATTCATCTTTGTTGTAGGCATACTCTTTGATCAACCAAGGAAATCTTGGAGATCTAGCCATCCCCACTCACCACAAGTTGAAGATCTATCACAAGAAGTTTAGGAAACTTGTGATCTTCATCATGATGGCTTCCAATCAATGGAAGTTCATTTAGAAGTAGTTATTCATATCCATTAGACATTTGTGTCATGGATCATTAGTGTAAACATCATTGAATCATAACAACACTTTCACCAAACTAGATTAGATGGTTTATGTGTTTGTGCCATAAAACACAAGGTTTATTATGTTGGGCCATAAAACATATTGGGAGTGGTTGTACCCTTGTAAAAGAACTCGACATCTAGCTTAGTGTCGGAAATATTGTATAGGCGACGTTAGGTTGGTTCTACCTCGAACTAGAACCCGGTATTTAGCTTTGTACCGGAAAAAGTGTAAGCGACGATTGTAAGGTTTTCTCCGCCGAGAAGGGAGCTTGTTGATTTAGTGAAGTAACTCTCGAGTTGGGTACTCGGGGAGTTGAGTAGGGCGGAAAGGAGATCCGTGACCGAACCACTATAAATCCTCGTGTTCGGTTTGCACTTTCCTTTCTTTATCTCTTTACTTTTATACTTGCACTATACTATTGTTTGTGATGTGGTTTGATGTTCATGATTGTGTGACAACTTGGTTTACCATGCTTTATATTAGTCACAAACAATAATTGGTACTTTCATATTATAACAAGCTTCATAAGCGATTTGATACTAAAGATCTAAAGTTTTTAAACGGTAACGTATTCACCCCCCCCCCTCTACGTTTCCACAGAGTATTTGACAAGGGCATTTTAGCCATTTACTTTAGACATGGATGAAAACTGCAACCCAAAGTTCTCAATAAGGAAGGTGTCTCCACTTTCAATATATTAAATATGAAACTTGCAATTTGGTCAAACTTAGGTGCCATGTGGAGCCGCGGCTTGAGCCGACACTATTCACACGCCGAGCCGAGTCGTCGGCTTAAAGAGATTATAATAGGGAAAATTGCATGAAAAGTCATCATACTTGGCACTTATTGTCATTGTGTGTAGCGACCTATTTTTTCTCTTATTGTGGTAATAAACTTTTTAGATCGTGCTATTGTGTGTATCGGTGACTTGTTTAACTTGTTGTAGCCGGTCATGTTAACGACCGTTAACTTTTTTATTGCACCGTTAGTCCTTTTCGTCTGTTTTTAACGACCGTTATTATATTATTGCACCGTTAGTCATTTTCGCCCGTTTTTTACACGATTTCGTCCGTTTTTGCACTTTTCCGTCCGTTTTTGCACGGTTTCGTTCGTTTTTACACGTTTTCGTCCGTTTTCACACGTTTTCGTCCGTTTTTACACGTTTTCGCTCGTTTTCATACGTTTTCGCTCGTTTTTACATGTTTTCGTCCGTTTTTACACGTTTTTACACGTTTTCTTCCGTTTTTACACGTTTTCTTCCGTTTTCGTCCGTTTTTGCACGTTTTTACACGTTTTCTTCCGTTTTTACACGATTTCGTCCGTTTTTACACGTTTTCTTCAGTTTTCATCCGTTTTTACACGTTTTCATCCGTTTTTACCCGTTTTCTTCCGTTTTTCCACGATTTTACACGTTTTCGCCCGTTTTACACGTTTTCTTCCGTTTTTACACGTTTTCTTCAGTTTTCGTCCGTTTTTACACGTTTTCGTCCGTTTTACACGTTTTCGCCCATTTTTACACGTTTTCGCCCGTTTTTACACATTTTCTTCCGTTTTCGTCCGTTTTTACATGTTTTCGCCCGTTTTTACACCTTTTCTTCCGTTTTTACACATTTTTTTCCGTTTTTACACGTGTAAAAACGGACGAAAACGAGTAAAAACGAACGAAATCGTGTAAAAATGGACGAAAACGTGTAAAAACAGAAGAAAACGTGTAAAAACGGGCGAAAACGTTTAAAAACAGACGATAGCGGAAGAAAACGTGTAAAAACGGACGAAAACGTGTAAAAACGGACGAAAACTGAAGAAAACCTGTAAAAACAGACGAAATCGTGTAAAAACGGAAGAAAACGCGTAAAAACGGACGAAAACGTGTAAAAACGGATGAAAACGTGTAAAAACGGAAGAAAACGTGTAAAAACGAACGAAAACGTGTAAAAACGGTCGAAAACGTGTAAAAACGGACGAAAACGTGTAAAAACGAGCGAAAACGTGTAAAAACGGACGAAAACGTGTGAAAACGGACGAAAACGTGTAAAAACGGAAGAAACAGTGTAAAAACGGACGAAAACGTGTAAAAACGGAAGAAAACGTGTAAAAACGTGTAAAAACGGACGAAAACGGAAGAAAACGTGTAAAAACGGACGAAAACGTGTAAAAACGAGCGAAAACGTACGAAAACGAGCGAAAACGTGTAAAAACGGACGAAAACGTGTGAAAACGGACGAAATCGTGCAAAAACGGACGGAAAAGTGCAAAAACGGACAAAATCGTGTAAACAACGGGCGAAAATGACTAACGGTGCTATAATATAATAACGGTCGTTAAAAACAGATGAAAAGGACTAACGGTGCAATAAAAAAGTTAACGGTCGTTAACATGACCGGCTACAACAAGTTAAACAAGTCACCGATACACACAATAGCACGATCTAAAAAGTTTATTACCACAATAAGAAAAAAAATAGGTCGCTACACACAATGACAATAAGTGCCAAGTATGATGACTTTTCATGCAATTTTCCCATTATAATATTATGGGTTTCTTAGTGGGTTCTCCACTTATTTGCCACTTAATCTCGGGGTTAACTGCATGTTGTACACCTGTTTTCTATTGTCGATTGTTGATGTTTTTATACGAAACTAGATCCGAATTTTCATTGTTTTGTTTGGTTTTTTATTCAAAAATCACGCACACATAAGCAATGCAGGTAAGAAAGTTAAACCATGATTCTAATTTTTGCAAGAAATGTCATTATTTAATGCGTGTTGATTTAGTTGGTAAAGGTTTAAATTGTTTTAAGGATTTTGGTCGGAATGATGAGTATAACGATTGATTGTGCTTGATATGTCATTATAATTATTTATTAGAGTTAATCAAGGTGTTAGGGATTTTGTTTAGTGTTCGTGCATGTTGTTTTAAAAAAATTTACTTGCATATTGTTATTTAGCAGGATTTATGGCTGATATGGGCACAAATCTGGCACACACAAGGGGTGCAGGCAATAAAATTAGACAAGGAATTTATTTTATGCAAAAAATGTGATCATTTAAGGTTTGTTAAGCTTAGATTACTTTATGGGTTTTGGTCAGAATGGTGCCTATGGTGTTTGATTATCGTTGCTATGTCACAACAGTTAGCTAAACGAGTTATTGTATTTAGGTTAGTGTTTGGCCCGCTTTGCATACGATCATGAAAACCATAAAAGTTAAGAACAACAATTTAAGCATGTGACGAAAATTGATGAACATCAACATAGAGGTTGTGTTTGCTTGAGAATGACTCTTATTCGCTAATAACACCATTCGTAATTTTCAACTTTATAAATCTTATTAGAATTGAATCAAATATTTACAAAGAATAGCCTACGGAAACTACCCCAGTTGATGACAGATTAACTCTCCAAAATCAAACAACAAAAGATAACTGACTTTGCTTTGTTGTTCCTTGGATAGGAGGATCTTAACTATAATATTTTGTATTATTTTCTAAGTTTGAATATCTACTTAACTCGGTTACAACCTTTGGTTTATATAGGAAGGGAAACAGTGGATGCACATGGGTGCACAGTAACTTGTCAACTTACAATAGATAGGCACGTGCCTAGTAGCCTAGTATGGAGCATACTTTCGGCTTACCCGATTTGAAAACTTATAGTCTCAATTCCTGTTTCTCATATATCGGTAAGTACTTGAACTTATCTTCCCAAAGAAGTTTCCTGCCCATGCTTTCAGATGTTGAGGTTGTAAAAACTGAATTAAGTCTTCAAAGTTATAGAAACATTTGTCAGATCTCAGTGACCCCGGTGTTATTTGTAGCTCCTTGTAAATCACTCCATGATCCCGCATCACTTTGTGAAGTGTTTTCTTTAGACGGTCTTTGACGTCCCTGAAGCTAAACAGTTGGTTGAGCTTTATACAACACTCACTTATTTCTTTTAGCAGTGAGTAACACCTTCTAAATAATAATAAGGGAGACATGTTCTTTTATAACTATCAGAGAGTATTTCACTTCTGATAAATATCAGGTTCACATTGATAGTTATGAAGTGTCATTCTTTTTTATTATCATAGACTTTTATGCTCACTGACCTTTAGAGGGTGTATTAGGCTATTTTTATGTTTAATATGTCAGAGACAATTTGGGTCAATTTCAGACCCAACAGTCTCCCCTATTTTGTAACACCCCCAAATCTCGGTACAACAGAAGACTTAATCAAGTTTTTGGGGCTTTACATTAGATTGGTATCTCACACAAGTATAGCAAACAAGATAGTCATATTATCATTCAAAAACCAATCCCAAATTTAATCATCCAAAACATTAATCCCAAAATGTAAATATTAGGCCCAAACATGATTTATAAAAATAGGTCCCCATAAATTATCAGAGTTTGATTATAATCCTTGAACCATGCCTCCTTGCCAAGCTTCCACAGAACACGCACTCCAAACATCACTTAAATACTTGAGAAAGACATGCTAAAAGGTCAGCTAACGCTGGTGAGTCCATAGGTTTAAATTCAAGTTTAAAATAGTGGACATGTAGGAGTTTATTTGCTATGCGAGACCTAAGATAGATACACATCAATCACATACCAATATCGCAATCACAATATCATATCCGACGTCATAGTGGGCCCCTAGCGACACTAGCCAGCACAGTCGTAGCAAAGTCTAGAACGATTGCTAACCTTGGACTAGATCGAGGTAGAAGTCTATACTTAGCTAGGCAAGTGCTATAGCAATTAGGATTGCTACCCTAGACTAAGGCAACAACTACCACATATCTATCTAGAGAGTCAAGCACATAAGCAAATCAAAATAGTTTAAAAGGTCCAAAAATAGTAGCATGATTCTCACCCCAATTTAGTTAAAAACATAGATAAAAGTGGGGCTATGAAACTCACCTCAAGCAAGCAACGCACAAATAAACACTAGCAGAAGATAACAACCAATCACGGCTCAGCAACTATCGACTCGGCACAACCTATTAATGTAAACCAATTTTAATATATATTTCCCAAAATCAACGTTATCTACCCCAATGTATTCCTTTTCTTTATCTCCAAAAATGACTTGTTTCACCGTTTAGTCCTAGCGTTTGGTATCATCGTGTGGGTGTATCGACTCAATATGATATCATGAATGCACTTAAATAACCACAATGCGACTCAATGCGACACAATGAGACCTCTAAGCGATAAGCTCCAGAGTCCAATAAGTTTCGGAATAAATAGTAGACCTTATCGAATTTGTCAACTCGATAAACTCAATCATTTATTCGTGTCGCTTATTGTCCCATAAACCAGTCGCATTCTAATGAGTCATAAGGATAATTCACCCATTAATAACGTTATCCTACGTACCTAGCGGTCTCTTATTAGATTCGTCAACCTAATAAGTCCGCTACCCACGTGGATCGACGCTATTAATGTTAGGTCATCCGTAACCCATGCACACAACGTAAAGAATTTAAATACTTGAAACTAGTATTAAATGCTCATAAATGGCACATTTTGACAAACGTGCACTCGAAACATTAAATACTTATTTATTGGAAAACCTTTCCATTTTAGTTGTTAATTCCCATTTAAAATAGTAAATAACAAGACAAGTCTTGTTATCAATAATTTTGGTACAAAAGCCTTTTTATTATTTATGTTTCATAGTTTATTAACATTTTCATATATATATATATATATATATATATTTCGTCAATTTCAATATTAGTTTCATATCGTTATTCGTTTCGAGTCCACAAGCACGAGTCATGACTTCTCGACTTTTAATCAATCAACAGTCCAAAATATACTAAAGTCCATGTTACGGCGTTGTCGGGATCAACAATGACTAAAAAGTCAAACTAACATCGACGTTGCTCAAAGTTGACAATTTATATATAAGTCCAAGTAATTAATCCTAATAGCGCAACTCAAACTCAAATCAACCCAAATCAATCTCACCAACCAATCAATCTACCAAATATACCCGAAACCAATGTTATGACCCTAATGGTTATGACACGGTCACGGTTAAGACCACGTGAACCGAACAAGCTCTAGAAGCTTTTCGGCTCCACACGTCTCATCCAAACACCAACAACATCACCAACAAGCTACCACAACAACCCGACTCGGACCCTTGGTCCATATGGGTCTCGTACGCCACACCACAATGACCCATCGTGGGTCTTGTGGCTCGTACGCCCCAACACTCACAACCAAACACTCCCAAATGGCTTCTACTACAACCAAACACAATCAATCAATCTCCAATCATCATCCAAACATCAAACCCAACAACTAATCTAGACTCATTTCATGAAACTAAGCCTAAAATGCAAAAACCCAACAATATGATACACAACATGATACCAAATCACTAGCTACTTGTTTTATTAAGTGTAAATTAGTTTTAATCCCATGTTTCACCCAAAAGCCCTAAAATTCGAGCCATGGTCGAGCCCTAGAGGACCCATTCGTGGCTTCTCAAGACCAAAACAAGCTTGAACCATGTTCCATTTACCTTTTTACAACTCGATCTACAAGATTTAATGAAAACTCTAGAATCACGAATCGTTTTTGTAAGATTTGGAGGTGTTAATGTAGTCTTCTATAAGATATATATATATATATATATATATATATATATATATATATATATATATATATATATATATATATATATATATATATATATATATATACATATATATATATATATATATATATATATATATATATATATATATATATATATATATGGATGGAAAGAGGAAAGAGAGATCTACAAAATGGTGGTGGAGGTGAGATGTCACTCGCCGGAATATGGCCGGAATTTGTCCGGAAAGTGCGACAGTGGTGGAGTGGTGGCTAGGGTTAGGGTTTGTTCTTGAGGAGAGAGAGATTAGAGAGAGAAAGTAGTGTGTAGGTGTTTTTTTTAGAGAGAGAAATGAAAGAGTATTATGACGTAGGAAGGAGTATATATAGTTGGGAAGGAGGGACTCAAAAATAAATAAAAGGGGAGGAGGGAGGCGCCGACCAAGGTGAAAGGGGAGGGGCCGAAGCCGTAATTTTTCGTAAACTATCCCGTTTACCCATTCCCGAGCTCATATATTGTCCTACGAGTGTCCCACGACGTTCCTTCGACTTTCTATTATGTTTATTTATGTTTTAACACAAGTTTTGACTATTTATTTGCCAAGTTTCTAGTTACGGTTTAAAAGTCACATTATTTCTTGTTTTAGGCTTTTATTGTGCCGAATCAAATAGTGCCTAACAAAAAGAGTTAAAACTCACACGATAACTCACACGATAATAAAATAAATCATAAAAACCAATAAACGATATCAAATCTAGTCATGGTCGATAAAAATAGTTATAAAGGCAAAAGCTTGGTTTAGTTTAACGTAATGCGGTTACCTAAAATAGACTAACTAATTGGCCAGTTGTCAAAGCCTCCCAGCCTCAGAAGAAACCCGTCCCGGGTTTCACTCTGAGTTGCTTGGTGTCATGAAGAGTTTAGGGTACTTCCTACGGAATACATCCTCATGTTCCCAAGTGAACTCCGGTCCATGTCGGGAGTTCCAACGAACTTTGATAATTGGAATACGACTATGCTTCAGCCGTTTAATCTCACGACCCATGATCTCTATCGGTTACTCAACGAAATTCAACTTCTCATCTATACGGATATCTCTTAAAGGCACAACTATGTTTTCCTCCGAAAGACATTTCTTAAGATTATTAACATGAAAGACATTGTGTACACTGCTCAATTCCGATGGTAGCTCAAGACGGTAAGCTACTGGTCCGATTCTTTCTAGGATTGGAAAGGAACCAATGTATCGGGAATTGAGTTTTCCATGCTTTCCAAAACGAACCACTCCTTTCCAAGGAGAAACCTTTAACATAACACGATCTCCAACTTGAAACTCTAAGGGTTTACGTCTCCTATCGGCATAACTCTTTTGTCTATCTCGAGCGATTTGCAAACGATTACGAATCTGAACTATCTTCTCAGTGGTTTCTAGAACAAGTTCGGGACCGGTAAGTTGACTCTCGCCAACTTCAGCCCAACAAACAGGAGAACGACATTTTCGGCCATACAGTGCCTCAAATGGAGCGGCCTTAATGCTAGAATGATAACTATTGTTGTAGGAGAATTCGGCCAAAGGGAGATGTCTCTCCCAGCCTGTGCCAAAATCGATAACACAGTCTCTAAGCATATCCTCTAAGGTCTGAATGGTTCTTTCGCTCTGATCGTTGGTTTGAGGATGATAAGAAGTGCTCATATCCAGGTTTGTTCCTAAGGCTGTCTGTAAGGATCTCCAAAAGTAGGATGTAAAACGGCTATCTCGGTCGGAAATGATAGATATCGACACTCCATGACGCGATACTATCTCCTTAATGTACAGCCGAGCGAGCTTGTCGAGACTATCGACCTCGCTAATGGCCAAGGAGTGAGCAGACTTAGTCAAACGATCTACGATTACCCAAATAGCGTCATTGCCACTAGCTGTTCTCGGTAATTTGGTGATAAAGTCCATGGTGATTCGCTCCTATTTCCATTCTGGGAGTTCGGGTTGAACTATGAGTCCCGAGGATTTCTGGTGTTCGGCCTTTAACATAGAACATGTCAAGCACCAACTGACATACTGAGCCATGTCGGATTTCATGTTAGGCCACCAGTAGAGCTTCTTCAAGTCCTGATACATCTTATCGGCTCCGGGGTGAATAGAGTATTTTGACTTATGCGACTCGTGCATAATTAACTCACGGATTCCACCATGAATTGGTATCCAGCTTCTGTCTTTGAAGCATAAAGTTTCGTCAGAACGTTTCAAGAAGCCGTTTTCACTTTCTACCATTCCATGCAGATTCTCGTAAGGACGGTTCTCTTCCGTCAATGTCGCAGCTTGGGCGGCTAAGATTTGAGATGGTAGAGGCGAACTAATCGTCATTCCTAGGGATTGAACGAGTAATGGTGGAATGTTCTCCTTACGACTAAGGGCATTTGCCACTACATTGGCTTTACCAGGATGATAACGAATCTCACAGTCATAATCACTGAGCAACTCTAACCAACGACGCTGCCTTATATTGAACTCCTTTTGATCTAAGATATGCTTCAAGCTCTTATGGTCGGTAAACACTACACACTTGGTTCCATACAAATAATGTCTCCATATTCTAAGGGCAAACACTACATCACCTAACTCCAGATCATGGGTGGTGTAGTTTTTCTCATGCTTCTTAAGTTTTCGGGATGCATAAGCTATCACCTTCTCTCGTTGCATCAAAACAGCACCTAAGCCTTTATGCGAAGCGTCGCAGTATACGACAAAATCTTCGCTTCCTTCAGGCAAAGCTAGGATGGGCGCACTACACAACTTCTCCTTCAGAAGTTGGAATGCTTCTTCTTCCTTTTCTCCTCATTCATACTTAAGGTCCTTCTGCGTCAGTTTGGTCAGTGACTTAGCTATTTTGGAGAATCCCTCAATGAACCTCCGGTAATAGCCTGCTAAACCTAGAAACTGGCAGACTTTTGATGGGTTCCTAGGGGCTGCCCTTTCTTTAATGGCCTCAATCTTGGCTGGTTCGACGTGAACTCCTCGACAATCTATCACGTGACCTAAGAATTGCACGGTTGGAATCCAAAATTCACACTTAGAGAATTTGGCATACAACTTCTCTTCTCTTAACAACTCTAAAATGAGCCTCAAATGCTCTTCGTGCTCCTCTCTACTCTTGGAGTATATCAAGATGTCGTCTATGAATACTATCACAAACTTATCCAGATATGGCTTACATACTCGGCTCATGAGATCCATGAAAACCGATGGCGCGTTGGTCAAACCAAACGACATCACTTCGAATTCATAGTGCCCATAACGAGTCCTAAACGCCGTCTTAGGGATATCCTCCTCTCGAACTCTAAGCTGATGATAACCAGACCGTAATTCGATCTTGGAAAAGACACTAGCTCCTTGGAGTTGGTCAAATAGGTAATCTATTCTAGGTAGCGGGTATCGATTCTTCACCGTCAACTTATTCAACTCCCTATAATCAATACACATCCAAAATAATCCATCCTTTTTTTTCTTCACAAACAACACCGGTGCTCCCCACGGTGACGAACTTGGTCGAATGAATCCCTTCTCTGACAATTCTGCCAACTGTTTAGACAGTTCCTCCAATTCTCTTGGAGCAAGTCGATAGGGTGCCCGGGCTACAGGTGTAGCACCTGGTATCAACTCGATTTGGAATTCCACTTGTCGGACAGGTGGAATTCCTGGCAGATCGTCGGGAAACACATCTGGAAACTCTCTAATGACGGGTACATCATTAAGGTATCTTTCACTCTTCTCCTCGCTTTTATTTTCAGAAATTCGAGCCAAGAAAAGGCAACCTCCTCTATCGATGTACTTATGGGCCTTAATACAAGAGATGATGCTCAACCGGGAAGGACTTCCACAGTCGCTCCGATCTCCTTGTATGCTCAGAATTTTTCTACCATACGGTAAACGCACGACCTTCTCATCGCAGATGATGTGTGCACCGTTTTTCGACAACCAATCCATTCCGATGATGACGTCAAAACTTCCCAATGTAACTGGCAATAGGTCTATGCTAAATGGGTGGTCTAGGAAACTTAAGGTACAACCTCATACTATAGTGTCTATCTTCTCCCTATTACAATTAGCTAATTCCACATCATAACTGAACCCTAGAGGTGTTTGGGAAATTCCTAGTAATGGCATAAAGCTGGTGGATACGAAACTAATATCGGAACCAGTATCAAACAGTATGGAAGCATAGCGATTATTGAGAAGGAACGTACCCGTAACTACGTTAGGGTCCTCACCAGCTTCCTTCCCAATAGCATACACACGCGTTGTTCCCATGTCTCTCTGCTGATTCCTAGCACCTTGATTCCCTACAACCTCTCGCTTGATAGGGTTTAAGACATTACTTCCCACACCTCGGTTAACAAATCCTCCTCCATTACCGGGGTTTCCCTTCATCCATGGCTCTCGGCACTCATTCTTGTAGTGCCCTTTCTTTCCACATCCAAAACAGGTGACAGTGGCCTTCCAGTCCGCCCCTTGTGCAGTTTGAGCCACAGCAAGAGAACGGGACCTACAATCTTTGGCCACGTGTCCTACCTTAGAGCAATTCCTACACACTATTGAGCATGGTCCATGGTGGTGTCGATTGCAACGACCCCACAAGAGCTTGCTACCTTCATAACCCTTCTTCTCTCCATTTCCTATGGCAAACACCCTAGTTGTCTCTTGCCGTTTGTTGCCATTCCCTTTAACAACTTCATTCCTCTTCCTCTTATCACTCTTATCATTCTTACCCTTGTCTCCTACTTCTAATACATAAGAGTCCATCAAACGTTGAGCCACAGTAATTGCCTCATGCAAGTTAGCTGGCTTTGCAACGATGACATCATTTCTAGTAGCTAAAGGCAATCCATCAGTATACCTCTCAATCTTAAGGGCTTTAGTGCGAACCATTTTAGGGCAAAGCAACGACAACTCTTAGAAACGACGATTATAAGTCGTTATGTCGGTACCCTTAACCTTATGGTTCCAGAACTCAATCTCTAGCTTCTTAACCTCATTCCTAGGACAATAAGTCTTGATCAGGAGAGCCTTAAACTGGGTCCAAGTCATGCTATAAGCTACATCACTTCCTACGGATCTGTGATAGCTGTTCCACCAGGTCAACGCTTCGTCCTTCAAGGTAAATGTTGCATACTTAACCTTACAATCCTCTTCATAATTGCTAACAGTAAACACAAACTCAATTTTCTCCATCCACCTTGTTAGGTAAACCACTCCCTCGGTTCCTCCGAACTCGATGGGACCATAGAATCGGAACTCTTTGTAGGTACAACCTCGAGCTCGATTAAGTGGTGGGGTTCCACCAGAGGTGTTAGAGAGATTAGAGTCAGCTTGCAGTTCAGCTACAAGCTGCGTCACAAGCTGGTCAATGTGGGCTGGGTTCATAGGTGGAGGGTTTTGTGGAACAGGACCATTCTCATCACGGTCGTTCACATTCAGGTTCCTTACAGATGGGTTATCAGTATTCTGGTTCTCAATAGGTGGAGTAGTCGGGGTCGGACGACTACCTCAACAGACAGGGTTAACCACAACAGCAGGGGCTGCTCGGTTGTTCCTAGGCGGGTTTCGTCTTGTTGCCATCATTCTGAAGGCAAGAATAACAGTTTCATAAGTTCAAAATTCACACTCTAAAAAACTAGGTTGGGTTCCAAGGATAACACTATATCATAACGAAACAACTAAAGTCCGAATCATCACTAAAGGATGCACATTCTAATATCCATAACTCATAGGTCCAAAGTGGAATACATGTAGAAATCAAAACGATCCTAACAACGATACTAACAAGATAACTAGGATAGGTCTACATCTCGAACTAGAGACTACTCAGTTTCAAGATGGTATAACGCCATGAATCTAACACAATCTAGCCACGATCACGAATACCACTAACTGATCTCCTAACATCATCAACCTCTCTCCACAAATATGAAAGCTCAACACGCTGAGCGTCGCGATCACTCTTCAGATCCACGACCTCTCTCTCCAACTCACCTATCCTGCACCACATCACTCTGTCTGCATCTCGGGCTGTCGCAAACCCTCTCAGAAGGTCCCCAACCTGCTCCTGGAGCTCCGACATACCGTCTCTCAGAATAGTAGTCCTCCTGACTACAATACCCATATCCGCTCTCAAATCCTCTATACTAGCCCTCGATACTCCAACTAATCGGTCTATCAACTGACTAAGACTAGCACCCTGAGATGTAATCCTCTCTCATATCACACCCGTCTCCCCATACTACTCGGGCTCTGAAGCAATCTCTGATGGTATCTCTGAACCTAGTGGGCTACCTATCTCAGGTGAATAAGGTGGCGAGTCAATGTCAAAAGGCTGCCCAGGAGAATCAGGCTCAAGCAAAGGTAAGGGAGAGCCTGGTCCTGGAGAATGCGCAGGACTCTGCAATGGAGGAGTACCCCCTTCTGGGATATCCTCATCATCCTCCTCCTGAGGATCCTCATCCTAATCTACATACTCCTCCTCAATTTCATGCTCCTCCTCGCCCTCATGATCCTCTTCGCCCTCATCTTCAGAGGGAGAGTCCATGAGTCAGCGTCTTTGTGTGGGTGAATCCTGAGGTGGTACAGTAGGGGATCTAGGTCTTCTAAGATATGGTGATGCTGGTGGTGATGACAGAAGAGAGTGGGCTGTTAGGTGAATAAGTGATGATGGTGGTCGCACGGACATGCGAGCAGTACTACGAGTAAGTCTAGGAGTCTGGGCTTGTGCTTAAACCTGATGCAATGTGAGCTGCCTAGATGAGCTAGGGCGATCTGATGATGATGATGAACTAGAGTGAAGGGTAATAACATAGGGATCACCCTGCGCAACAGGCATGAGAGTCAATGCTGGGGAACTAGCAGCAGCAAGGACATCCACAGACACATCATAAGCTAGTGAAGGCATAGTCTGTGACAACGGCATAGGGTAGGTATAAGTGTTTGAAAACATCTAGTTCTAATAAGCGCATCAACTCAACCAAAACATATATCACGTAATGAAAGCTTTAAAATAGAGGTACCGCATTACTCAAAATATGACTTTAAATAAAACACACAAGTTCTGTTTTATCACATAATCCACGCATCATATAATCCCAAATCAAATTAATCATATAATCAAGCTCAAAATCCCAAAATCATAACATATCAATAATCCAAATCAAATCCATAATATCTCGACAATCAAATCACATTTACCTAAGATCAATAATCATATCTCAAAACATAACATCTCAATAAACAATTTACAATTCATAATATCTCATAAATCAGATTGCAGTTCATACCATAATCAAATAAGAAGCTTCGGCTTGGCAGGCGGGCATGCGTTGGTCGAGGATCAATTTTTCTAAAAAGTGGTTATAGTTTAGGTTTTATTAAATACCTAGTTCTCTATAACCTTGGCTCTGATACCAATATGTTACACCCCCAAATCTCGGTACAACGGAAGAGTTAATCAAGTTTTCGGGGCGTTACATTGGATTGGTATCTCACACAAGTATAGCAAACAAGATAGTCATATTATCATTCAAAAACCAATCCCAAATTTAATTATCCAAAACATTAATCCCAAAATGTAAATATTAGGCCCAAACATGATTTATAAAAATAGGTCCCCATAAATTATCAGAGTTTGATTATGATCCTTGAACCATGCCTTCTTGCCAAGCTTCCACAGAACACACACTCCAAACATCACTTAAATACTTGAGAAAGACATGCTAAAAGGTCAGCTAACGCTGGTGAGTCCATAGGTTTAAATTCAAGTTTAAAATAGTGGACCTGTAGGAGTTTATTTTCTATGCGAGACCTAAGATAGATACACATCAATCACATACCAATATCGCAATCACAATATCATATCCGACGTCATAGTGGGCCCCTAGCGACACTAGCCAGCACAGTCGTAGCAAAGTATAGAACGATTGCTAACCCTGGACTAGGTCGAGGTAGAAGTCTATACTTAGCTAGGCAAGTGCTATAGCAATTAGGATTGCTACCCTAGACTAAGGCAACAGCTACCACATATCTATCTAGACAGTCAAGCACATAAGCAAATCAAAATAGTTTAAAAGGTTCAAAAATAGTAGCATGATTCTCACCCCAATTTAGTTAAAAACATAGATAAAAGTGGGTCTATGAAACTCACCTCAAGCAAGCAACGCACAAATAAACACTAGCAGAAGATAACAGCTAATCACGGCTCAACAACTATCGACTCGGCACAACCTATTAATGTAAACCAATTTTAATATATATTTCCCAAAATCAACGTTATCTACCCCAATGTATTCCTTTTCTTTATCTCCAAAAATGTCTTGTTTCACCGTTTAGTCCTAGCGTTTGGTATCATCGTGTGGGTGTATCGACTCAATATGATATCATGAATGCACTTAAATAACCACAATGCGACTCAATGCGACATAATGAGACCTCTAAGCTATAAGCTCCAGAGTCCAATAAGTTTCGGAATAAATAGTAGACCTTATCGAATTCGTCAACTCGATAAACTCAATCATTTATTCGCGTCGCTTGTTGTCCCCATCGCATTCTAACGAGTCATAAGGATAATTCACCCATTAATAACGTTATCCTACGTACCTAGCGGTCTCTTATTAGATTCGCCAACCTAATAAGTCCGCTACCCACGTGGATCGACGCTATTAATGCTAGGTCATCCGTAACCCATGCACACAACGTAAACAATTTAAATACTTGAAACTAGTATTAAATGCTCATAAATGGCACATTTCGACAAACGTGCACTCGAAACATTAAATACTTATTTATTGGAAAACCTTTCCATTTTAGTTGTTAATTCCCATTTAAAATAGTAAATAACAAGACAAGTCTTGTTATCGATAATTTTGGTACAAAAACCTTTTCATTATTTATGTTTCATAGTTTATTAACATTTTCACATATATATATTTCGTCAATTTCAATATTAGTTTCATATCGTTATTCGTTTCGAGTCCACAAGCACGAGTCATGACTTCTCGGCTTTTAATCAATCAATGGTCCAAAATAAACTAAAGTCCATGTTACGGCATTGTCGGGGTCAACAATGACTAAAAAGTCAAAGTAACACCGACGTTGCTCAAAGTTGACAATTTATATATAAGTCCAAGTAATTAATCCTAATAGCGCAACTCAAACTCAAATCAACCCAAATAAATCTCACCAACCAATCAATCTACCAAATATACCCGAAACCAATGTTATGACCCTAATGGTTATGACACGGTCACGGTTAAGACCACGTGAACCAAACAAGCTCTTGAAGCTTTTCGGCTCCACGCGTCTAATCCAAACACCAACAACATCAACCAACAAGCTACCACAACAACCCGACCCAGACCCTTGGTCCATATGGGTCTCGTACGCCACACCACAATGACCCATCGTGGGTCTTGTGGCTCGTACACCCCAACACTCACAACCAAACACTCCCAAATGGCTTCTACTACAACCAAACACAATCAATCAACCTCCAATCATCATCCAAACATCAAACCCAACAACTAATCTAGACCCACTTCATGAAACTAAGCCTAAAATGCAAAAACCCAACAATATGATACACCACATTATACCAAATCACTAGCTACTTGTTTTATTAAGTGTAAATTAGTTTTAATCCCATGTTTCACCCAAAAGCCCTAAAATTCGAGCCATGGTCGAGCCCTAGGGGACCCATTCGTGGCTTCTCAAGACCAAAACAAGCTTGAACCATGTTCCATTTACCTTTTTACAACCCGATCTACAAGATTTAATGAAAACCCTAGAATCGCGAATCGTTTTTGTAAGATTTGGAGGTGTTAATGTAGGCTTATATAAGAGATATATATATGGATGGAAAGAGGAAAGAGAGATCTACAAAATGGTGGTGGAGGTGAGATGTCACTCGCCGGAATATGGCCGGAAAATGCGGCAGTGGTGGAGTGGTGGCTAGGGTTAGGGTTTGTTCTTGAGGAGAGAAAGATTAGAGAGAGAAAGTGGTGTTTAGGTGTTTTTTTTAGAGAGAGAAATGAAAGAGTATTATGAGGTAGGGAGGGAGTATATATAGTTGGGAAGGAGGGACTCAAAAATAAATAAAAGGGGAGGATGGGGCGCCGGCCAAGGTGAAAGGGGTGGGCCGAAGCCGTAATTTTTCGTAAACTATCCCGTTTACCCATTCCCGAGCTCATATATTGTCCTACGAGTGTCCCACGACGTTCCTTCAACTTTATATTATGTTTATTTATGTTTTTCCACAAGTTTTGACTATTTATTTGCCAAGTTTCGAGTTACGGTTTAAAAGTTACATTATTTCTTGTTTTAGGCTTTTATTGTGCCGAATCAAATAGTGCCTAACAAAAAGAGTTAAACTCACACGATAACTCATACGATAATAAAATAAATCATAAAAACCAATAAACGATATCAAATCAAGTCATAGTCGATAAAAATAGTTATAAAGGCAAAAGCTCGGTTTAGTTTAACGTAACGCGGTTACCTAAAATAGACTCCCTAATTTGCCAGTTGTCACATATTTAAATATAGAAATAGACTAATTGTCAGTAGTAAGTGAGTATAATGACTTCTTCTAAAATACTGAGTTTACAATAAGAAAAAATAACAATTAGTTTATCTTCAGAATCCTTATTGTTGCTGAACATGTCATTATCTCTTAGGTCTAGATCTTCTTTTGTCAGAGATCCTGGGTCACATGTGGTTCAACACTTTAATAATTGGCTATTCTAAGTAAATCAGAGAAGGTAAGGTCAACATTTCCTAGAAAACAGTCTCCTACCATTAAAATATGGGAATAACCTATTTTAAACTGGTTTGTAAGTGAGCATAACGACTTCTACTTACAAACTCATATACAACAAAGTATTAAAGAAATCAAGAAGGCTTGCTAATTTGTTGCTCTTGTCTTCAATGAAGTTCCATAGGGGATACTCCATTCACTAAGTATTCTCTGATGCCGTTTTGAGCATAGTCTGAAGACAATACCATCCTTCCCCTGATGTTCCTGCTGAATTATCTCGACTGCCTCATCTTTTAACTCTTGAAGCTTCTTTACTCATCATGTTTCTTCTGAAGGCAACCATTTTTCATACCTTTCGAGATCACTCTTCATGGACTTTAAGTATTATACTCATTCATTCTTGAGACACTTTGAAACAAAAATTTCAGGCACTATTCAAAGTCATATATCCTTATTTATGAACAATGTGACTTATAAGAATGTAAAGTCTAGAAGAGTGTGATAAAGAGAGTTGGGATAGAGGCTACTGGTGCTTCTTTATTCTTAAAAGATTATTGTGTGAAGACAAGAGCTTGCAAAAATGAAGCACGATGATTTTCGGGAAGGGTAGATTTTGGCCGGGTTTGGCAGAGGATGGTTGATTCGTTGTATTAAAGCAGTTTTAATATTTTAAGTTTTCCAGTTAGATGTAATAATCACTTGAGTACAAATGATAAATATTCTTTCGGAGTCATAATCCACAGCGAGATATGAATTGAAATTTACATTTGTGTCTTTTGTTTTATGCTTGATTATCTAATATTTTTTGTTTTGGATTTTTTAAAAGATTTAAAAGACTATTTTAGCTAATAGGAAATATTTTAACTAATTAAAATTGGACTGCAACTAATGACGAATAGCAATTAAGCTAAGAATATGATAATGAAAGACATGCTTATCAAGTAAGGTGAAAAGGTAATTAAGTGTGAATAATCTATTAAGCCCGTTTAATTAATATTTGTTAAAATAAAACTATTTTCTTATAACATTGGCTTATATTGAAAACAATTGTTTTTCTTCTTGGTAATAATCACTAGATCTAAATAATTAATTATCCAAACGGCTTTTGCCCGTTAAAATAATCAACTAAATTTATCTAAAAATATTCCTGAAATTATTAATCAGTAATCTTCGATACCCGTTTAAAAAACTATTTTCTCACAACGTTGGTTTATTTTGAAAACAATTCTTTATCTTGGTAAAAATTACTTGATTTAGATGATTAATTTTTCAAACGGCTTTTGCCCGTTTGATATAACCAAAAATCAACCAAAGTAACCGAAGATTATCAATCAACAATTTTTAAGTTTTTCACACTCAAATCAAAATCACTACTCACTTAACAAGCATATAAAATCTACTCAATACTCATAACCACTAAGCTCACAATAATAAGCATTTTTCTACACTAAATATTTAAGCTAAATGAGAAAGGTAAGAGATTAGAACCCGATCCGACGAAACGAAACTAGTTAACCACCCAATCTTATAAACTAATACAAACACTTAAGATTTCTTCTTTATTAGCATCTATTTCACTAATTAGTTGATAAAGTTGTGAACTTTATATTCTAAATAGCTTACTAGAAACTAGAAAAGCTATAATATTTAGTAAATAAGCTAGCTTATAAGACCCTTAAACTCCTCGCCGTAGATGATGGAATGGAACAAGAAAAATCAAAACTTTATCAAAGTTAGTACAAATAAGCTGTAAGCTATAAGATTTAAATCTAAATGTAAAGATTAAATAAGCTAAAGTGAAATAAGCTAGTAAAAAGATAAAGATTGAAACTTTATAAAGCTAAAAACATAGATCTAAATCTACCCAAAACTAATGTGTTCACTTCGAAGAGTAAACGCGGATTGGGTATATTTAAGGATTAGATCTAAGATAAAATAAGCTATAGTAAAGCTTATTTAAGAAAAAAAAAACTACTAAAGTAGAAAACTTTTTTTTTGAAATAAGAGATAAAAACAATTTAGATCTAACAATAATAAAGTAGATGTGAAAAGAAAATAAAAAAAAAAGTGCTTATTTGAATAAGCTATAAGGAAAAGCTTACCCAAAAAGTTAATCTAAATAATCTACAAAGAATCTATATGGATGAGCTTAGTTTTGACTAAAAGATGTAAAAAGAGCTTATAGTGAATAAGCTATAAGAGAGCTTACCCACGAATTAGCCATTCTAAGTAAACAAAAAAATAAGCTATTAGGATAAGCTTATTTGGCTTATTAGATAAAGAAAAAGAAAAGAAAAGAAAATAAGAGGACAAGAAAAAGAATAAGCTCAAGTGTCATCAATAAAAGTCTTCATCCCATAAGTTGTTACAATAAGCACTTGGAATACAAAAAAGCTACACAAACTACTCTAAAAAAAGGCTTCAAACTAAACTACGAGAAATTTTTGTGTGTTGTGCCCTCTCGTTGCTGTCTTTGTGTTTTTATATCCATATGGGCAACAAGATAATTGGACCGGTAATTATGTCATTTCACGCGGGATGAGACAAAAGAAATATGTCATCTACGGGGATCGAACATGGGACCTCCGCTGCCACTAGCCAACGCCTTAACCAACTGAGCTAAGCGATATTTATTACTAGCCATGCTTTTTAAATCATTTTATTCATCCTTTTGGGCTGGGTTTGATTAACAATTAGAATTGGTCTTTGATTGGTCTCGAACCCAAAACCCCTCGCTACACTACCCAAAGACGCACCCAATGGACTAGGAAGGTGTTTGTGAATATTCTTCTTTAGTACTTCTTTTACATTTTTCTGCAAATCCAATTATTAACAAATTTAATAATAATCTTTGTTCAGTTTTTCATTTATTTTTCTTTTGTCTTGATGCTCCAAATAAAATTACGGATAGACTTGTAATTTCGTGATCTTTCAATCGGTATGCTCGGGGCTTCATGTGGGCTTCGTTTGGACCTCATTAAATGTGCAAACTTGATCAATTTTTGCCTGAAACTTCCCATTTTTGCTCAATCTTCAAACCCTTATACCTGCAAGACATAATAACACATATCCAACATATTTGCATTATATTTTCATGTATTTTATGGTGATTAGTCTGTTTTAGTGTATTTTTACTTTATAAAATGATGTGTGTTTAAGCACAAATCAAAATACCCCACACATAAGCCAATGATGGTCCCATAAACCCCCTTAACCAAAATCCCTCACATCAAACAAGAACATAAAGATGTTCATCAAGGGGTACAAAATTATTTTTTCTTTGAAAACGCCCCGTTTAAACCATGAAATAATTAATAGATAACAAGATTTTTTTTCAACTTATATATAAAAGGCTTTAAGAACGGGAAACATGCAGACTGGATGTTTACAGGAGACAACGATCATAATCCTCGATTTTCACAATCCCCAAACCAAGCTTAAAACGAAATCACAGATAAATATAAAATTAGATGCTCCCTTATTCCTAGTTCCTCTAAGGATTTTATTTTAAAAAACGAGCTTTTCTTATTTCGATAGATTATAGTCATATAAAGGCACCCGGTTTAAAAAATAATTAGTTTAAAATACTTTCATAGAAAACGGCTGTGTATAAAAATGAGGTCCACATCAAGGTCCTAATTTAACACGATTTAGGGGATATCCTTTTTATTTTATCTGAAACAACTCATCTACGAGTCCAAAGACAGCAGCTTTATGTTAGATATTGGTTATTGTAACACACAAATTAACACAAGTATGTATCGAATTAACAAGAAGATTTTAGAGAGAGAAAGTAGAAGCAGGGAGACTTTCTAGAGAGAGAAAGTGAAGAGAAATATGAAAGGTTAGATTGAAAGCTCCAACCCTCTACCTTGGGAGGTAGAGGGTGTTTATAGTTCTTAAAAATACGCCCTCTGCCAAGCTGTGGATCAGGCATATAGTGGGTAAAGACCCGTTCGTCCTCCACGGTGTTACTTAACAAACTAATAACTAATAAATATAGCTAAGTCTACGAGCTAACACATGCTAGACTAAACTCGGGGTGATAAATTGATTTGAAAAAGCAATCGCGTATTGCTGAAGAGAGAGATTTTGCAATACGACGAAAGTTTTATGAGAAAAATTAACGCGCAATCGATGTGCTAGAAAAAGAATTGTAGAGCACATCGAAAGGTTTTTTAAAAGTATCCGTCAATCCATTTCCTGGACCAAGGTTGATTCAAGAGTAAATCGCCCCATTGTTTCTATCCAGTTGTCACAAGTTTGATCCATGAAGAATCGCACATGTCACCCACTAAGAGCTTGTTTGACGTTGGCTCTAGAAGGATTTCCATCTTCATTGTGAATACTTTAAGTATCACTCGAATGTTCTGGCAATACCATAAGGATAATGCGTAGGACTCTCAATATATATATTCTTAGTTTTCACGTTGTGTGAAACAACAAGTCTTCATGAACGAGTGTCCTAGTGAGATTTTGTGGATGATCTCTTGGCTCTAGACTCAATAGTGCATTTTGATTTCCTAAGCGAAGACTAGGGATAGGGTCTCCTTTTTCAATATCAACAATCTCTAAGAGAAAGTTGATAGATTATGTCGGTTCCCCTTGAGAGTGAAACAAGTTCTTTTAAGAGAACTTGAGTAGTTGGGAAGTTTAGTGCAGTGCGTCACTGGGTCCATGACGTCTTGTCTTCAATACCGGCGTTACCTTGATAACCACCAGTAGCATATGTAGTGAACCCGGTTTCTGCCCTAAGGTTGAATATTTGGAGGGCTATTTCTTTTCACCCTATCACTTTTCATTTCAATTTCATTCTTTAACCCCTTCAGTGCTTACCGAGACTTCATAACTAGAACTTTGTTGGGTTTGTTCCAGTCCTAGCTCTATCTCAGTCGGCACTCTTCCCTTATTCTCACTTTTCTTATGTTTTCATCATACCTAAGGACTTCTACACTATCTAGTGGATTGTCCCTGGGTAGATCCCTCCGGCTTTGGTGGGATCATGGGAACTAATACCTAACCTTACCATCCTTATAACTCCAATGCATAAAGTAAAATGGTCGGTCTTGTGGTACCGTTCTTTCCGCCTTGAAACCAATTGAAAAGCCATTTTGAAAAACCAATAAAGGTACTTGTGATATAAAATCAAAACATTTTGTACCTCAATTATTTTTCATCATTTATAAATGCTCCCCCTCAACATGTGCGTTGGTTTTTGAAATCATTTAGCACATAGAGAAAGGAGTGCTTGCTTGAGTCTTAAAACAATTATTTTTTTTTAAAGTTTTTTTGTTTTAAAATTTAGAATTTTTATCTGGAAAAGGATAGGAAAAGGGCACTACTTCATAAGGATGGAATCTTAGGAAAACAGTGTCTAAACCGAGCACTAAAAATTCAGATTTGAGATTAAAATCACAATCTCTCCCCCGATCAAAAATTTCAAACCTTTTGAGATTTTTGATCCCAATTGATTTAAATAATTTAGAAAAAATTTGGGAAAAGATGTGGCTCTGTTGTGATATTAACTGATAAGGAACAATTTGTCGCTACCCCTCACTTTATGAGGGAAGTGTTAGAGTCAGGTTGATAGTTTTGGGAGATCTTTAATTAAAAGAAAATATTAATTTTGAAAGATGTTTGAGTATAACGAAAGATCATACACTGACACCTAACAACAAAAAAACATTTATTCACCACTTTATAATGTACAAACTGGACAAAATTACTCAAAGGATTCCATTTGATGAAATATTGTTTGAAAATATGAAGTTTGAAATCACTCTCCCCCTCAATCAATGACCCAAGTCATAGATTGAGTGATAAAGATTTACGAAAAATGGAGTCCGATTGATTTTCAAAAATTTTAGTCCGATTCATTTTCAAACAATGTTACCACCATGTACAATACAAATATTTTTCTGAAGATTCATTAGAATGAAAAACATTTGTATAGGAACAACCGTCTTTTTGGCGACGAGCTTTCCTGATTAAGTTTTTAGGGTAAGTGCTTGATATTTAAAGAATCGATTTTGCGCAGCACTTTCCTTTCTTAGAAAAAGCGGGTTACAGAAGGAAATAACTGCAAGCCATTATTTTAAGCGCGGTTACAGTCTGAAGTAACTGTAAACCATAAATTTAAGCGCGGGTTACAGCCTGAAATGACTGTAAACCATAATTTAGGTGCGGGTTACAGTATGAATGTTAGGAATTAGAAATTCCAGGTATTAAAGAGTCGGTCACCTCAAGTATATGTAATCGTTAGAAAGCACGTAGTCGTAGTTCTTTTAAGTTAAGAAGTATTTAGTTTAGTAACACCGTGGAGGACGGACGGGTCTTTACCCACTGTATGCCTGATCCACAACCCGATGTGTGGCGATTTATGTAAGACTATAAATACTCTCTACCTCCCAAGGTAGAGAGTTGGAGCTCATAATAAGAATTTTCTTTCTCTCACTAAAGTTCCCTAAACCTCTAACTTTCTCTCTCTAAAACTCATCTCCTGTACGCCTATGTATGATTGTGTTATGATGTGTATGTGAAAACCAATATCCTACAATTGGTATCAAGAGCCAAGGTTAGATCATATCTTGCACATCTTTGGATTTCTAGTGGTTTTTAGGTGGTTTTTGAGTTTGAAAAAGTTTAGTGGTTTGTGCATCATTTGGTTGATTTCTTGTGTTAAAGCTTGGATTTTGTTAGTACTTTTTGGTTTAGAATCATCACAAGTGTTTAGGTTTTCATTTGGTAAGCTTGAATCATCTTGGTTGGGTTGTTTTTGGATTGAAAAGTGATGTTTATGGTGTTTTTCTTGCTAGCGACTTGACCTACGGATTTGTTTCTTAGTAGCGACTTGCTTTACAATTTTGTAGCGAGTTGCAGTTTTTGGAGCTAGCGACTTAAACCTAGCGACTTACAGTACAAGTAGTGTACTCTCCACTACGGGTAGCGACTTGGTCAGTAGCGACTTGCTATTTAGCGACTTGAATCTTTAGCGACTTGATTAGCGAATTGCTGCCAAAATTTTGTTAGCGACTTGGATTGTAGCGAGTTGTTATATAGCGACTTGGAGCTTTAGCGAATTAGTACTTAGCGACTTGGTACTTAGCGACTTGGTTCAAGGGGTTTAGCGACTTGGTTGATTTTTACGAAGAAGAGGTTTGACCAAAGTTGACTTTTTACGTCAAAACTTCAAACGGCCATAACTTTTGATCCGTAACTCCGTTTTCAGCGAAATACCTGTCAAAACGACCGGAACAGCCTGAATATTGTGAGGTTTCACCACGATGTCGTGAAACGAATTTTTTGAGGCCCAAATCCTCTCCGAAAGGAAGTTATTGAGCTTTTAAGTTTTTAGACCTAAATTTCTCCATAAAATCGTGCAACAACCAACCCAAATCACAACCAAACAACATCTCTGCTTATCCCACAAACAATCATAAGACCTAACACACAATTGTCTATCATTGTGTCGATCCATCAGTCGTCTTAACACATTCCATTGGTCATTGCTTAACGGTTTAGTCTTGATTTTAGTAAAATCCCGCGAAAGATTCTATTTCTCGGTTTAAATCATAGACTTGTAAAATCCCGTGCATTCTACCACATCATGTCTTACTCTACTGACCCAGTGATTTCAGAAGTGCTTAAATTGTATGATGTTGTGGATAATAATGATAAAGGATGCTACACTGAACGATTAAAGATGTTTGAATTAAACAACGAGGATGTGAGATCTTCATGTTCTGAGTACAATGAGAATGAATTGCACCTGCTACAGAATGCCATGCAAATGGAATGCAGCATTGAGCCCTACCAACTACTTCATCTGCACCTCATACAGTTGTTATCCATAGTTGGGGATCGAACATGTAGTGCTCTTTTCCGCCAGGACTTACCTACATTGACAAGAAGCTTGCTGTTGAACTTAGAGCATTTAAAGTTGCAACTTACCATTGAAGAAGTTCAAAAAGATGGTTCCAGTGCAGCTCTTCAAGTAATCTACAAACAATTTCAGCCATTCATCAGTGGGGAATATTCAGCAGATTACGATCAACACTCGACTGGAATTTCCTTCAAAAAACATACTGGAATGGAAATTCAGGAATTCATTGAGACATTTATCCAACTCATGGATAATGTGAAAAAGTACATTGAGGAAACTGCACAAAAGGATGAAAAAGTGAATGAGTGTCAGGTGCAGTTGAGAGATTGTTGTGATAAGTTGGGTAATGTATCTATGGAAGAATCGGGTGTTGCTGAATGCAGAATGTTAGAGAAAACAAATAATGATGAGTCGGACAATGCTAAAATAGAATCTTCATGCTCATGTTCACAAGAGAGAGAGGTGCACCAGTCACAACCCATGCAAGCTAATGCAAAGGAACGCTCCATGGAAGCTTCGGATGTACCCAAGATAGAGATGCACCGGCCACAACCTGTGCACGTTAATGCAAAGGAAAGTTGCATGAATGTTTCTGCAGTACCTAGGTATGCATCTTCTTCTCAAAATGATGATTATGAATTGCATGAGTACACTGCATTTGTGCCTAATGATTCCTTGACCACTGAACTCAATACCTATAAGGATCAAGTTGCCATATACGAATAGCGTGCTAAGTTTGAACTTACCACTCGTGAGCAGGAGATGGATATCCAAATGCGTACAATTATTAGAAAAAGTAATTTTAGAGAAGAAGTATTAAAACAAGAGTTAAACTCCTTACAAGAAAAGCTTTCCAAAACTGCTAAGCAAAAACACGAACTTCAAGAAAATGTTAAAATGCTTAAGCAAGAATTCAAGGCTAAGGAATCAAAACTTTTGAATGATTTTTCCAATCTAAAAACTTTGAAAAACAAGCTTGAAAATAAGTTGTACGTACAAGGGAATACCATTCAAACTGCTCACATGATCACTAAGCATCGAGTCTTAAGCGATAAGCATAGCATTCCCCTTGTTGAGGAACCAAATCCAGAGGTAATTAAAAAGGCTAGAAATGCTCATAAGGTGCTTTATGATGGTAATGAAATCCTTAAGCCTAGGCAGAAACCTAGTTGCGTTGAGTGCACTGAGGAAGATAAGAAATCTGATGAAGTCACTAGGGAGAAAATGAATAAGAAGTTAGAAGATCCTGAGTGTAAAAAGAATAACATAACTATTAAACCCCATAATTACACTAAAGAAAATTGGATCTCCTTGAACAAGTTTAAGCCTCAGACTCTATTAACCCCTGAACAAGTGTTCTGGAAAAAGGATTTAGATAAGCAAAAAGCAGAGAATCGTGTTGTAACGAACCCTCCCCTTAGGAAAATGCCTAGAGCGACTGTGTATCCTCCGAATACACCAATGCATCTTGTTCCTAGAACAATTGCCACTAAAAGCAAGACCTTAATTAGTCAATATGTTATCTTTCAACTATTTGTTGATTTTGAGAAAACTTGCAAGAAAAGGATCACACCCACTGGTATTACTGAAGGAGAAAGGGGTTTTGAGCAAACTAAAGAATGTTATTTAACTGAAGTCATGCCTTTCTTTAAACAACTAAAAGATCATTTTGAGAGTCTTAAAAAAGGAATGAATTCAGACATTAAAGAAATGGAAAAGGAATTTGATGCAATGATTGTTGAGGTTAGTGATTATGAGAGAGAATTAAAAAATAATGAGATTGAGAGGAAGAACTTGCATACACTGAATGAGAATCTGATTTCTGAATGTATTGCTCAAGATGTGTTTTTCACTGCTACAAATTGTTCCATTAATGCTTCTCAATTTCATGAATTATCTGTTGCTCTGAAAGTCTCCCATGATCGTGTCATTGAGCTTGAAACAACAAATTCAAAATTGCATGAGAAAATAGAACAGGATGATCATGATAACTTGGTCAAACATTATTCTAAATTAGAAGTTGAACATCTTGCTTTGCAATTAAAACATCAACATCTCAAAGAAAATGTTAAAACCTCAAATATCAAGACATCCTCTGATGCTCCTGAGTTTGATGCAGTTTTTGAAATTAGCAAACGTGATGAAAAAATTCGAGCTCATTGCCACACGATCAAAAGATTGAAAGCCCAAATTTCACAACTGAAAGGTGAAAAGAAGGATGTGACTGGTTCCCATATGCCTCCACCTTTAGATTCTCAGAATTTCCAACTTCAAAACATAATTGATCACTTGCAAAAGGAAAATGATTGTTTTAAAGCTGAAATTTCAAAGGTTAATGATCAAAACAAAGAGTTATGTGATTCATTTAAAGTTAATCATGATAAACAAATTGAAAAGATAACTTCTTTACTTAACGATATTGAGAATCTGAAGCGTGAGGTGAAAGGAAAGTTGCCAATCCCCAATTGCAAATACTCTGTTCCTAAGGTTTCTGATTGTGCTAAATATGCTATCGATATGTTATATATTCCTCCGCCCATTAGGAATAATGAACTTGCACATAAAGCATATCTCTCATACCTTAAGGAAAGTTTGAAGGGTCTCCGTGAGATTGTTGAAGATGAATGATTAGAAAAACCTTTTGATAGTACTATAGCCTATGCCTGCATGGATGCCAAACGATCTCAGGAACTCTTAGAGTATGTAATTGTCACAAGTCCGAAATCTAAAATTAGGCGAGATAGAATAGTTGTGCCTTGTTCTATGCCTAAAGCCAAGCATGTGACCCTTGATATGCCTTGTTCCATGTCGAAATTCAAGCAAGCAACCTTTGATGTGCCTCCTAGAATTTCAGATCCCAGCACTTCTAGACCAGGAATGCAGAAAGTAGTGAAGCCATGTAATGTTCCCATCGTTACTTCTACAGATGTTAAGATTGACACTAAAGTTAGCGGGTCAAAACCTAGAAGCAATGCAAAGAAGGATAGGATTACGCAAACTAAAAGTGATCATGATAAGGAAGTAAAAGAACACCATAGGGACAAGAAGTTTGATTTGAACAAAAAGAATCATGTTAGTTCTAGTATTAGCTCTAAGCTTACTGAAATTAATTCGAGGCCTTATGCTGTCTGCAAAACATGTAAAAAATGTTTATTTTCTGGTAATCATGATAAATGTGATGTGTTATTTCTGAGATCTAAGAATCATACCCCAGTTAAGAAAGTTTGGAAAGCAAAACAGATTAAGCAATCCTGGAAACCTACAGGGAAGGTTTTTACCAATGTAGGATTTCAGTGGAAGCCAACAGGTCGAATGTTCATGAAGGGCAAACCTTGCTCTTTAACTAGATCCACTATGCCGAGAATAGTGCTTGTTAAGGTTTGGAAGCCAACTGGTAGAATAATCCCATTAAGCACAAAATGTCATTTGACTAAGTCTGATGCCTCTACTAGTTCAGCTCCTAGGGATAATGCCATTGCATCTAGGGTTTCTGCTGATTCAAAGACTGTTTGTGCTAACCAAAAGGAACCCATCAGCACGTGGGGATCCAATGTTTCCAATTCTCTGTCATCGTCTGTTGTCCAAAGCAGGTCGTACAAATCGTCCCTTGGTATTTGGATTCGGGTGGCTCTAAACATATGACTGGGCTCTTAACAATGACGTCTGTTCAAATCAGTTCAGGCCTCGTACTTCATCATTATGGTGTCTGCAGATAACACTTTAGGCCCCGTTCTTCAAAGAAAAGAAAAGTGTACGCTCTTCTGTGCGCTTTATCTTCAGCTAAAGAAAAATTCTCTCATGAATGGCCATACTCATCTACATTCTTCATCAACAAGCTTCATGTTTTTCCACGCTCATTCAATCAACAAGTGGATCTATGTTCATTGGTGTATACTCTTATTCACTTGTTAAATCAAAAATGGCAACTTCGGATGCAATTTTTGAGGGGGAGAAGAGTGAATATACTACATGATGATGGATGTTTGAATAATGGTTATACGACTTAATTTTTGATGATGATGAGTGTATATTATTTTTGATGAAGAGTGAATATACTAAGGATAACTGGGATTCATTGTTTTGATTTTTGATGACTCTCCTCCAACGCCTAATGCTTCACTTACTAAGGATAATTGGGAATCAATGTTTGGGATTCATTGTTTTTCAAAGATATGTTTGATGAGTACTTTCAACCTTCGACGAATGTTGATCATCCAGCTTCTGAAGCTCATGCTCCGGTTTCTATTGATTCAACTGGTTCACCATCTAAGAAGTACTTCTTGGAATTCTCAAGAAACCTTATCTCTAGTTATTTCACAAGGCGTTTATAATGACTATCATGATATTGTAAGTTGCACTATTGAATAATGATCCGCTCTTTGGTATTCCTTTGCCAAATCTTTACGGATTATTGTTCCTCTCATTGTGCACGCTATAAATCAACCACATGAACATTAAGGAAAATGACTACCTCATTCGCTCGAAGACATTTGTGGTGAATTTTCCAGATCAGTCTCTACATGTATACCTTTAGGAAGATTGCATTAATGTCGAGAAATCATTTGTTCCGGTTCATTCAGTGGATCGACGTACATCCGGTTGTACGTTTATTCACGTGTTGGGCATTTGACACAAGCTGATTACTTCGGAGTTAATCAATTATCACTTATTTGAGATTGAAGTTAAAATTCACAAAGGCGAGCTTAAGATGCAAATGCATGGAATTCTTCTTCAGTTTCAAGTTTGGTATATCAGGTTTTCTTTATCAGTGGTCACTTCAAATTGTCTACATATGGGTTGATAAAGATAGTCAGAGAGAGTTTCTATCGCAGTGGTCCTATGGCTCCTGGACACTCCAGTTCAGGACCCGCACTTCAAGACAGTCCCATTAGTTCATCCCTTATACCAAATTCTTCTCCAGAAACTCCATATGTACCTCCATCTGATGTTGATTTAAAGAAATTGTTTGATCCCATGTTTGATGAACATTATGAGCCAAGTGCTAATGAACTGACAATTCCTACTTCAGAGGCTGCTCATATTCCTGTGAATGACGTCAATCCTTCAATCTCAATATCATTAAGTCAAGAAGCGCCTGCTGCTGATCACTCTGTCTCATCAACAAATCATCAAACTTCGAGGGTACATCATGGAACTATGTCTGGTATCAATGATGAAGTTAATCCCTTTGCTACTCCTGAAGATGCTCCATTTGAAAATGTATTTGCTCATGAATCTTCATCAGAACCATCTTCTTCAGGAGACATCGACTCTGCTACTTCAGTACCTCAACCACTGCCACATGAACACCTCAGTAAATGGACTCACGATCATCCATTGGACAACATCATTGGAAATCCCTCTCGTCCTGTATCCACACGTAAACAACTTGCAACCGATGCCTTGTGGTGTTTCTTCAACTCCATACTCTCTAAGATCGAACCAAAAGATGTTAAAACCGCCATGAATGAAGACAGCTGGTTCAATGCCATGCAAGAAGAAATTCATGAGTTTGATCGACTTGATGTATGGGAGTTAGTACCTGCTCCAGATTGTGCAATGATTATTGCTCTAAAATGGATTTTCAAAGTGAAACTTGATGAGCATGGTGATGTGTTGAAGAACAAGGCTCGATTAGTTGCTAAAGGATACCGTCAAGAGGAGGGTATAGAATTTGAAGAATCTTTTGCTCCTGTTGCTCGAATCGAGGCAATCAGAATCTTTTTGGCTAATGCTGCTAGTAAGAACATGGTAGTCTATCAGATGGACGTGAAGATGGCATTCCTGAACGGAGATCTTAAAGAAGTCGTCTATGTCAGCCAACCTGAAGGCTTTGTAAATCCAGAGCATCCTACCCACATTTATCGTCTGAAGAAGGCTCTGTACGGTTTAAAGCAAGCTCCAAGGGCATGGTATGATACGCTATCAAAGTTTCTTCTATCAACCGGATTCATCAAAGGAGCAGTTGATCCAACATTGTTCACAAGGAAGTCAGGCAAACATTTAATCCATGTTCAAATTTATGTTGATATCATCTTTGCTTCGACTGACCCCAATGAGTGTGACCGTTTTTTTCAAATGAAATGAGTTCAAAATTTCAAATGTCAATGATGGGACAAATGTCATTTTTCTTGGGATTACAAATTTCACAAAGTCCCGGAGGCATTTTCATAAATCAATCTAAATATGCAACTGAGATCTTAAAGAAATTTGGATTTGATTCAAGTGACCCTGTTGACACTCCCATGATTGATCATACCAAACTAGATGAGGACCTCTCAGGGATCATGATTGACCAAACAAAATATCGTAGTATGATTGGATCCCTGATGTACCTCACAGCTAGTAGACCAGACATCTTGTTCGCTGTTTGCATGTGTGCTAGATACCAGGCTAAGCCTACTAAAAAGCACCTTGAAGCGGTTAAACGGGTCTTTCGGTATCTCCAAGGAACCATCAATATGGGACTTTGGTACCCGAAAGACACCGGTATGTCACTAACAACATATGCAGATGCAGATCATGCAGGGTGTCAAGATACTCGTCGAAGTACGTCCGGAGGTGCTCAGTTTTTGGGTGATAAGCTTGTGAGCTGGTCTTCAAAGAAGCAAATGAGTACTTCTATTTCCTCTACAGAGGCTGAATACATAGCCATGTCATCTTGTTGTGCTCAAATCCTATGGATGAGATCCCAATTATCTTACTATGGCTTTGAATTTAACAAAATCCCTCTGTACTGTGATAATAAAAGTGCTATTGCTCTCTCATGCAACAACGTACAACACTCAAGAGCAAAGCACATCGACATTCGACATCATTTCATCAGGGAACAAGTGGAAAAAGGTGTGGTGGAACTCTATTTTGTGAGGACTGAATATCAGTTAGCAGACATCTTCACCAAAGCTCTTCCAAGAGAACGTTTTGAGTTTATTCTTCCACGTCTTGGCTTGAAAAGCCTTCAACCAGATACACTCAAACGTCTTCAGGAGGAAGACGAGGAGTAAAGGTCTATCTTCATCTATCTCTTGTAAATATTTATTCGAAAAACAAAATACAAAATTATAAAATCCTCAAAAATCAAATAGAAAATTATAAAAACCTTCAAAATCTATAAAAATCTGAAAAATTCGAAAAATCTTCAAAAAAATATTGTCAATTTGTCATGTTTTTTTCGGTTCGATAATATCTACGGTCTTTGTGCTGTCATTCAAAGAATGACACGGGACTTTAGATGTTGATCGAATTCTTAAAAAAAAAAAAAAAAAAAAAAAAAAAATCAAAAAATCAAAAAATCAAAAAATATTTTTGGGAGAAAGAGAAACTATGGCTTACTGTCATTTCAGGCAGTAACCCGCTTTTCAAAGAAAGAACAGAGCCATACTTTATCATGTTTTTCCATAAATTCAATGCTCTGATTCTATAAACATTTATCTGCTGAAAACTAACTGCTTTGAAAAATAACTCGGTCCCTATTTTTGATAATCATCAGGACTTATTTGTCAAAATCTCTATCTCTCAATCAACAACCTATGTCATTGATTGAGGGGGAGAATGATTTCAATTAAATTAAAAAGTTATTTGGCATTCAATTGTTTTCATAAGATATTCATGCATGTTTTATCAATGGAGTTTAAAGTCTTAAAATCCGATCCTTATCAGTTAAAACGCTTTCATAATCAAGTCACAATTCTCCTTAAAAGCTTTCAAAATCAATTTAAATCTATAAGAGATCACAAATCTCAAATGATTTGATAATTGTGATCGGGGGAGAATTTGTGATTTAAATTGCACTTAAACTGAGGATTCGGTAAATGGTTTTACAAGGATGTACATGTTATCCTCCCCGCATGTGACAAACGATTTCAAATTTTCCATTCACATGTTGAGGGGGAGCATCTATCTTACACCTATGACTTGAAACGTGATCATTTTTCTCAATGTGCAGGTTTCCTCTATTATGTGCAAAACTCTTTTCAAACTTAGATGCACATATTGAGGGGGAGCAAAATCATGAAAACCTCATCCTTCCCCAAAATGCTCTATCTACTTGATTTGATGTGGGAAGTGATGTTGATATCTTTTAGAAAATGGTAATCAAAGAAGTAAATTCTTCCTCTTGCCTCCGTGTGCAAAACGATTTCAAACATTTGATGCACATGTTGAGGGGGAGCACTTGTTCTAAAAATATCAAAAAAAATTCAGGTACAAAATGTTTTGATAATATATCACAAGTATCTGGATTGATTTTCAAATGGTTTTCAATTGGTTCCAATGGCAGATGAACAATACCAAATTGACCGACCAACTTTACTTTATGTACGGTGATATAAGGATGATAAGGTTAGGTATGTGTTCCCATGATCCGCCAGAACCGGAGGGATCTACCCAGGGACAATCCACTAGTTAGTGTAGAAGTCCTTAGGTATGATGATAAAAGGAGAAAAGTGAGATATGGGAAGAGTGCGGACTGAGATAGAGCAAGTACTGGAACAAACCCAACAAGGTTCTTGCTATGAAGTCTCGGTAAGCACTGAAGGGGTTGAAGAGTTAAAAAGAATTGAATGAGAAAAGGGTGAAAACAAATAGCCCTCCATATATTCAACCTTAGGGCAGATACCGGGTTCAATTCATATGCTACTGATGGTAACATCGGTATTGAAGACAAGACGTCATGGACCCAGTGACGCACTGCACTTCAACTTTCCAAACCACTCAAGTTCCTCTTAAAAGGACTTGTTTCATTCTCACGGGGAACCGACATTATCTATCAACTTTCTCTTAGAGATTGTTGATATTGAAGAAGGAGACCCTCTCCCTAGTCTCCGGCACAGGAACCAAATATGCACAAAATTGAGTCTAGAGCCACGAGATCATCAATAAATCTCATTAGGAAACTTTCAATGAAGACTCTCTGTTTCACACAATGTGGAAAGAGAGATTATATCTTGAGTCCTACGCATTATCCTTGTGGTATTGCCAGAACATCTGAGTGATGTGTTTACATATTCACAATGAAGATGGAAAGCCTTCTGGAGCCAACATCAAACAAGCTCCTGGTAGGTGGCATGTGAGATCTATTATATAGATCAACCATGTGACAACTGAACAGAAACAATGGGGCGATTCAATCTCTTGAATCAATCCTGGTTCAGGTTATGGATTGACGGATACCTTTGAAAAACCGGTCTTTGTGCTTAATAACTCTTTTCTTTAGCACATCGACCATGTACTAATTTTTCAAACCAAAAGGTGTTTTTATGATTGATAATTGATTTTCAATAAAACCTTCGTTGTATTGCAAAAACAATTTCTATTGAGCAATACACGATTGTTTTTCAAATCTCTCTTCATCAATCAGTGGACTTAAATTCGCTGATTCACTTACTCCGTGTTGTCTTCTTTGAGACGTTCCGGTTTGAGAACAGCTAGAGCAGCTGCGAAACCCTGTCAAGGAAATTCTTCGGAATTATACCTGATCACAGGTAGTACATGTACTAATCAACGGGGAACCGTGGGCCGTGTACCTCAATTCAACTAAAGTGGTCAAAGACACTTTTGTACGCTTTATTGCTAACTGTTGTATGCAGGTACGCCTGACGTTTGCAGCTGTTCAGAATGAAGCGGTCAATCCATAGCCGCATGCTCACACGATACATTCATCTCTCAAGAAATCATGATAAGTGCATCAATGACTCTAATATTCTCACTCCATGCTTCTGCTACGCTGCTGCCAATATCATGAATCAACAAAAGCTTCCGCTACTCTGATGAGAAGATTTCATGATCCAGAATGTGAGCATGTTGGTCCTAATGTCACAACATCACATAATACCAAAACCACAAAGGATGTCTCAGAGATTTTTGATAGCTGATGATCTCAAAAGCTGGCTCAAATTTATTATCACGTGGATAAGTAAAAGACCTCCACTTGGAGTAACCAAACATGCAATATGAAGAATTAATGACTACGAGCTTAGGAGCAAAGGACTACATCAAGAATGCAAGATCAATTGTTAATGTAATATCTATTTGTATTCAATGTAATTTTGGTACATGATTGAGGTGACCTCCCTTAGGGGGAGATTGTTAGGAATTAGAAATTCCAGGTATTAAAGAGTCGGTCACCTCAAGTATATGTAATCGTTAGAAAGCACGTAGTCGTAGTTCTTTTAAGTTAAGAATTATTTAGTTTAGTAACACCGTGGAGGACGGACGGGTCTTTACCCACTGTATGCCTGATCCACAACCCGATGTGTGGCGATTTATGTAAGACTATAAATACTCTCTACCTCCCAAGGTAGAGAGTTGGAGCTCATAATAAGAATTTTCTTTCTCTCACTAAAGTTCCCTAAACCTCTAACTTTCTCTCTCTAAAACTCATCTCCTATACGCCTATGTATGATTGTGTTATGATGTGTATGTGAAAACCAATATCCTACAATGAAGTAACTGTAAACAAGTGTTTTAAGCGCGGGTTACAACCTGAAATGACTGTAAACCATTTTAGGCATGTCTTGAAAAACTTTTTGAACTTCTGTTCGAACTTCATTTAAAGACCCGTGTCCTTATTGAATGACATTTCTAGGACCGTAAATGTTATCGATGCCAGAAGACGTGCCTTAAAAAAACTATTTTTGGTATTTTCTGGTTTTTTCTTATTTTTATGGGTTTTTTGTTGGTTTTATAATTTTCTATTTAAAATTAGGTTTAAGATATTAAAAAATTATTCAATGTAAGAAGATGTTGACATGAATACCGAAAAGAGGATATCGGTCTGAATGTGGTAGAAGTCAGTAGTCAACATCTCTTAAATTTTTACCACCAAAGCTTTCGAGGCTCCTGAAAAATCGTCTGAACTTGAGCCTTCTCAATGTGAATCTTTGGTAGCTTCTCCCCCAACCGACAATCTTCGTATTGAGACTACTTCCCCCAAGAAGTTGAAGTGAAGCAAATAGTCTCATTGTATGAAGCTCAAAAACGCCGAAGAAAACGAGAACACCAAAGTAACAAGTTGAAACACTGATCATCTCTACGGTTATCAATCCCGGAATAAATGCTTAAGCCCGATCACATGAACCTGTTGTGCATCCCCGATGTACACATTATTCTGTGGTTTTGAGCAGTTGTCTGTTCGGGAGAATAATATATCAACATCTTCATTTCACCAAATGCATTCCAGTTATCTTACATATAACAACTGAGACCATAATGTGTACATGTACCCAACACAAGACAAAGCGATAACATCAGAGTAATAGGTTAAAGCACTGATCATCTCTCCGGATATCAATTCTGGAATAAATGATTAAGCCCGATCACGTGAACCTGTTGTGCGTCCCTGATGTACACATATCTCTCCCCAGATGGTTGTGATCTCATCGGAATCATCATAACATTGTGTACATGAAGCATTAACCGGAAGCACTTTACCATAAATCATATCAGCTCGTAAGAAGATGTCGATAAGCAATATCATCTCACGCACCAAATATTCTTCTCAAGTTTCTTCCCACTGAAAGCTGAAGTAATACATACCAAAAGCGTCAAAAGACCACTTCCCCCACGTCGTTGGAATAATACACCAAAAGCCACGAGTGAAACACTGCGTTTCTCTACGGTTATGACATTTGTCTTCCCGGAATAACTTCAATTAAGAAGAAGTATTAAGTTCATCACATGTACTCGTTGTGCATTTAGATGTACGTCTCCTTCCCCCTTTCTGGTTTTGTTACCTTAGAATCAGCAACACATTATACACACATGTACTTGAAATCTTGTGAGAAGAACACACTTAGCTCAAATGTATCCTGTGAGAATCAACTGCTACTGAAACTCTCTCTGACGATCTTAACCAACCCAGATGTAGGCAAATTGAAGTGACGACTAATAAAGTAAACCTGATATTCCAAACTAGAAGCTGAAGTCGAATTCCCCGCATTTGTATCTTAAGCTTGCACTAATGTTGGAAGAACAGTGTCGAGAATTTATGCTCCAAGAAAATCTCTAAGTACTCAATACTCAACCGAAGTGTTAATACAAATAAACCGTAAAAACGTTTGTTTATATCTAGCGATCTCGTTATGTTTTGTTGATAACAAATCTAAAGTTATCATAAGTAAAATTATAAGAATACATGTTGTTTTGTAAAGTATATACATTTGGTCATTTACATAAAATGTTGTAATAAATAAATTGTTGTAATATAATATGTAATAGGATGGATAATATCCCAGACCCATGACCCATACCCATGGAGCTAATCCATAACCCATGACCCATTGCATGACATCATGCAGGAAATCATGTTGTTTTATATCCATGACCCATGAGCCAAGACCCATGGCCCATTGTCTAAATACATTGTATCATCTTGGGTACCCATGACCCAAAGTCCATGACCCATGGCTCATAACCCATAACCCATAACCCGGTTTCCAACCCAAAATCCGGACTGTTCTGACCCAGACTGCCCGATCCCTGGTTTTGCACTGGCCGGATCCCTTAGGTGAGGGATCCGCCGGAACCGTGGGACAGAAGGATTTTGTGCCTATAAATAGTGAGCCATTTATTCATTGTTTCTCACCCTTCTTCTTACAAACTCTCTCATATATTATCTCACTCTCCTAACCTTTGATCATTTGATCATTCTAGTAGTTCTTTTATCTTTTGTTGTGATTCTCATATAGGTCTCACAAAGGCGAGAATACGCTATACTACAAGTCATACAAGCAAAGGGCCCTTGATTGATTTGTCCATCCACAAGATTTCTGTAGCAAGATCTTGTAATTCATCTTTCACATAGTTGTTGTGTAATAGTTGTGTAAAGGTTTAGTTCTACCTCGTGGAAGAACTCGGTATTTAGCTTTGTACTGAAAAACGTGTAAGCGACGTTGTGAGGCTTCTCCGCCAAGTTGAAGGAGCTTGTTAACATAGTGCTTGAACTCTCGAGTGGGGTACTCGGGGAATGGAGTAGGGCAAGGAAGGTGTCCTTGTATCCGAACCACTATAAATCACCTGTGTCGCTACTTTATATCCTTTTACTTTACTTGCTTTATTTACTTACTTTACTTATTGCTTCATACTATCTATTCATCCATACGAAATCACATAAGATCGAATCTCTTTAAAACTTAAATTAAAATCGGTAAAACTATTCAACCCCCCTTTTAGTTTTCCACAATTAGCATCAAGAGCAAGGTTTACAAAAGTTTTAAAGTAAATTGTATTTTAAAAACTTTTCGATCACAATGAGTTTTGAAAAATATAGAGAAGGGCAAT
Source organism: Chrysanthemum seticuspe (assembly GCA_019973895.1). Classification (NCBI taxonomy): domain Eukaryota; kingdom Viridiplantae; phylum Streptophyta; class Magnoliopsida; order Asterales; family Asteraceae; genus Chrysanthemum; species Chrysanthemum seticuspe. The sequence goes on along the minus strand of BPTQ01000005.1, from coordinate 203,197,659 downwards.
CTATGCAACGAACTCCACTACTTGAAACTAATAGTTTTATTTATTGGAAAAATAGATTTGAAACTTATGTGAAATCAAAAGTATTGATCTTTGGTATATTATTCTTGAAGGTTATTTTCAAGCAACTATAAAAGATGATAAAACCGCCAATGAAGAAAACATTTCTCATGATTGTCTCACCGACGACCAAAAGAAAAAGCTTTCCAAAAATAGTGAGGAAAAAATGGATTTATACAATGCCTTACCTAAAAAGGAATTTGAAAGAATTTCTATGCATAAAATCACTAAAGAAATTTGGAATTCTTTGGTTGTAACACACCAAGGAAATCAACAAGTTAGAAACAAAAAACTTGATTTATTTGTTCAACAATATGAACAATTTTCAATATTAGATGAGGATAATATTGATAATTCGTTTGCTAGCTTTAATACTATTGTTACTTCATTACAAGCACTTGATGAGTCTTTTTCTAGTCGTAATCATGTCAGGAGATTTCTAAGGACGCTTCCATCAAAGTGGAGACCGAAGGTGACAACCATCGAAGTATCCAAAGACTTGTCAATCCTCACTCTTGATGAACTCATAGGCAACCTAAAAGTCTATGAGCTCGTACTTGCTAAAGACTTCAAGGTCTCAAAGGAAAAGAAAGAGAAACAAAAATCTCTTGCTTTAAAGGCCAAGAAAGTATCAAGTGATGAAGAAACCTCATTTTCGGAAAGTGAGGACGAAGAGTATGCAATGGCGGTACGCGACTTCAAGAAGTTCTTTCGGAGAAAAGGAAGATATGTCAAGCAACCTTATGACGTCAACAAAGGGTTGCGGAAAAGCAAAGACGACAAGAAAGTGAAGGACAAACGCAAGTGTTTCAAATGCAGGGATCCAAATCACTTCATTAGTGAGTGTCCCAGACGTGACGAACAAAAGGCGTCCGTAAGTGGTTCATGGGGAATGAGTGGGGAAGAGAAGGAAGACATTTGTCTCATGGCAAAAGACTCCAACGAGGTATGTTCCGGCTCTCTATATTATAGTAGTTCATCGTTAGATGATGAATCCTTACATCTTGAATATGATAAGCTTTGCAAAATTAGTCTCAAGGTGATTAACAAAAATGAGATTTTGAAAAATAAAAATGAACTTTTAGAAAAGGAAATTCTTGAACTAAAAGATAAATTAAAGAGATTAGAAAAGGGAAAAGAAGTAACTACTGAATGCAAGCTTTGTGTAGAACTTCAAATGTTAGTTGATCATCTTGATTCTAAGATTGCTAGATAAGTACTAATTACCTTGATAAAATACTTGATAGTGTCAAAACGGGTAATAATCAAAAGGGTCTAGGTATTCAGGAACACATCGCATCAGCTAGCGAGATTAAGGAAACACAATTCATTAAAGCAAATGAAAAACCAACTACTGTAGTCACGGATCCTACGGATCCATTGAAAAAGGATCCGGCTAGTGTTAATTTAGGGATCCGTAGACCTGTAGCAGTAAACAATAGAAATAACGCAACCACTTCTTCTCGAACTGATTTTTTTATTGTTAACAAAAAGAAACCAACCCATGTTACTGTTAGAAATTTCAAACAACCACCTCCTCTAAAACAAGGTCAAAGTTTTATAATAAACAAAGGTCCATCATTTTCTAAAATGAACACAATGATAAGAAGGCCAAATAATATTTATCCTAGAAGTAACCATCATTAAATATGATGAAATCCTAATACACAAAATGGTTTTCCATTTCAAACTATACACCTTGGAATGCTTTTTCACCATTTTCATATATGCCTCATAGGAATGAAGTGTATAACACCAATGGACCCATGAACAAATGAGGACCAAACTTTTAAGTTATTGTTTTCTTAGGTGTACCTAAAGGTTGACTTGTATCCGGATGAATGTATCAAGGATAGCGGGTGCACAAGGCATATGACCGGTGATAAAGCATTGTTCTCCACAGACAAATCCTTCAATGGAGGAAATGTGGTGTTGGGAAATGGCAAGAGCAAAATCATCGGTAAAGGTAAAATTTATCACAAATCCTTGACCATTAACGACGTATGTCACGTAGAAAACCTAAACTTTAATCTACTAAGTATAGGTCAAATATGTGATAAAAAGTGCAACGTACTCTTTTGCGAAACCGGTAGTAAAATCTTGAAAAATGGTATTACTATAGGAAGAGGCATTAGAAAACATGGAGTCTATGTTATTAAAATTGGAAATGAACCAAAAGACAAGCTTTGTCTTACCTCTATGGATGATACTTCGACCTTATGGCATCGAAGATTGGGTCACGCCAATATGCGACTTCTTCAATCGCCATCATCTAAAGAACTAGTTAGAAACCTACCTAAACTAAAATACGAACATTATTTTTGTGATGCTTGTAACATAGGAAAACAAGTCCATGCTAGTCATAAAGCTAAAAATATGGTTTCTACAACTAAATGTCTAGAATTACTACATATGGATTTATTTGGTCCATCCGCTATCCAAAGTTACGGAGGCAACTTCTATACCTTGGTTATAGTGGATGATTACTCTAGGTATACATGGACTAAATTTTTAAAGAATAAAACTGAAACGTTCGATTACTTTAAAATCTTAAGTAAGAAAATCCAAAGACAACTAGGAAGTCCTATTGTGTCAATTAGAATGGATCATGGTCAGGAATTTGATAATGAAGTTCAAATCAGAGCTTTTTGTGATGCTAATGGTATTACCCATAATTTCTTGGCTCCTCGCACTCCACAATCAAATGGGGTAGTTGAAAGGAAAAATAGAACCATACAAGAAATGAGTCGCACCATGATTAATGAGCAATCTATTCCTAAAAGTTTTTGGTGCAATGTCGTCGATACATCAACCTATATACTAAACCGAGTCCTAAAAAGACCATTCTTAGGAAAAACTCTATACGAGTTGCTACGAGGCAAAAAGCCTTCGTTAGAACACTTTCGTGTCTTTGGTAGTAAATGCTTCATACTTAATACTAAAGATTATTTAACTAAATTCGATCCAAAATCAACCGAAGGTATCTTCTTAAGATATTCTCCTAATAGTAAAGCATACATAATACTAAATAAAGAAACCATGAAGGTTGAAGAATCCTTAAATTTAAAATTTGACGAGAGTCCACCTAAAACTACCTTACCTCTTGTCGATGACGAGTTAATCGAAAGTGAAGTCCTACAAATCAAAGAAAATATAAACAAGGAAGATGAACCATTAAACAATGAAATCATCAATGGTAAAGAGTCTAAAGATCATCCCGTAGAAAAGGTTATAGGAAAATTAAATGAAAGAACTCTAAGGTCTCAAGTCCAAAACCAAAGTAGTCTATTTTTTTTGTATCAACCATAGAACCTAAAAACACTCAAGAAGCCATAAAAGATGAAAGTTGGGTTATGGCTATGCAAGAGGAGTTAAATCAATTTGTTTATAACAATGTTTGGACACTTGTCCTTCCACCTAAAAACCAAACCATAATTGGAACAAAATGGGTATATAAAAACAAATTAGATGCTAACGGTGTCGTGTCTAGAAACAAAGCTAGACTTGTTGCTCAAGGATATAACCAACAAGAAGGCATAGACTTTGATGAGACCTATGCGCCCGTAGCTAGATTAGAATCTATAAGCCTTCTTGCTTATGCTTGTGCTAATGATCTTAAGAATTTTCAAATGGATGTTAAAAGTTCTTTTCTAAATGGTTTTATAAATGAAGAAGTTTATGTAGCTAAACCTCCGGGCTTTATCGATTTCGAAAAACCTAATCACGTGTACAAACTAAAGAAAGCTCTCTATGGTCTTAAACAAGCCCCAAAAGATTGGTATGATAGACTCAAATCATTTTTAATCAAACACAACTATACCATGGGGTTAGTTGACAATACACTTTTTACAAAGAAAAAGGAATCACAAATAATTATTGTTCAAATATACGTGGATGATATTATATTCGGATCTAATTGTCAAGACATGTGTGATGATTTCTCAAGAATCATGCATGATGAGTTTGAAATGAGTATGATGGGAGAATTAAGTTTCTTTCTTGGTCTACAAGTCAAACAACTAGAAGATGGTATCTTCTTTAATCAATCCAAATACATAAAAGAAATGCTAAAGAAATTCAGATTAGAAGAGTCAAAACCAATAAGAACACCAATGTCATCCGATACCAAACTCACCAAAGATGAAGATGGTGAATCCGTTGATAACACCAAATACCGTGGGATGATTGGTAGTCTTACCTACCTCATGGCTAGTCGGCCGGATATCATGTTTAGTGTATGTCTTTGTGCTAGGTTTCAAGAAGACCCTAAAACTTCACATCTAGAAGCCGTTTGATATGTGTCTAAATACACATATATTTGTATTATATAAACCCACAAAAACAACCAAAAACACACAAATAACTCTCAAAATGATACAAATTCATAAAAATGTGTTTTTATGTGATTCAGGTACAAAAGATTGAAAAACAAGTGAAAATTGATCAATTTCACAACAATTGTCGTTTTCAGTCCCTGGAGTTACACAAATTGGCAAAACTAGTCCCTAAATGTTTTAAATGATAGAAAAGTCAACTTAAGTCCTTGGGAAATCAAAAATGTTCACAAAACATCCCTGGATGAAAGTTTACACAAAATGGCAATTTTTACCCCTCAAGTTACAAAATTGGCAAAAATGGTCCCTGGGTATTCTAAACTTGGAATTTTACAAATAATACCCTTGTACTATGCATGATTGAAAATTTGGAACATTTTGATAAACTTTTGGGAAATTACACTTTTAGTCCCTAAAAATCCAAAAATGACAATTAAGGTCCTTGGACATTTTAAAATGAAATTTTAGGCAAAAATGGTCCTTGTTCTATCAATTTTTGTCATGTTTGGTCCTTGTGAGAAGTTTGGAAAAGTTCACTTTCAGTCCTTGAAGTTTGGTCGAATTGCACTTTTGGTCCTTGATATTTATACTAAACCAAACGGACACATGTATATATCCAAACCCAATCCAACTCCTTGGCCCAATCCCTTATCCAAGCCCAAAACTTTTTGACCCTTGACCCCCAGTCCACAACTCATTCTGACCCCAGCCAAACCAATTGTGACCCCCTTTGTGTTATTAAGCCAACGGTCAACGCAAGTCAAATGCAAGAAAAACGCGCCCAAGAAACCAGTGTCACTGTTCACTTCCTCCTCAGCCACTGAAACATCAAAACCAGAGTGGTTTTCACCACATTTTCAACCCCCCTCCATACTATGTTCCCTCCACCCCCCTCTAAACTCCAAATACTCTTAATTGACTCAACCAAATCCCTTAAATGATTAAACCTACTTTGAAGAAATATTTGGCGCCAAAAAGCAAGGTGTACGGTTCTGATTATTTTGAGTGATCCAAGGGCTCAGAAATGGTGGGATCAACTCAGAAACAATTGGGGAGATGATTGGTGTATAAAGAAGAGAAGAAAGAAAGGAGTAGGCACTTTTGGACTAGCCATTAGTCACGTAGTTGTAGTTTTTTATTGCTTTCCTAATTAAAATGTCTTTTAATCTTGTATTTTATCTTAAATTAGTGTAATGAAATGTTCTTTCCATTTTAATGTCAAGTTAATTTCAATTTCATGATTTTGCTAAATTTCCTTTAATTTTCCATGTTCTTTAATTTCTAGTTAACTAGTTGTTTTGTGGATTTTTTAAGCTCCATAAGCTCTTGACAAAAGCTCATTCAGTTTTTAGATTCATATAAACAAGTTTAGTCTTTAAATTCAGAAAATCATAAAAAATCAAGAAAATCAATGAAAAATCAAAAATAGAGTGATCATGAAGAAGATGATGAAGCAGGGGTTAATTTGGATTGCTAATGGTATTAGGAGCTTGATGGGAAGCTATTGGGTGTAACCTTGCCTTTGGTTCCATGTTTCTCAGTTTGATGCATCTTGTAAGCAATTTTCTTAATTTTTTGCATTTTACTGTTTTAATGCTTTTAATGCTTTAATCTTTATGATTCTGTGTTTCTTTGTTGTTATGTGGTGATATTATAGCTTTATAGTAAGTTATGTTGCTTTGGATTGGATTGTGGTTTGATATGGTATGTTAACTGTTAAAAGGTCAATTTTTGAAAATCCTAGACCTAGACTGGTTTGACATCTGGTTTAGGTTGAAAAAGATCCACTTTGACACTTTGGTATCTCTGGATTGGATGGAATTGGGTTAGGCAGTAATTTGCTTTGAAAACTGCAAAACAATCTCATTTAAATATTGTTTGGATTTGCTGATAAATAAGAGTTCTAGTGTTTGTTTGTTGTTGTTTATCATTGTTTTATGTCACATTAGTATCTAGTAGCTTAGTGCAACAATTAAAACTAGTCCTTGTTAAGCTAAAAGTCAAAATCTTGTTTAATCTTCATTAGACAGTCACTGTTAGGATATAAGATGCAAATTTTCATCACAGTGATTCATAAGTTGTTTATATAGCTTAACTTAGTTTCAATATAGCTTAATATATCATAGTTAATCAGTAGTTTAATTTCTAAATTCACTTTAGTCAACTTTTAGTTTTTAGTTAAAAAGTCAATTTTCAATTAAGTCGATTTTGAATAAACTTAGTAATTTTATTGTGTCTTTGTTATTTAATTTCAAGTTCTGTGCTTTTGGTATGTTTTAGATGTGTTGCTAATCTAGCTTATTATATTTTTGTTTATCTTGGAATGTCATGTTTTAGTGCTTAATTTTTAGCTTAATTGTGCCTAGTTATGCCCTGCACCACAGGTTTAGGAGTCAAGTTCATGAGCTTGCAGAAGCTTCATGAATTGACCCTAGCTTGTGTACTTGGTTTCTTTATGTTGCCTGTGTGGCCTATTTGTTGTATGTCTGTTTACTTTTCAGTTTTTAGCTTATTTACCTAGCTTAATCAACTCCTTTATTTTGTCCCATTTTGACCACTCAACTGAAGCAAACAGTTGAGTGGGGCTTGGTGAATAAGTTCTTATAAGCTCCTCAGTAGACTTGAGCTTGTGATTCTTGGCTTTGTGAGAAGCTAAGCAGTCCATCTCAATGTCTCAGTTTGAGTTGAGCTTATTAGAGCTTATTTGATAAGTCCTATAGAAGCTTGTGTTTGCCCACTCACAACATACCTCTGAGCAATTCAGTGGTATTACACCATTTCCACAAGCCTCTCAGAAGTTCACCTGTTGGATCTAGCTTATGTGGTTTAGCTTTTTGGGAAGCTTAACCACCATACTTTGAGATCCAGTGCTTAATTCCTATATTGTAGCTTATTTACAAGGGCTGCAATGAGCTTTCTTTTTGTCCCATTTTGTGAAAGTACTGCTTCTGCAGTACTTTGGTTTTGGATTTGCTTATTAGCTTATTGCAAGCTTTTAGGTAAATGCCAGTACACTAGCTTGTTTATACTTGTCCATATAGCTTGTATACATATTTCTTTCCTTTTGTTTTCCTGTGGGGAGCTTGTTACAGGCTTTAGAGGCCTCAATTCCATCCAAGTCAAGCTTGTAGCTTGATTGTCTAAACCATAAGCTCACACCTATTCAGTCCAATTTCTTGTTTATATGTGACCCATTGGACTTGTATTTACCTTATTTTATCTTTTGTTTTCTGTTTAAAGCCTTTTTCAAGCTTATATTGAGCTTGAGCTCCAACAGTCAAGCCAAAAGCTTAACTGTTGGGCTCATAAGCTCATGCTTTGCTTATTTCTTGGTTTGTATAGTTTCATTTTCATCTAATATGTCTAATATCAGTACTATTTTAGTCCAGAAAACAGAAAAACCAAAAAGAAGCCCTTTTCAAGCTAAAAGTAATAGCTTCTATTTGGAGCTTTTGCTCATTAGCTTATTTTTGTACATAAGCTGCCATTTTTATACTTTTCCTAGCTTCTTTTATTTATTTTAGAATTTTGTAAAAAGTTTCAGATTTTTCTTTATTCATTTAGTATTTTTAATAAATAATAATAGTTTTTAATACTTAATAATAGTAAATAATTAATAATAAATAGAATAATTGTGTAAAAAATACATTTTCAGTTTCTAAATTCATTTTATAATATTTTAGATTTTTCAAATTCTTTATTTCATTTATTTAAGTTAATCTTAGATTTTCTTATTATTTAATTCATTTTTAAATACATTTAATTCATTTTTAATTTATATTAATTAATTTAATAGTGTAAAAATTTATTTTAATTTTCTAATAATTTTCTTATCTTTTTAGAATTCTAAAAATATAATTTTCACATTTGTGGGAGTTGTATTGGACTGAATTCACGTTTTATTTTGTACGTTTACAATAAATTCAGTAAACGTAAGTTTTTAGATTTTAATCGGTTAAACAATTGTAAAAATAGAATTAAAATGACTTCAAAATTTTTATATTTTTATATTTCCTTAGTATAATTATAATCCTTTTCTTATTTTATTTTTGTTACATTTATGTAATTATTATGTATACATATATGTTTTAGTTTTTAGTTTTCTTAACTTTTGTATATACTTGTATATTATAGTTAAATATTTTAATTTTATTTAATTTGCATTTAAGTCGCTTAGACTTGTAAATACCTACTATAGTTATAGTCGTTTTGTTTTTAAACGTTTACGTTTTAGTAACGTACGTTTGTTTTTCTTTTACGTTTTTAGGTTTCTGATTGTACGTTTTTAACGAGATAGCTGTGACAGAGCTATTACTATTCACATTCCTAGTGTTAGTCAATCAGATTCCTGTCTTTGTACATTCTTGATCTTATCATTTTATCACACAGTCGTTGTATTCAGGATATCACGCCTCATCAGGACATAAACGATCCAAGGATATTTTAATCTTTGGTAAACTTGCATTTCTCTCCCGGGCTGTCGCCCTTTTATCATCTGTTACGGTTGACCGGTCACAAGCGGTTGATAAGTGTGACGGAGAAATAAAAGAAGGGTAGTCCGGGAGGAATCTAAAAATATAATTTTCACATTTGTGGGAGTTGTATTGGACTGAATTCACGTTTTATTTTGTACGTTTACAATAAATTCAGTAAACGTAAGTTTTTAGATTTTAATCGGTAAATAATTGTAATAATAGAATTAAAATGACTTCAAAATTTTGATATTTTTATATATTTCTTTAGTATAATTATTTATTTTCCTTTTCCTGTTTTATTTTGTTTCATTTGTATAATTAATACATATGTAAATATGTATTTGTTGTTTTAATTTTTAAGTTTTCTATACTTTTATATAAACTTGTAAATTATAGTTAAATATTTTAATTTTATTTAATTTGCATTTAAGTCGCTTAGACTTGTAAATACCTACTATAGTTATAGTCGTTTTGTTTTTAAACGTTTACGTTTTAGTAACGTACGTTTGTTTTTCTTTTACGTTTTTAGGTTTCTGATTGTACGTTTTTAACGACATAGCTGTGACAGAGCTATTACTATTCACATTCCTAGTGTTAGTCAATCAGATTCCTGTTTTTGTACATTCTTGATCATATCATTTTATTACACAGTCGTTGTATTCAGGATATCACGCCTCACCAGGACATAAACGATCCAAGGTTATTTTAATCCTTGGTAAACTTGCATTTCTCTCCCGGGCTGTCGCCCTTTTATCATCTGTTACGGTTGACCGGTCACAAGCGGTTGATAAGTGTGACGGAGAAATAAAAGAAGGGTAGTTCGGGAGGAACCAAATTTTAGCCGTTAAAAGAATATTTAGATATATTAAGGGTACAAATCAATTGGGATTATGGTATCCCAAAGGGACGGGGAAAGAAACTATTGTATATGCAGATTCTGACCTTGCGGGTGATTATGTTGACTGAAAAAGTACAAGTGGTGTTTGTACTTTCATGGGGTGTTGCTTAACATCTTGGTTCTCATAGAAGCAAACGAAATTAGCCATCTCAACAACAGAAGCCGAATATGTCTCCGCCGGCAAAGCATGCCAGCAAGCACTATGGATGAAACAAGCGTTAGTTGACTATGACATCCATCAAAGTGACATTGCCATCTTATGTGACAACAAAGGTTCTATAGATCTTAGCAAAAATCCGGTGTCGCATTCTCGTACCAAGCATATAGAGATCCGTCATCACTTTTTAAGAGACAATGTTCAAAAAGGGAACATTTCGATTGAGAAAGTGTCATCCGAAGACAACATAGCCGACGTCCTCACCAAACCGTTGAAGCGGGAGAAATTCAACTTGCTTCGTCTAGGTCTTGGTCTTATGGAACAATCGTCTTGAAATATTTTCACTCTACAAGGTACGTAAACTTTTTCCTTAGCTTATCTTTTGAGTCTAGGATCTCTATTTCACACAACTCACAAACAATATGGGGATTTATTTTCAAAACTCAAGATATTTTCTATTCAAGAAATTTTTCAAAATATTTTCTAAAAGATATTTCTCCCCGTATCATTTTCCTTAAATCACTCGCACGTCTAGGACAAACATTTTCTTTCTTTCATCATTAATACAAAGTAAAAACCTTTTTCATTGCATCTCATGTCTTTTGAATGCTAAAAGGAATACATAACTAATATGTGTTTTCGGGTACATTCAATCAAGCAAAAATGAATTAAGGAGCCTTCGGGTTATCTCACGTAAATATATCCATATGCACTCTTTCACTTCTATGTTTATTTTTTTCCTTTAAAAGAGTCGAGATAACCGCAACTCCATATGGTTTTCATATAGGCACACACTAGGCACTAATTTTTTCCAAGAGCAAAATTTTCAGCTGCCTGAGAACACCAGTTCCAAGGATCCCAGCTTTTATGTTGGACGGATCCCTAAAGGATCGGATCCGTGGGAACCTTGTAACAGTAGCCAGTTTTATCTCTTATTTTTCTTATTTTGGCTACAAACTTTCAAATTTTCAACATTTTATCTTTATCACTAATGAATATGTTACTTAATACTTGTGTTCTCATGATCACTTGTCTTCAATTCATATCTAATCATTAGATTATAGTCCATCTCTTGATTTTAGCATTCATTGCAATGCATTATTTGTTCTATAAATAAGGTTCCAAAATGCTTGCATATCCATCACTTTCAACCTCACAAACAATCATTATCATCATGTCACCTAAAAGATACTTAAACAATGATGAACTATCTAGTGAAAACAACCCTTTTCAAGAAATCCGAAACGTCATCCTACCACGTTCCGTAGTACCACCACCACCCAAAACTAGGAAAACCGCCGGATTAGCATCCGGCCTTGTTGCTTAGCTAAAACCTTGTCAAATAGCCCATCACCAACTACTCATTCTCCACCAAATGACTACAATATAGCACTTCCATCATCTCCTAAAAACTCATCACCGCATTCACAACCGAGTCTCAACTTGACACTCAAATCATCTTAGCGGAACTCCTTAAGACTCCGAAAACAATTCCACTACCCTTATCTAGTCCACCACCCGCTCCATCCCTACCATCAAAATCTACGCAACTAGCCTCAAACATAACCCAAAAGAGCTAGTCTTTTTAACACCTCCAACATCTCCAAATACATTCTTTAAAGAGCTTGAAACATCACCGCCTCTACCACCCATCACCTTACAAGAACATCTAGGCTCTTATCCACCAACAATCACCAACATCATGGACTTTGATCCATACTTACCAACATTTCCACCACCTATTCCGCACTCCAAAAATCAAACCTACCCGGAGACCATCCACCCACACCTCCCTCACTATCTCTTTTGCGAACATTGTGAATCCACTAGGGATCACGCAATGGAAATAAGGGACGAGATGCGGTTCGTTCTCAACCCTATCCTTGATCGCATCAACATTATCACTCACCAAAACTTCCATAATTAACTCCTATGCAAGCATGGAAGGAATGATAATAATATTTTCTCTATTTTTTTTTCTTTTGGGTCATTTTAAAGAACAGACCCTTGTTCTTAGGTTTACATTTGTATGTGACATATATACCGCTACATTTTGATATTTTATTACAAGGCTTTGTTTACGTACCTTGGCTTTCTATCTTGTTTCTCGTCTTATATAAGATTATATTACATGTTACTACTAAAATTTCATTTGTAGGTATTATATTTTCTCACTTGACCCCCTATTCTAAGGGGAGCTACCATCAAGGGGGAGCTAGTGCTTTGTGGATCATATTTTTTTCCCTTCCACAATTTATTTCTTTACTAGGCTCACATTTTGTTTCGACAAAAAGGGGGAGAAGAAGTAAAACTCACATATACTTTCAAAACGTACATCTAATTTTAAGTTTTACTCACCATAACTTTATGTTTTGTCATCAACAAAAGGGGGAGATTGTTGATACAAATAAACAGAAAAAACATTTTTTTTAATTTAATGATCTCGTAATGTTTTGTTGATAACAAATATAAAGTTATCATACGTAAAATTATAAGAATACATTTTGTTTTGCAAAGTATATACATTTGGTCATTTACATAAAATGTTGTAATAAATAATTTGTTGTAATATAATATGTAATAGGATGGATAATATCCAAGACCCATGACCCATACCCATAGAGCTAATCCATAACCCATGACCCATTGCATGTCATCATGCATGAAATCATGTTAGGTATTATCCATGACCCATGACCCAAGACCCATGACCCATTGTATAGATACATTGTATCTTGTTGGGTACCCGTGACCCAAAGTCCATGACCCATGGCTCATAACCCATAACCCATGTTAGGTCACCAGAATGTAACACAAGCATCAATATGTAAGAAATAGAGAATAGATAGATTGGTTGAACTCTAAACAAACACACACGTATGAATATTGATAAAGGTTATGCGTAGGTGATAATGTAAAGTGAACAACCAACCTTCAAATGAAGGTTTACAAAGGTATTTATAGGGGAAGGGACTAGGGCAACACTACAAGTCCCCTTCCTTCCTTATTGGACATGGGCCAAGGCTTATGGGCTTTCTACATAAGCCTTGCCATTAAAACAAACATAAAAGCCTAATTAAGCAACCTATTACATATTGATTACAAACACTTGAAATATAGTTTAGGAGTGATTCCAACAATCTCCCCTAAGTGTTGGTAATTAATGACTTCAGTAATCTTGAAAAGTTGTTGGTGCGGATGTAATAGTTGCTTTGACGTCTTCTGACATTCTTCTTTCTTGTGAGAAGAAGTGTCTTGATTCCAACAATCTCCCAGTGTGAGGATCTTGTTTTTCTTTGAAGTTTTCAGCTTTGACTTCATCATTTATCTTTGTTCTTTGTTTTGGTGTGGATATGGTGATGTTATGTTGTTGTAATCTGCATCAGGTCTGCTTCGTTGCTCAGGTGTCTCCACGTCCTTCTCCAACATGCTCACACGGTCTTTGACGTTGGATTTCAGTGTTGATGTAGTTCTCTTTAGTCTTTAAACTTTGTAGATTCTTTGGTTTTAACGAAGAATCATTCTGACTTTTGTGTTGCCTTTCGAGAGAACTTCAAATTATGCTGTTGTTGGTATGAGCATGTGGAGAATCTGCACGATCATCTCCCAGGAGCATCCATAAGAAGAAAACATAAGAATTGGTTAGTGATAAATACCAATCGGTCACTGTGGTCGTTTCTTAGAGAATTGACCACTACGATTGTTCTTCTGATGAATGTCTTGATTCCATTCACCTTGGTCGGGCGAATCAGCCGTCCGTATCCCATAAGGGACAGTTGGCATTACATTGAACAAGTTCAAGTAATGACCCACATCTTCAGGACTCGATTCTTGAAGGAATCTCCTTAGCGGTATTTCCAGCACTTACAAGTTTGAACTTCGAGCGTGTTAACATTATAGTGTGAAAACACATCTCTAATTCTTGCAAAGGCTGTTCCTGAACTGGATTCCCTCAAGTAGGATAACACGATGTACCGAAGTACACCTACAGTTCAGGTGAGTCACTGAGATACACCGAAGTATCATCCCACGACTGTAGACCGTTTGAGACAACAATAAGCGTAACCAACAAGGAGTTACCAAAGTGACCTGCTGTCAGGGCTGTTTGATGTTGACCCTGGCAGGAGTTTCCATTCAATCACTGAGGTCACAGTTGTGAACCCCTCATAAATGTTCTCGACAGATTGCTAAGATCTGTGTAGGACTCTTAAATAGTATCACTTGCGTCCTTAATGTTGAACGACAAGTGATGAAATGTCAAGTGTTCCTAAGAGATCTTTTTGGCTCTAGACTCAATAGTGCGCTTTGGTTTTCCTGAGTGGAGACTAGGGAGAGGGTCTCCTTTTTCAATACCAGCAATCTCTAAGAGAAAGCCGATAGTTTACGTAGGGTTCCCTGTGAGAATGAAACAAGCTTCTGTTGAGAGAAACTTGAGTGGCTAAGAAGGTTTAGTGCATGCGTCACTGGGTCCATGACGACTTTAATCTTCAATACCGGTGTCATCTAGTGTCAACCAGTAGCATATGAATTGAACCCGGTGTCTGCCCTAAGTTGAATAATTTGGAGGGCTATTTATTTTCACCATTTTCTTTACATTTCTTTTTAATTCTTCAAATCCTTCTGTAACATATTGGATTTCACAAACACATCATACCATGATCAAATGGGGCGTATAACTTTAGGTTTTAGAGAGAGAAAGAGTTAGAGGTTTGGGAACTTAGTGAGAGAAAGTGAAAGTATTATTATGAGCTCCAACCCTCTACCTTGGGAGGTAGAGGGTATTTATAGTCTTACAAAAAACGCCACCTATGGGCTGTGGATCAGGCATACAGTGGGTAAAGACTCGTCCGTCCTCCACGGTGTTACTTAACTAAATACTTCCTAACATTAAATAACTACGACTACGAGCTTTCTAACGATTACATATACTTGAGGTGACCGACACTTTAATAACTAGATTTACTAAATCCTAACAATCTCCCCGTAAGGGAGGTCACCTCAAAATACATTGAATACAAACAGATGTTACATTAAGATAGTTCTTGGATTCTTGATAAAGTTCTTTGCTTAGTAGTCCGTAGTCTATGATTCTTCATGTTTTGCATGTTTGGTGAGTTCAAGTGGAGGTCTTTAACTGATCCATGTGACAATGAGTTTTGAGCCAGCTTTGAGATCATAAGCAACAACAAATCTCTGACTCATCCTTTTGTTGTGTCGCCATTGTGTGATGTTGTGACTTTTGGACCGACATGCTCACATTTTGGATCATGATATCTTTTCATCAGAGTAGCGGAAGCTTTAGTTGATTCATGATATTTGCAGCAGCGTAGCAGAAGCATGGAGTGAAATTATCAGAGTCGTTAATGCATTTATCATGATTTCTTTAGAGATGAATGTGTTGTGTGAGCATGCGGCTATGGATTGACCTCTCCATTCTGATCAGCTGCAAACGTCGGGTGTCCCTGCATAAAACAGTTATCAATAAAGCACACAGAAGTGTCTTTGATCACTTTTGTTGAATTGAGGTACACGGCCCACGGTTCCCCGTTGATCAGTACAAGTACTGCCTGTGATCGGGTATAATTCCGAAGAATTTCCTTGACAGGGTTTCGCAGCTGCTCTAGCCATTCTCAAACCGGAACGTCTCAAAGAAGACAACACGAAGTGAGTGAACCAACGAATTGAGATTCACTGATTGATGAAAATGATTTGAAAAACAATCGTGTATTTAATATGAAAGGTTTTGCAATACAACGAAGGTTTTATTGAAAATAAATTATCAATCATAAATATCCTTTTGATTTAGAAAACATAATACACAGTCGACGTGCTAGAGAAAAGAATTTTAAGCACACCGACTGGTTTTTCAAAGGAATCCGTCAATCCATTTTCCTGGACAAGGAACAGTTCAATTTTGAATCGCTCCATTGATGAGGTCCAGATGACACGACAAGTCTTGGCAATACCACAAGGATAAAGCTTAGGACTCTCAAAATATATTCTCATATTCCACATTGTGTGAAACTGTGAGCCTTCAAGAATTATGTGTCCTAATGAGATTTATTGATGATCTCGTGGCTCTAGACTCAATTGTGCACATTTGGTTCCTATGCCGGAGACTAGGGAGAGGGTCTCCTTCTTCAATTTCAACAATCTCTAAGAGTAAGTCGATAGATTATGTCGGTTCCCCGTGAGAATGAAACAAGCCCTTTTAAGAGGAACTTGAGTAGCTTGGGAGGTTAGTGCAGTGCGTCACTGGGTCCATGACGTCTTGTCTTCAATACCAATTTTACCTTAGTAACCACCAGTAGCATATGTATTGAACCCGGTTTCTGCCCTAAGGTTGAATTATTGGAGGGCTATTTATTTTCACCCTTTTCACATTCCAATTCTTTTTCATTCTTCAACCCCTTCAGTGCTTACCGAGACTTCATAACTAGAACCTTGTTGGGTTTATTCCAGTACTAGCTCTGTCTCAGTCCGCACTCTTCCCATTTCTCACTTTTCTCCTTTTTTCAATATTCCTAAGGACCCTACACTATCTAGTGTTTGTCCCTGGGAAGATCCCTCCGGTTCTGGCGGATCATGGGAACGAATACCTAACCTTATCATCCTTATATCACCATGCATAAAGTAAAGTTGGTCGGTCTTTTTGGTTTTGTTCTTCCGCTTTGAAACCAATTGAAACCCATTTGAAAAGTCAATCAAGATACTTGTGATATATAATCAAAGCATTTTGTATCTTAATTGTTTTTGATATTTTAGAAATGCTCCCCCTCAACATGTGCTTCAAGTATTAGAAATTATTTAAACACATGGAGGCAGGAGGCCATTTGAAATCTTAGATTGAGAAAGAAAGGTCCAATCTTTTGATTAACATTTTTCTAAAATGATCATCATCACTTCCCTATAAATTCAAGTAGATAAAGCATTTTGGGGAAGGATGAGTTTTTCATAAGATTGCTCCCCCTCAATATGTGCATCAAGATTTGAAAGAGTTTTGCACATATTGGAAGGAAACCTGCACTTTGAGACGAATTGATCACATTTCAATCATTTGAGGTTTTAAAATCGATGCTCCCCCTTAACATATGCGTGGAAAATTTGAAATCTTTTGGCACATGTAGGGAGGAGAGCTTGTAAATCACCGTTTATCGAATTATCATTTTAAATCCAATTTAAATCACAAATTCTCCCCCGATCACAATTTTCAAATCATTTGAGATTTGTGATCTCTGTAGATTTAAATTGCTTTTGAAAGCTTTTGAGGAGAATTGTGACTTGCTTTTGAAAAACATTTAACCGATAAGGATCAAATCTGAGACTTTAACCATGC
Organism: Chrysanthemum seticuspe; assembly: GCA_019973895.1. Lineage (NCBI taxonomy): Eukaryota > Viridiplantae > Streptophyta > Magnoliopsida > Asterales > Asteraceae > Chrysanthemum > Chrysanthemum seticuspe. Next base: position 203,180,402 of record BPTQ01000005.1, on the reverse strand, counting down.
TTGAGTATCTTTTTGAAAACATGACATAACCTTGGTCTAAACCAATTGTATGACAAATAACTTTTTGATTTAAATGAAATCATTCTCCCCCTCAATCAATTACATAAGTTGTTGATTGAGATATAGAGATTTTGACAAAAGTCAAGTCCAGATGATTTTCAAAAAAAATTGAGTCCGAGTTATTTTTATTAGTTTTCATTTAGATAACAAATATTTTTCAGAAGAATTTATAGAAGGAAAAATATTTGTGAATGAAACATTTGTCTTTTTAGTGACAAACATTTGCTTTTAGAATCAGAGCATGAGATTTGAAAAATGAGATAAAGCATGGCTCTGTTCTTACTTTAAAACCGGGTTACTGCCTGAAATGACAATAAACCATTTTCATTTTCTCTCATTTTTTTTAGGCAATTTATGTACATTCGACCAACATCTAAAGACCCGTGTCACTCTTTGACTGACAGCACAAAGACCGTAGATATAAATCGAATAAAAAAAAATAAATAAATAAAAAAACATGACAAAATGACAATATTTTTTGAAATTTTTCGAATTTTTCAATTTTTTATGGATTTTTGAAAGTTTTATATTTTTCTATTTGCTTTTTGTTGGTTTTATAATTTTGTATTTTTCTTTTTGAATAAATATTCACAAGAACAGATAGAGTCAAGAACATTTACTCCTCGTCTTCCTCCTGAAGACGTTTGAGTGTTTCTGGTTGAAGGCTTTTCAAGCCAAGTCGTGGAAGAATAAACTCAAAACGTTCTCTAGGAAGAGCTTTGGTGAAGATGTCTGCTAATTGGTATTCAGTCCTCACAAAATAAAGTTCCACCACACCGTTCTCCACTTGTTCCCTGATGAAATGATGTCGAATGTCGATATGCTTTGCTCTTGAATGTTGTACGTTGTTGCATGAGAGAGCAATGGCACTTTTGTTATCACAATACAGAGGGATTTTGTTGAATTCAAAGCCATAGTCAGATAATTGGGATCTCATCCATAGGATTTGAGCACAACAAGATGACATGGCTATGTATTCAGCCTCTGTAAAGGATATCTAAGTACTCATTTGTTTCTTAGAAGACCAGCTCACAAGCTTATCACCCAAAAACTGAGCACCTCCTGACGTGCTTCGACGTGTATCTTGACATCCTGCATGATCAGCATCTGCATAGGCTGTTAGTGACATACCAGTGTCCTTCGGATACCAAAGACCCATTTGAATGGTTCCTTGGAGATACCGAAAGACCCTTTTAACTGCTTCAAGGTACTTTTTGGTAGGCTTAGCCTGATATCTAGCACACATGCATACAACGAATAAAATATCAGTCTACTGGCTGTGAGGTACATCAGGGATCCGATCATACTACGATATTTCGTTTGATCAACCATGATCCCTGAGTGGTCATCATCCAGTTTGGTACGCTCTATCATGGGAGTGTCAACAGGGTCACAAGAATCAAATCCAAATTTCTTTAAAATCTCATTTACATATTTAGATTGATTTATAAAAATGCCTCCGGGACTTTGTGAAATTTGTAATCCCAAGAAAAATGACATTTGTCCCATCATTGACATTTGAAATTTTGAGCCCATTTCATTAGAAAAACGATCACATTCCGTTGGGTCGGTCGAGGCAAAAATAACATCATCAACATAGATTTGAAATGGATTAAATGTTTGCCTGACTTTCTGGTGAACAAGGTCGGATCAACTGCTCCTTTGCTGAATCCAGTTGATAGAAGAAACTTTGATTGCGTGTCATACCATGCTCTAGGAGCTTGCTTCAAACCGTAAAGGGCCTTTTTCAAGCGATAAACATGAGTAGGATGCTCTGGATTCACAAAACCTTCAGGTTGGCTGACGTATACGACTTCTTTAAGATCTCCGTTAAGAAAAGCCGTCTTTACATCCATCTGATAGACTACCATGTTTTTACTTGCATCATTAGCCAAGAAGATTCTGATTGCCTCGATACGAGCAACTGGAGCAAATGATTCTTCAAAGTCAATACCCTCCTCTTGACGGTATCCTTTTGCAACCAGTCGAGCCTTGTTCTTTAATACATCACCATGCTCATCAAGTTTTACTTTGAAGATCCACTTTAGAGCAATGATCATAGCACAGTCAGGAGCATGTACTAATTCCCATACATCTAGTCGATCAAACTCATGAATTTCTACTTGCATGGCATTGAACCATCTGTCTTCATTCATGGCAGTTTTAACGTCTTTTGGTTCGACCTTGGATAGTACGGAGTTGAAGAAGCACCATAAGGCACCAGTTGCAAGTTGTTTCCGAGTGGATACTGGGCGAGAGGGATTTCCAATGATGTTGTCCAATGGATGATCATGTGTCCATTTTCTAAGGTGTTCGTGTGGTTGTTGTTGAGGAACTGAAGTAGCAGAGTCGATTTCTCCTGATGAAGATGGTTCTGATGATGATTCAGGGGCAAATATGTTCTCAAATGGGGCATCTTCAGGAGTAGCAAAGGGATTATCTCCATCATAGGTGCCAGACACAGTTCCATGATGTACACTCGATGATTGATGATTTGTTGATGAGACAGAGTGATCAGCAGCAGGCGCTTCTTGACTTAATGACATAGAAACTGAAGGGTCAACTTCGTTGACATGGAGAGGAACACCCTCTATTGATGAAATTGACAGATCATTAGCACTTGGCTCATATTGTTCATCAAACATTGGATCAAATAATTTCTTCCAATCATCTTCTGAAGGAGGTACATAAGGAGTTGCTGGTGGGGAATTTAGAACAAGGGTAGAACTGATAGGACTACTTGATGAAGGTTGAGATGCGGGTCCAGAAATGGGATGTCCTGGAGCCATTTGACCGGACAGCTCTTTGAATGTGACGTGAATAGTTTCCATGATATCTCGATTTCTTTTGTTGTAGATTCGGTAACCCTTCTTGTTTGATGCATAACCTACAAAAACTCCAGTGTCTGCCTTAGCTCTTAATTTACCTAAATCTTGACCATCATTCGTTGGATAGCACAAAGCACCGAACACACGAAGGTAGGAGAGATCAGGTTTTCGTTTATGGACAAGTTCGTATGGAGTTTTTCCATGAGAGGTGTGTATAAGGGAACGATTTTGGGTGTAGCAAGTTGTGGCAATGGCTTCAGCCCAAAGAAACATTGGAACCTTTGAATAAATAAGCATTGTTCTTGCGGCTTCCACAAGAGTTCGATTTCGTCTTTCAACTACACTGTTCTGTTGAGGAGTTCGTGGAACACTTCTTTGATGACTGATTCCAATACTATCATAAAATTGACTTAAGTCTTTGTTAACAAACTCTATGCCATTGTCTGTTCGAATAATTCTAACAGTATTGTTGAGTCGAACCTGAAGCTGCTTGATAAGTTTGATGATGACATCTGGAGTTTCATCCTTTGTCCTCAGAAACTTTACCCAAGTAAATCGAGAGTAGTCATCAACAACGACTAGAATATATTTCTTCCCATTTATCGTTTGCACTCTCATTGGTCCACACAAATACATATGAAGGGTATGAAGAACTTCCATTACTGAGTTTGTGGGTTTGGGTTTGTGGGCATATTTCATGCTTTTACCCAATTGGCATGCTGAACAAAGATGATATTTTTCATACTTTAATATGGGTAAGCCTCTTACAAGATCCTTTCTGGAAAGATTATTAATGGTGCTGAAGTTCAAGTGATTGAGACTACGATGCCATAACTATGACTTTGTTTAAGAGGCCTTTGATAGCAAGCAAATTGGAGAAGACTTCATCATATCTTCAATAGAGATGTTGTTTAGGTTTGAACCACGTGTACCTCTTAACAATTCCACACCATCAAGTTCTCTAACGAAACACGTATGTTTTCTAAAAGCCACTTCTAGATCGGAATCACAGAATTGACCAACAGAGAACAAGTTATGACCAAGACCTTCAACATAATATACCCTGGAGATTACACTTTTACCAACAACATAGTCTCCATAACCCATAATTTCACCGAAATGGTCATTCCCGAATCTAACAGTCCCGATGAATTTACTCACAAAGTTCATAAGCCGCAACCGGTCTCCAGTCATATGCTTGGAACAGCCTGAGTCTAGGTACCACAGAACGATTTGAACGATCTGCAGTTGAACACAGAAAAAAATGGATAACTGGATAATTGGGATCCCCATGCAAGAATGGGTTCCATTTGGTTAGTAACAATGATTGGAACACCCACATCAGAAGTAGAAACAATGGAATCATCAGGGATAGATGCAATGCTAGTGTCTGTATTTGACTTATTCAAAGTATGTTCACTTCTTAAGGGAATAGTTCTACCAGTAGGCATCTATTTCCTAATGGGCATTGATCTAGATAATTTATGGCACATCTCATTAAGATTGAATTTTCAGTCAGTAGGTATCCACTGATAACCTATGTTACTAAATTTCCTTCCTGTGGGTTTCCAATGTTTCCTAACCTTCTTCCGCCATTGCTTTCTAGCCTTCTTAGCTTGATTTTTTGCATTAACAATCTTAACAAGGCATTTAACAGCATTAACCAAATCATTCACACCACATTCAAGATTAGTAACAGAAACCACGCAATCATCATTACATGTTTTGCTAAAAGTAGCAGAATTCGCATTAATTACAGTACGCTTAGAGCTAACACTAGAATCAACACGATTAATCTTATTTGAATTCTCCCTAAGGTGATCTTCTACTCTCTTCCATTGAACATTCCTAGCTTGCAAGGTCCTATCATTCCTTGTGTTGCCTGGATGCTTTGACCTGCTCGCTTTGGTGTCACTTTTTACTCCTGTAGAGGGAATTGGAACATTAGTTGGTTTTGCTACTTTTTGCACTTCAGGTTTAGAAGTGCTGGGATCTGAACTACTTGAAGGCACACTAAAGTTAACTTTCTTAACACTAGAAGTGCTGGGATCTGAACTACTTGAAGGCACACTAAAGTTCACTTTCTTAACACTGGGCATAGAACAAGGCATCAAGGCATTAACTTTCTCACCTAAGGATTTAGGGCATATAGTAATTAAGCATTCTAGAAGTTCTTGAGATCGTTTGGCATATAAGCATGCATGCCCAATTGCATTATCAAGTGGTTTCTCTAACTTATCCTCTTCTACAATCTCACGGAGACATTCTAGACTATCCTTAAGGTATGAAAAATATGTTTGAATTGCAAGTTTGTTATTCCTAAGATGAGGAGGAACATATTTCACAGACAAAGCATATTTGTTACAACCAGGCACCTTTGATGCACCATTCTCCCCATTGGTCATTGGCATTTTCCCTTTTACCTGACTCTTCAGATTCTCAATTTCCTTTTGCAACGAAGCTATTTTTTCGTTATTTTTGTTACGAGTAACCTTTATTGATTCAAATAACTCATTGAAATGTAGTTTAACTTTTTCATTTTCTTCTAGAAAACTCTCATTTTCTTTTTGTAAAACATTAACCAAGTTTTGAAGATGAAAAGTTTGAGAATTCTGAGAATCTAAAGGAGGAGGCATTTGGGAGCCAGTCATATTGTTCTTTTCACCCTTTAATTGTGAAATTTGGGCTTTCAACTTTCTGATCATGTTACAGTGAGCTTGAATCTGTTCATCACGTTTGTTTATTTCAAAAACTGCATCAAACTCTGGAACATCCGAGGATGTCTTGATGTTTGTGGTTTTAACATTTTCTTTGAGATGTTGATATTTTAGTTGTAAATCAAAATGTTCAACTTCCAGCTTAGAAAAATGTTTTACCAAATTATCGTGATCATCCTATTCAATTTTCTCATTTAGTTTCGAGTTTTTGATTTCAAGCTCAATGACAGGATCATGGGAGACTTTCAAAGCAACAGATAATTCATGAAATTGAGAAGCAGTAATAGAACAATTAGTAGCAGTGTAGAACACATCTTGAGCAACACATTGAGTGATCAAGTTCTCATTTAAGATATGCAGATTCTTCCTTTCAATTTCATTATATTTGAGTTCCCGTTCATAATCATTGACCTCAACTTTCAAATTGACCTTTTAGTTGTTTAAAGAAAGGCATGACCTTAGTTAAATAGCATTCCTTGGTTTGCTCAAAACCCCTTTCCCCTTCAGTTATCCCAGTAGGTGTGATTCTCTTTTTACACGTTTTCTCAAAATCAACAAATAGTTGGTAAACTACATACAGGCTGATTAAGGTCTTACTATTAGTGGAAATAGTTCTAGGAACTAAATGCATTGGTGTGTTAGGAGGATACACAGTAGCTGGAGGCATTTTCCTAAGGGGAATGTTTGTCATAACAAGATTATCTGCTTTTTGCTTATCTAAATCCTTTTTCCAGAACACTTGTTCGGGTGTTAACAAAGTTTGAGGCTTAAACTTGTTCAAGGAAATCCAATTTTCCTTTTTGTAATCATGGGGTTTGATCGTTATGTTATTCTCTTTACACGCAGGATCGTTAAGCTTCTTATCCATTTTCTCCCTAGATGCATCATCTAATTTTCTATTCTCTTCCGTACTTCCAATACATGATGGTGTTTGCCTAGGCTTAAGAATCTCTATGCCATCATAGAATACATTTTGAGCAGCTTTTGCTTTCTTACCATACTCAGGATTGGGTTCCTTTATAATGGGGATACTATGTTTATCGCTTAAGATTCTATGCTTAGTGACCATGTGAGCAGTCTGAATGGTGTTCCCTTGTACGTACAACTTATTTTCAAGCTTGTTTTTCAAAGTTTTAAGATTGGAAAAGTCATTCAAAAGTTTTGATTCCTTAGCATTAAACTCTTGTTTAAGCACTTTAACATTATCTTGGAGTTCTTGCTTTTGCTTAACAATTTTAGAAAGCTTTTCTTGTAAGGAGTTTAACTCTTGTTTTAACACTTCTTCTCTAAAATTACTTTTTTTAATAATTGTACGCATTTGGTTATCCAACTCCTGCTCACGAGTAGTTAATTCAAACTTAGCACGTTGTTCATAGATGGCAACTTGTTCTTTATAGGCATTTAGTTCAGAGATAACAGAATGATTGGGAGCACATGCAGTGTATTCATCAAAAATATAGTCATGATTGACTGCATAAGATGCATTACTTGGTACAATTTCACTTTCATTTTGTTTCACATATTGATCATATGGGACAATATTGATATTACCCATATTTTCAATATCTGACTCAACAACTTCAGTTGATTGTACTTTGTCATGTATCTTTTGCTCATCAACATCATCGTATAGTTTTAATACCTCTGAGATGATTGGTTCCTTGGATGGACCAGCCTGTTGTGGTGATGAAACCTTTGGAGAGACCATAGGTGAGATGCTAGCCATGAAGATTGTCTGGGCAGTAGGTTCATCATCGACATCAGAGTCAAATGCATCACAGTCAGCAACTTGAAAGGCATTCTGATGATTGTGACCTATTTCCTGAATTGGCTGTTCATCCACATCTGCATCATATGTCTTAGAATTCCTTTCTACAAGAAACAACAACTCCTCTTCATCCAAAACTGCTCCATTATCCTGAGCTTGCACCAACAACATCTTGTCTCTGAAGTATTCTGCATTCTGTGGACGTTTTGGAGATGTGCAATTCCTTGCAATGTGTCCCTCACCACCACATTTGTAGCATTTGATTGGCTTTGCTTGCCCTTGATTGGCATTTCTTCCATGATTCTGATTAGCCACATAACCTCCACCTATTCCAGTGTTACCATAACCTGTTCCAACCATCCCTTGTTCATACCGTCTTCCTTGCACATTCTGTACCACTACCTTACCATCTCTGACAGTAGCTTGATTGTGTGGATTGGATGCTGTTCTGAGGTTATTGTTGGTGTGTGGAGTGGAATTCATATTTTGACTAACCATGAGAGACAGTTGATTGATGAAGTGTTCCATGACTGCATCAGCATCAGATTGCTTGAACCTCGGATCGGGAATGAGTTTGTGATTACCGTTTCTAGTAGGTATGACTTGAGAAGCTTTGGTGGTAATTCCAACATTGGTGTAGAAGGCTGTTGAATAATTTGACGAACTTGTTTCTCCCTGTTTAGATTTGAACTGTTCAAGAATCCTTCGTTCAAACATAGCATGTCTCTCATTCTGAAGAAGGAAGGCATACAGTTGCTCATAGTTGGTGTTCTTCAATCCTTTGGTTATCTTCACGGAGGTGACAAATTTGTGCCATTCGGGATTCATGTTGTTCACAAACTTTGAGTTCAGCTGAATATTTGGCATGGTCATTTTGATATTCCTCATATCATTCACAAGCTTGTGGAATCTCACGTAATATTCATAGACACTTTCTTCTGGTTTCATCTTAAAGTGCTTAAATTCATCATACAATTGTGATTCTCTGTCTTCCTTAGTTAATTCAGAACCCGAGAGAAGCATCTTGACATTATCCCAAACCGCCTTGGCTCCAGTGTTGTGATTGATAAGCTTGTAGATATCTTTTGGAAGACCTTGAAGTATAATGTTTGAAGCCCTGATATCAGCATCAAATCTCTTTTTCTCCTTATCACTGAGCTCATCATACGTCTTTGGTCTGTCGAATCCAAAGATCATTGTTCCATCTGCAGCAGTATCGAGTATGTCTCTAGTTGTCTCAACTTGATAAGGTCCTTGATCAATTGACTTGAGAATGTTGACTCCATTTTCCTTTCCCAAACAGTACAACCTAATTCGTTGAGCCCATGAGTCATAATCAGTTCTGTCAAGCATGGGTGGACGAGTATCTGAACCAGCTGCTTGAACGTCCTCAGCAACAGTAGAGATGATTGTAGGTACATTGGTAGACATGTTTACAGATTTCACGGGATTTTATAACTTTATGATTAAACCGGGAAATAGATTCTTTCACAGGATTTTACTAAATCAAGAGAAAACCGTATTAGAAACAAAAATTAACCAAGTCGCTATAACTCTTGAATCTAGTCGCTAAGCACCAAGTCGCTAAGTAGCAACTCGCTAAACCTCAAGTCGCTGTGAATCAAGTCGCTAAGCACAAGTCGCTAAGACCCAAGTCGCTGAACACAAGTCGCTAAAGCACCAAATTGCTAAGCAGACAAGTCGCTAAAGAGCAACTCGCTAAGTATCCAAGTCGCTAAGAATCAACTCGCTAAGAACAATAAGGACAAGTCGCTAGAAACAATAGAAACAAGTCGCTAACCCAACCAAGTCGCTAGCCGAAGTGGAACCTCCACTAACTTGTACTGTTTGTCGGCTTGTCTCAATAGACAAGTTGCTAAGATCAAGTCGCTACGACTTAAACTATAACTCGCTGGAAATTACTAAAGCAAGTCACTACGAAGAAAAACACTCCGAGACTCAAGTCGCTAAGTTGAAAAACTTCAAAACCACACTTTTCAATCCAAAACAAGCCCAACCACAGTGATTCAAGCTTTCCAAATCAAAACCCAAGCACTTACAATGATTCTAAACACAAAAGTACACTCAAAATACAAACTTTAACACAAGAAATGATCCAAATGATGCAAAAACCACTAAAATTTTTCAACCCCAAAAACCATATAAAACCACTAGAAATCCAATGATATGTAAGAGAGATGATCAAACCATGGCTCTTGATACCATTTGTAACATATTGGATTTCACAAACACATCATACCATGATCAAATGGGGCGTATAACTTTAGGTTTTAGAGAGAGAAAGAGTTAGAGGTTTGGGAACTTAGTGAGAGAAAGTGAAAGTATTATTATGAGCTCCAACCCTCTACCTTGGGAGGTAGAGGGTATTTATAGTCTTACAAAAAACGCAACCTATGGGCTGTGGATCAGGCATACAGTGGGTAAAGACCCGTCCATCCTCCACGGTGTTACTTAACTAAATACTTCCTAATATTAAATAACTACGACTACGAGCTTTCTAACGATTACATATACTTGAGGTGACCGACACTTTAATAACTGGATTTACTAAATCCTAACACCTTCTTTCCCCGATTCTCATTTTCTCCTTTTTATAATCATACCTAAGGACATCTAAATTCTAACTATTTGGTGGTGTCCTTGGGTGATCCCTCCGGCTCTGGCGGATCATAGGACGGTTATTCCTAACCTTAGTCACCTTATAACTCCATGACTATCCTAAGTTGCCATAAAACCATTTTCTCGAAAATCTCTCAAAGTGTTTATGAGTGAAAACATTTTGTAACACTTCGAGAGTTTTGTATTTTCAGAAATACTCCCCCTCCACAAGTGGTCAAGTGTTTTGACAGAAATCTGCATAGTGAGAGTAGAGTTCGCACTTTTGAAATGATCGACTCAAGATAGACAATTCCTCGCGAGACACGGTTATGTTGCATAGTTAAAGAGTTACATTGCCGGCTTTTAGGTGACAACTAGCTCTAATAACTACCTTGAAGGTGTGGACAACCTCGAAAGGTTGTCAAACCCGTCAAGGTTCATGTCTATCAGGAGTTTCTGGAAAAGGTACAATCTACTCGGATAAGTCTTGGGAGACAAATCTTTTCGATGTATGACAGTTCCGTTCTCGTCAATTCATGGGTTAAGTCTTAGTCACACGAAGATTCAATTACATTTCCAACATATTTGTATCACACAATTTTTCTCCCCCTCAAAGATGGCATATATGTTATTTTTGATGAAATTTTGATATCGAATATGTCCATTTCGAGTTTTGTGGGAAGAATTCCACGAAGAACATTTTGTGAACAAAGATTTGTAAGCAAATACTCCCCCTCAACAAGTGATATTGACTTTTTGAGGTTTTGAAAACATAAGGGGAAGTACTTGTTCTTTTGAGCAAAACTTTGAAAAAATGAAAGTTTTGATAAGTTTTACTAAAAAGTAAGAAGCTTTCGCTCCTTTTATAAGGATTGTGGCACTGAAGCATACCACAGGGTCCTTTCATTACAAGTCCGGGTTGTACACTGTTATGTGTGCACAAGCCATTGTCAATAATATAGATCAAATCATCCAAATATTAATCAAAGAAATATTCAAGGAGTACCAGGAATTCCTTCAATGAGACCGGGAGTTCTCTCTTGGCGTTGATAACCCATAAGAGGGAAACTCTGACGTCCACCCACAAAGCTCTCTAAATTCTGCATCTGATCACGATGAAAAAGCCTCTCATCAATCCTCTTGATAAGCTTCTTGACATCCCTCTTTTCTCTAGAATTCCACCGTTTCTTCGACCCAATGCCTTCATGAATCTCTTTTGACCGATATGCTAACCCATCACGAACCTTCTTCAGAGTGTGATCACAAAACTTGTGAAGCTCATTGCACGCCATGAAACAGTTATGGTGAAGTTCACTGCGGTAAACGACGCCAAACTTTGGTTTCTTGAGAATGGTGTACTGAGAGAGTTGGTTGATGTCGGGAAAAGTGGAGCAACGGTTTAGTGAGATTGACCCTTTTCTGGTATGATTCCACGACAAGTTGAAGGTCTTCAACACGTTCTTGGATGACGATGCTTCTTATGAATATCAACAAGGACTTGATGTACTGCAACTGGATGTTGGTTGAGAAATGTCGCATGCGACCTTGTACCTTAGCCAGATACATGTCTTCAATGTCGTTGAGCGACAATCTTGGAAAATCAGCTTCAGTAAAGTCATATTCCTATTCTCTTGGCGTTTGACTTTGATTTTCTTCAGGAATGAGTAATCCCACTTTGTAGCCAGAATGACATTCAATATAGCAACGATCCATTTGTCACTGTAAACCTCTTTGTTTGATTTTAGTACCTGGCAGCTTCTGTAGTATAGTCTTCTTCATTCAAGCCAATGATGAATTCCATACTGTGCATCGAGGTCATAATTTACCACATTATCAATAAACATTCGTGTGGCTTCTTCCTCGATGGCAACATTATCAGAGAAGACTGCTGTCGGGATGTTGAAGGTGAGTGAGGTAGCGTATTTCTTGCTTACATCGCTACCATGTTGAAGAAATTCTAGGTCGTTGTTGAAGAAGTATTGGTAGGGAATATTTTATTGATCAGGTCGGCCGACGGTTGGTAGTGGCTTGGTCCAGTCAGTGTAGTAAGGAGTCTTGTCAGGTCTTGTGAAGTCGATGTTAGATTCAGGGTTGAGCCAATCAATATTGTTGGACATAACTCGTGCGATGTTGTCAAGATGATATTTGACTTCAATAGCACTATCGGAGCTGTCCTTAAGCAGTTGAAACGCATCATTCTTTATTCGGTGTAACTCTCCCTTCGTCATCTTCTTCACTTTGAACTTTTCTTGATTAATCTTGACATGCTCCATGGTTCGACCATCTACCGGTTCTTGGCCTTCCGGTAATTGAGGGGTGGCATCAACAAGCTTGGAGAACCAGTCATATTCTTCAGTTTCATCTTCATCTAGCCATGATACAACTGATGTTGACTTTTTATGCTTAGGCATGGAGGATGATTCTTTAGGCTGCTTGGTTGATGTCGGAGAGGGGGGCTGTTGTTAAGGCTCAGGAATCTCTTCGTCATCACCACCAGTGTATTGGAAATAGTCACCAGTTTTCTCCTTTGGTGGTGAAGACTCAGAGTCCCGAGGTTTATCTGAAGCAGGAGGACGTTGAGCAGTTCTTGTGGTGGTGGTGGTCGTTTGGGGTGGTGGAGGCATGGAAGAGGATTCGCCTGTTTTATTTTGACGTTTAGGCTCGAAATCCTTATTTGCATCGTCATCATCTGTTGGTCGCTTAACCTGACCAGCCGAGTCTTTACAAGATGTCTTGAGTTGATATTCCAGTAATGCCTCAAAAAGTTTTGCTTCGTCAGAAGTGAAAGTTGCAGATCGTTGAGACATTTGGATAACCAGCTTAGATATCAATTCTGCATCAGTGACAACAAGAGATGGAATTGGTTTGATTTGCATGACCACAGGGGTATTTGACAGTGTCTGCTTGACCAATGACATGAGATATGGATAGAGTTATCTGGCGAACATCTCTTTTGTGACTCCAGGGACGGTGTCGATAGAAACTTATGAGTGTAGTCTCTAATCGTCTTGTCCATTTCACCCTGTATATCTCGGTTGAGAAACTGCTGGATCTGGTCTCTTTCCACCGAGAACTAGTTTATCACATTTTGAAGTAAATTAACTCTGTCGGCAAGCTGATTCAATTTCTTGTTGACCACGTTGCATTTCCTTGCTTGCCTGACAGCCTTGAAAATCTTGGTCTTGGCACGTGATGCCCAAGTGTCAGTAGGTTTCTTGAGTGATTTGGAGGATGATCTGGTGGTAGCATCTTTGGATGGTGGTGGAGATGAATGAGATGATGAGTCTGATGAGGATGAGTCATGAGATGGCTCTGGGTCTTTTGGTGGCTCAGAAGTTTCTTCAGGGTTGTGTTCAGGATTATCTTGAAGATAATTATCAGCTTCTTCTTGAGCTTTGGCTTCTTCTTCAGCCTTTTCCCTAGCCTCCTCTTCAGCCTTTTCCCTGGCTGCTTGCTCAACATCTTCATCAGTGATCTTTTCATCCTTTTCTTGTTCCTCTTCTTCTTCAAAGGTAAATGGAACTTCATAGTTTTGCTGCTGCTGTTCTGTAGATTCCTTAGTAGTGGCACCAGTTCGCTTATCGGGTTGATTAACCGCATCACGAACTGGTATGGATAGTGCGCCACCACTGGAACCTCCAGGGCCTCTGGTTTGTTGACGATGAAACTCAGTATCAGCATGCTTTAACCTTAGCTCTTTGAGAGTCTTGTGGTACACTCTTTATTCATCCTTAAGTTCATCATCCAAGCTTGCTTCTTCTTCCTCAGCAACTGGAGTCTTTCCCTTGTCTGATTTGGGACAAAGTGGTTGATCGTCGGACCTCAACGAAGTCGTATCATCAGTAGCGGATTCAGAATAGTGAACCACCTCATCAGACTCAGTATCTTCAGAATCGATGTTGTGATTGACTCACCATGTTTGTAAACAACATTTTGAAACTCTTTGATTTTGTGTTGTAAGTCGACAATTTCCTCAAGATAGTCATCTATTTGTTTCCTCGAATGCTTTTTGTACTCACAAAACTGTTTTTTGACAAGTTAACAACTCAGACTAGGCTTTTTGAGTTTCCAAAGTGAGAGCTTTAAGTTGTTGTTTATGATCATATTTCAATTGTTCTATTTGAGACAACAAAGCATTCTTGGATGCAACTAGATCACAAATCTGTTTTTCCATAGATTTTTCATTTTGGTAAGATTTAGCAAATGCGACTTCAAAACCTTTTTCACGTTTCTCTTTATTTTGAAAAATGTTAAGTTGGAACTTATAGCATTCATTATCCTTAGTCAACAGTGCAATTTTATCTTGCAATTTCTTATTTGAATCATTGCACTTTTCCAGTTGAGATTGGGTGGTCTTAATTAAGTTGGTCATGAGCGCAAGATTTGGATTAGACAAAGGTTCATCTTGTTCAACTTGAATCTCAACATGATCATTATTTAGATCCTCAAATATGACCACGAAGTCAACTTGATTATCAATATTAACCATAAGGTCATCTTGATCGTCAAATATAACTACGGGATCCATTTGATTATCATCGGAATAAGATGTAGAAGATTCATGTTGAACACTCTGAGCCTCTTCGGATGCAGTTGTTGGCGGAGATATCAGATCCTTAATGAGTATGTTTTGATCCGGTACCTGAGACAAGCCGTCAGTGTCATACACTGGGCCTGTGTCACTTATGTGGAGCTCTTGCATGTTTGCCATTAACATCACAGCTGCATTAGCCAGCAAGTCTTCCATGTCATCATCAAAATCTGCATTAGCCATAAAGCTCTGTTCCTTGTTGGTAAGAGTTCCACCAGCTTCATCCTTGAGAGCCAAGAGTAAAGCCTCTTTGTGATAAGCGCTGCCTCTTGTCCTCGGCTTAGGGCATGCATTAGCTAGATGACCCTTCTCATTGCAATTATAGCATCGGAGACCATTAACCACAGTCTGAGCATTTCCCTGATCAACCACTTGAACCCGTTGTTGTGGAGCACCCATATTATTCCTTCCGTTAACATTAAACCCTTGACCACTATTCATCTAACGACCATTTCCACAATTCTGAACCTCAACCCTTCCATTGTTAACAACAGCTTGATTCCTTGTATTTGATGAGGTGCGAATGCGATTGTTGGATTTGTTAGCAAATCTTCCGAAGGCTCTTGCAATGATAACAAATCCTTGATTCAATGCATCGAAGGCTTCTGCATCCTCATTTGATTCACTGTAGAGTGCTTGATCATTGTTGTTGTTGTATGGAACCAATTGAGTTTCTTGGGATTGTTGCTGTGATGGATCATATGGTGCAATCTGAGCAGTTGGTTGTGGAGGGTTTTTGAAGACAGTTTGCAAGGTCGAGAATTGAGGATAACATGCTTGAGCCCACAAAGCAAGAGTTTGATTATCCGGGAGTGAAGGTGAAGCAGGGACCCCACGGATGACTCTTTCTTTGTCAACTTCCTTTTGGTGGTGTTTCAAATAGTCATACAACAATCTGTATGTAGCTTGATGAAGATTCTTCGCTTAACGGATGAATATAACATACTTCTCCCAATCAGGACCAAGACAGCTCAGGAACTTTGTGTTGATTGCAATCCTTGGCATAATGATATTATGTTTATCCAAGTCATTGATGATGTCTGAGAACCGATGATGATATGACTCTAATGTCTCTCCTGGTTCAATCATGAAGTGTTCATATGCTAAGTAGATTTTGGATTCCAAATATTCTTGATTGAGTTCAGTGCCTTCCATTAGAAGATGAATGTGCTCCCACATTGCTTTAGCAGTCTTCTGAGCATCAACACTACGAAGAATCGGATTAGGTAATCCCAAAAGGATATATTGCCTGGCAATTTCATCGGATTCTAAGTGAAGAAGTTGGTCATTAGTAAGTTGATCAAGACCGACAACATTGGTAACATTATCTCTTGGTGGATTAGCATTCGGATCTCCGGGTACAGTGAGAGTAGGCATCTGAAAAGGACCTTCAAGGATGACCTTCTTCAAAAACTTTCCATGTGGCTTCTTTAGATCACAAAACCTAAAGAACCTTATCACCTATTGATCGTAGTTTCCGGGAGTGAGCATTGGAGGTCTATCAAGGGATCCAGCTTCATGAATGGATTGTTGGCTACTTAAAGCTTCACACATCTTTGCAAACCAAGAGGGTTCCTTTGGTGTTGTAACATTCATAGCATACTTAGCGGGATACTGATTTTGAAAGTATGTATAATGCTGTACTTGTTGATGAGGGTTTGGTGTAACCATTTGTGGTGGAATAGGATTTGCTCGTTGAGGAAAGTGTTGAAATTGTTGTAATTGTTGTGGAGATGGTGGATGATATTGTTGATAAAATTGTTGTTGTTGTTGTTGAGGATACTCATGAGGAAAGTAGCTAGAGTATGGTGGTTGAGACATCTTGAAACTTGTGTTGATGATGGATCTTTGTAGTCGAATGAAACTTAGAGTTTGTTGATGAAGGAACCTTATGCGTAGAAAACCAGCTTAGGCGTAGAAATAACCTTACGCGTAATACCCAACTTACGCGTAGACAGTGGCTTACGCGTAGACTTGAGAAAAACTTAGCTTAGGCGTAAACCAAAGACTTAGGAGTAGAATCCTTATGCGTCATATTTCTTTAGGCGTAAAACAAGATTAGGCGTAAGAAGATTCTACGCGTAAGTGTTAAGCTTAGGCGTAAAACTAGGGTTTTGCCCAAAAATCCTTTACACTTATACCAGTGTAAAAGATATCCAAAGTCGAAGTGTTTTCAGGCTTATCCAAGCAAGAAAACACTAAGTAAATCTACAGTTGTGAAGATCAAATGATGAAATCCTTACGCGTAACAGACTGCTTAGGCGTAGACTTTAGAGCTTATGAGTAAAACTAGGGTTTTACTACGAGTAAAAAGTACAACCTATCACCAAAACTGATTTTTATGCTCAAAAGTGTTTAGAAACCTGATTTTAATGATGAAATGTCTTCAATATCACCAAAATAACAAGAAAGTTTGAAACTTGATGAACTAAAATAAATTTCACCCTTACGCGTAGACAGAACCACACGAATAAAACCAAGCTTTAAAACTATGCTACACACATAAAGTTTGAAACTTGATGCTAAAAACTTAACCTTTAACACTAAATAAACCTTAAACCATAAGAATCTTGAGTTTTTAAGTGTAAAAAGTAAAGCTTTAAACGTATGAAAGGTTTAGAGCACAAAACCCACGCGTATAGTGTATAACTTCAAAAACAAAAGTATTTCACCCAACTAGATGGCGGTTGATACCACTGTTAGGTCACCAGAATGTAACAAAAGCATTAATATGTAAGAAATAGAGAAGAGATAGATTGGTTGAACTCTAAACAAACAAATACGTATGAATATTGATAAAGGTTATGCGTAGGTGATAATGCAAAGTGAACAACCAACCTTCAAATGAAGGTTTACAAAGGTATTTATAGGGGAAGGGACTAGGGCAACACTACAAGTGCCCTTCCTTCTTTATTGGACATGGGCCAAGGCTTATGGGCTTTCTACATAAGCCTTGCCATTAAAACAAACATAAAAGCCTAATTAAGCAACCTATTACATATTTATTATAAACACTTGAAATATAGTTTAGGAGTGATTCCAACAACCCATAACCCGGTTTGCAACCCAGAATCAGGACTGTTCTGACCCAGACTGCCCGATCCCTGGTTTTGGACTGGTCGGAACCCTTAGGTGAGGGATCCGCCGAAACCGTGGGACAGAAGGCTTTTGTGCCTATAAATATTGAGCCATTTATTCATTGTTTCTCACCCTTCTTCTTACAAACTCTCTCATATATTATCTCACTCTCCTAACCTCTGATCATTTGATCATTCTAGTAGTTCTTTTATCTTTTGTTGTGATTCTCATATAGGTCCTTCACAAAGGCGAGATCACGCTATACTACAAGTCATACAAGCAAAGGCCATGATTGATTTGTCCATCCACATTATTTCTATAGCAAGATCTTGTAATTCATATTTCACATAGTTGTTGTGTAATAGTTGTGTAAAGGTTTAGTTTTACCTCATGGAAGAACTCGGTATTTAGCTTTGTACCGTAAAAAGTGTAAGAGACATTGTGAGCCTTCTCCGCCAAGTTTAAGGAGCTTGTTGACATAGTGCTTGAACTCTCGAGTGGGGTACTCAGGGAGTGGAGTAGGGCAAGGAAGGTGTCCTTCTAGCCGAACCACTATAAATCACTTGTGTCGCAACTTTCTATCCTTTTACTTTACTTGCTTTATTTACTTACTTTAATTATTGCTTCATACTATCTATCCATTCATATGAAATCACATAAGATCGAATCTAAATATTTGAAACTTAAATTAAAATCGGTAAAACTATTCAACCCCCCTTCTAGTTTAACACACAAAGTATGAGACATTAACACCTCTTGCGATTATCCACAATATCATCTGCGTGTGACACTGAGTACTACAATGTAACTCCTTTAAGTGATATTTAACCAGGTCTTCAACCATCCAACCCGACAGCTGGTAACTAGACAAACCAAGTCTTCTACTTAAATCCTAAGCACGTGCAAGTTATTATTGAAAGTCATGCATCTAACGAACCCTGACTTCAAGATGAAATAAGAACACGCCTTCGTGAAAGTCAACTTCAATCTCAAATAAGTAGTAGTACCATATCGACTCTGTAGTCATCCTTAGTGTCAACTGCCCAACAAGTGAATAAACATACAATCTAATTTACATCGATCCACTGAATGAGCCGGAGCAAATGATTCCTCAACATCGATGCCTTCTTCCTTGATCTGGAAGATTCACCAATAATGTCTTCAAGCGGATGAGGTTGTCATTTTCCTTTATTTTCATGTGGTTGATTTACACAGTGCACATTGGGAGGAACAATAATCCGTGAAGAAAGTCATTGTCAAAGAACCAGGTCTTAAGAGAGGAATACCAAAGAATGGATCATTATTCATGAGTGCAACTACAATATCAAGAAAGTCATTATCAACTCCTTGAGGAATATCTGGAGATTGGGTTTCATGAGTAGTCTAAGTTGTACTTCTAGATGGTGCATCTTGATCAATGGAAATTGAAGAAGGTGAACCAGTTGAGTCAGCAGGAACCGGAGCAGGAGCTTAAAGAACTGAATGATCAACATTCGTTGGAGGTTGGAAGTATTCATCAAACATAGGTTGAAATGATAAATCCCAAACAATAAATCCCATTATTCTTAGTAAGTGGAACATTAGGCGTTGGAGGAGAGTCGTATGACCATTTTACAAACATCCATAAACATAAGAATACAATCAACGGTAAGTAGATCTACTTGATAACTGTCATTTAGTTTATTCACACTTCTCCCCCTCAATAAATTCATACGATGTTGCCAATGCCATTTTTGATTGAGCAAGTGAAATACAAATACGATCAACGGTAAGTAGATCCCTCGATGACTGACAGTTAGTTTCTTCACACTTCTCCCCTTCAAAAATTGCATCTAAAGTTGCCATTTTTGATTGAACAAGTGAATAGGAATATACTATCAAAGGTAAGTAGATCCACTTGATGACTTAACGAACATGGTGAAAGCATGAAGCATGTTGATGAGAATGGCCATAAAAGAAGATTTCTCTTCTTTTGAAGATAAATCCCACTAAAACGTACACCTTTCTTTTCTTTGAGGAACGAGGACTGAAGTGTTATTTGCAAACGCCATAATGTTGAAGAACGAGGCTTAAACTAATTTGTTCAAACGCCATTAGTGCCCAGTCATATGTTTAGAGCTGCCTGAATCCAAATACCAAAGGACGATTTAAACAACCTGCATTAGACAACAGAAGAAGACATATAATTTGAAACAATGGATCCCCACGTGCAAATGGGGTCCTTTTGGTTAGCGCAAACAATCTTTGAATCAGCAGAAACCCTAGGTGCAATGGAATTATCACTAGGAGCCGACCTAGTAGAAGCATCAGACTTAGTCAAAGGGCATTGTGTGCCTAATGGGATTATTCTACCAGTTGGCTTTCAAACCTTAAGAGGCACTACTTTAGGCATAGTGGATCTAGTTAAGGGGAAAAGTTTGCCAAGAGTGAATATTCGACCTGTGGGCTTCCACTGAAAACCTATATTGGTAAACACATTCCCTGTAGGTTTCCAGGATTGCTTAATCTGGTTCGATCTCCAAACTTTCTTAACTGGAATTTGATTCTTAAACCTCAAAAATGACACAACACATTGATCATGATTACCAGAAAGTAAACTGTTCAGATTTAGTAAATCCAGTTATTAAAGAGTCGGTCACCTCAAGTATATGTAATCGTTAGAAAGCTCGTAGTCGTAGATTATTATAAGTTAAGTAGTATTTAGTTTGTAACACCGTGGAGGACGGACGGGTCTTTACCCACTGTATGCCTGATCCACAGCCCGTAGGTGGCGTTTTATGTAAGAACTATAAATACTCTCTACCTCCCAAGGTAGAGAGTTGGAGCTCATAATAAGATTTTTCTTTCTCTCACTAAAGTTCCCAAACCTCTAACTTTCTCTCTCTAAAACCATTGTGTACGCCTCTTGTGTTTGTGATATGATGTGTATGTGAAATCCAATATGTTACAAATGGTATCAAGAGCCATGGTTTGATCATCTCTTACATATCTTTGGATTTCTAGTGGTTTTTAGATGGTTTTTGAGTTTGAAAAAGTGTAGTGGTTTTTGCATAATTTGGTTCATTTCTAGTGTTAAAGTTTGAATTTTGGGTGTACTTTTGTGTTTAGGATCATTGTATGTGCTTGGGTTTTGATTTGGTAAGCTTGAATCACTGTGGTTGAGCTTGTTTTGGATTGAAAAGTGTGTTTTTGAAGTTTTTCTTGGTAGCGACTTGGTTCTCGGAGTGAATTTCATCTTAGCGACTTGCTTCAGTAAAAGGTAGAGAGTTGTAGTGCTTGTTGTTAGCGACTTGGTTCTAGCGACTTGTCTTTTGAGACAAGCCGACAAACAGTACACTTAGTGGATTCTCCACTACGGGTAGCGACTTGGTGAAGGTAGCGACTTGCTTTCAATTTTGTTAGCGACTTGTACTTAAGTTTCTTAGCGACTTGGTGTTAGCGACTTGGACCTTAGCGAGTTGCTATTTAGCAACTTGACGACTTAACGACTTGGTGTTTAGCGACTTGTTGTCATAATTCTCAGCGACTTGGTATTAGCGACTTGGATCCTAGCGAGTTGTTCTTTAGCAACTTGACTGTGTCTTAGCGACTTGGCATTATAGCGACTTGATTTCATAATAGTTAGCAACTTGGTGCTTAGCGACTTGGTTCAAGGTGTCTTAGCGACTTGGTTGAATTTTTGTTTGTAATACGGTTTTCTCTTGAATTAGTAAAATCCCGTGAAAGAATCTATTTCCCAGTTTAATCATTGAGTTATAAAATCCCGTGTAATCGTTAAACATGTCTACCAATGTACCTACAATTATCTCCACAGTTGCCGAGGATGTTCAAGCAGCTGGTTCAGATACTCGTCCACCCATGCTTGACAGAACTGACTACGACTCTTGGGTTCAACGAATCAGATTATACTGTTTTGGAAAGGAAAATGGGGTCAACATTCTCAAATCCATTGATGAAGGACCTTATCAGATTGAGACTACAAGAGACTTAATTGATACAGCTGCAGATGGAACAATGATCTATGGAATAGACAGACCAAAGACGTATGATGAGCTCAATGATAAGGAGAAAAAGAGATTCGATGCTGATATCAGGGCTTCTAACATTATACTTCAAGGTCTTCCAAAAGATATCTACAAGCTTATCAATCATAACACCGAAGCCAAGGCAGTGTGGGATAATGTCAAGATGCTTCTCTCAGGTTCTGAATTAACTATTGAAGACAGAGAATCACAACTGTATGATGAATTTGAGCACTTCAATATGAAACCAGATGAGAGTGTCTATGAGTACTACGTGAGATTCCATAAGCTTGCGAATGACATGAGAAACATCAAAATGACCATGCCAAACATACAGCTGAACTCAAAATTTGTGAACAACATGAATCCCGAATGGCACAAGTTTGTCACCTCTGTGAAGCTAACCAAAGGATTGAAGAATACAAACTATGAGCAACTCTATGCCTTCCTTCTTCAGAATGAGAGACATGCTATGTTTGAAAAAAGGATTCTTGAGCAGTTCAAAACCAACCAGGGAGAGACAAGCTCATCAAATGATTCAACTGCTTTCTACACAAATGTTGGAATTACCACCAAAGCTTCTCAAGTTATACCCATGGGTAATGGTAATCACAAACTCATTCCCGATCCAATGTTCAAACAAGCTGATGCTGATGCAGCCGTGGGACACTTCATTAATCAGCTGGCCCTTATGGTTAAACAAAACCTGACTCTCAGTCCACATGCCAACAGTCTTCACACTAACAATGAGATCAGAACTGCATCCAACCTTCACAATCATGCGGTTGTCAGAGATGGAAAAGTTATGGTGCAACCAGTTCAAGGAAGGCAATATGAACAGGGAAGAGGTGGAGTAGGTGGAGGCTATGTTGGAAATCAGAATCGGGGAAGGATTGGAAATCAAGGACAAGCAAATCCAATCAAATGCTACAACTGTGGTGGTGAGGGACACATTGCAAGGAACTGCACATCGCCAAAACGCCCTCAGAATGCAGAGTACTTCAGGGATAAGATGTTGCTTATGCAAGCTCAGGATAATGGAGCAGCTTTGGATGAAGAAGAGTTATTATTTCTTGCTGAAGGGAATGCCAAGACATATGATGCAGATGTGGATGAGCAACTAATTCAGGAAATAGGTCACAATCATCAGAATGCCTTTCAAGTAGCTGACTGTGATGCATTTGACTCTGATGTCGATGATGAACCTACTGGCCAGACAATCTTCATGGCTAGCATCTCTCCTATGGTTTCTCCAAAGGTCTCTCCACCACAACAAGCTGGTCCATCCAAGGACAAAATCATTTCAGAGGTATTAAAACTATACGATGATGTTGATGTGCAAAAGATACATGACAAAGTACAATCAACTGAAACTATTGAATCAGATATTGAAAATTTGGGTAATATCAATGTTGTCCCATATGATCAATATGTGAAACAAAGTGAAAGTGAGATTGTACCAAGTGATGCATCTTCTGCAGTCAATGATGACTATGTTTTTTGATGAATACACTGCATGTGCCCCTGATGATTCTGTTATTTCTGAACTTAATGCCTATAAAGAACAAGTTGCCATTTATGAACAACGTGCTAAGTTTGAGTTAACTACTCGTGAGCAGGAGTTGGACAACCAAATGCGTACAATTATTAGAAAAAGAAATTTTAGTGAAGAAGTGTTAAAACAAGGGTTAAACTCCTTACAAGAAAAGCTTTCTAAAACCACTAAGCAAAAACAAGAACTCCAAGAAAATGTTAAAGTGCTTAAACAGGAATTTCATGTTAAGGAATCAAAACTTTTGAATGATTTTTCCATTCTAAAAACTTTGAAAAACAAGCTTGAAAATAAGCTGTACGTACAAGGGAATACCATTCAGACTGCTCACATGGTCACTAAGCATAGAGTCTTAAGCGATAAGCATAGTGTTCCCATTGTAGATAAACCCAACCATATGTATGGTAAGATAGCAAAGGCTGCTCAAAATGTAATCTATGATGGCAATGAGATTCTTAAACCTAGACAGACACCTAGTTGCATTGAGTGCACTGAGGAAGATAGAAAATTAGATGATGCATCTAGGGAGAAAATGGATAAGAAGCTTAACGATCCCAAGTGCAAAGAGAATAAGATTATTGTCAAACCTCATGATTACAAAAAGGAAAATTGGATTTCCTTAAACAAGTTTAAGCCTCAAACTTTGTTAACACCTGAACAAGTGTTCTGGAAAAAGGACTTAGATAAGCAAAAAGCAGAAAGTCTTGTTGAAACAAACCCTCCCCTTAGGAAAATGCCTGCAGCAACTGTGTATCCACCAAATACACCAATGCATTTAGTTCCTAGAACTATTGCCACTAAGAGCAAGACCTTAATCAGCCAATATGTTATTTTTCAACTATTTGACGATTTTGAGAAAACTTGTAAGAAAAGGATCACACCCACTGGGATAACTGAAGGGGAAAGGGGTTTTGAGCAAACAAAAGAATGCTATTTAACTGAGGTCATGACTTTCTTTAAAAAACTAAAAGATCAATTTGAGAGTCTTAAAAAGGGGATGGATTCAGATATTAAAGGAATGGAAAAGGAATTTGATGCAATGATAGTTGATGTTAGTGACTATGAGCGAGCATTAAAATATAATGAGATTGAGAGGAAGAACTTTCATACCTTAAATGAGAATCTGATTTCTGAATGTATCTCTCAAGATGTGTTTTATACTGCCACTAATTGTTCTATTACTGCTTCTCAATTTCATGAATTATCTGTTGCTTTGAAAGTCTCCCATGATCGTGTCATTGAGCTTGAAATCAAAAACTCTAAACTAAGTGAAAAAATTGAACAGGATGATCACGATAATTTGGTAAAACATTTTTCTAAGCTAGAAGTTGAACATTTTGATTTCAACTTAAATATCAACATCTCAAAGAAAATGTTAAAACTTCAAACATCAAGATATCCTCGGATGTTCCAGAGTTTGATGCATTTTTTGAATTAAACAAACGTGATGAACAGATTCAAGCTCACTGTAACACAATCAGAAAGTTGAAAGCCCAAATATCTCAATTAAAGGGTGAAAAGAACAATGTGACTGGCTCCCAAATGCCTCCTCCTTTAGATTCTCGGAATTCTCAAAATTTTCATCTTCAAAACTTGGTTAATGCTTAACAAAAGGAAAATGAGAGTTTTCTAGAAGAAAATGAAAAGGTTAAAAGACATTTCAATGAGTTATTTGAATCAATAAAAGTTACTCGTAACAAAAATAACGAAAAAATAACTTCGTTGCAAAAGGAAATTGAGAATCTGAGGAGATTGGAAAAAGGGAAACTGCCACTCGTCTTTAATGAGAATGTTGCATCAAATTCATCTACATACTGCAAATATACAGTGACTGTTAAACACATTCCTCCTCATCTCAGAAACAATGAAAGTGTGTTTCATGATTACTTTTATCATCTTAAGGATAATCTAGAATGTCTTCGTGAGATTGTAGAAGAAGATTACCTAAATAAACCACTTGATAGTGAAGTTAGGTATGCTTGCCTATATGCCAAACGATCTCAAGAGATTTTAGAATGTTTAAGAGCAACATGCCCATGATCTTTTTTTAAGAATGATAAAGTTATGATGCCTTGTTCTATGCCTAATGCCAAGTTTACAAACCATTCTATGCCCAGTAATAAGAAAGTGAACTCTAATGTGCCTTCAAGTAGTTCAGATCCTTGCACATCTAGTTCAGGAATGCAAAAAGTAGATCAACCAACTAATGTTCCCACAATTCCCTCTACAGGAGTAATCAGTGACATTAAAGCAAGCGGGTCAAAGCCTCCAGGCAATACCAAGCAAGATAGGACCTCGCAAGCTAAGAATGTGCATTGGAAGAGAGTAGAAGACCATCCTAGGAACATTAAGTTTGATTTGAATAAAACGAATCGTGTTGTTCTAGTATTAGCGATAAGCGTACTGTAATTAATTTGAATTCTGCTAGTATATGCAAACCATGTACTGATGATTGCTTGAATTCTGTTTCTAATCATGAATGTGGTGTGAATGATTTGATTAATGCTGTTAAATGCCCTGTTAAAATTGTTAATGTTAAAAATCAAGCTAAGAAGGCTAAAAGGCAAAAGCGAAAGAAAGTTAGAAAACAGTGGAAACCCACAGGGAGAAAATTCAGTAATATAGGTTATCAATGGATACCTACTGGCCGTAAGGTTAATGAGCTGTGCCCTAAATTTGCTAAGTCAATGCCCACTAGTAAATGGATGCCTACTGGTAGAACTATTCCCTTAAGAAGTGAACATACTTTGAATAGGTCAAATACGGACACTAGCACTGCATCTATTTATGATGATTCCATTGTTTCTACTTCTGATGTGGGTGTTCCAATCACTGTTACTAACCAAATGGAACCCATTCTTGCATGGGGATCCCAATTATCCAGTTATCCATTCTTGTCTGTGTTCAACTGCAGATCGTTCAAATCGTTCTGTGGTACCTGGACTCACGCTGTTCCAAGCATATGACTGGAGATCGCTCGCGGCTCATGAACTTCGTGAGTAAATTCATCGGGACAGTTAGATTCGGGAACGACCATTTCGGCTATTATGGGTTATGGAGACTATGTGGTGGGTAAAAGTGTAATCTCCAGGGTATATTATGTAGAAGGTCTTGGTCATAATCTGTTTTCTGTTGGTCAATTCTGTGATTCCGATCTAGAAGTGGCTTTTAGAAAGCATACTTGTTTCGTTAGAGAACTTGATGGTGTGGAATTGTTAAGAGGAACCCGTGGTTCAAATCTATACACCATATCTATCGAAGACATGATGAAGTCCTCTCCAATCTGCTTGTTGTCAAAGGCTTCAAAAACAAAGTCATGGTTATGGCATCATCGTCTCAATCACTTGAACTTTGGCACCATTAATAACCTTTCCAGAAAGGATCTTGTCAGAGGCTTACCCAGATTGAAATATGAAAAAGATCATCTCTGTTCAGCTTGCTAATTGGGAAAAAGCACGAAATATGCCCACAAACCAAAACCCACAAACTCAGTAATGGAAGTTCTTCATACCCTTCATATGGATCTGTGCGGACCAATGAGAGTGCAAACGATAAATGGGAAGAAATACATCCTAGTAGTTGTTGATGACTACTCTCGATTTACTTGGGTAAAGTTTTTGAGGACAAAGGATGAAACTCCAGATGTCATCATCAAACTTATCAAACAGCTTCAGTGTTGGAATCAGTCATCAAAGTAGTGCTCCACGAACTCCTCAACAGAACGGTGTAGTTGAAAGACGAAATCGAACTCTTGTGGAAGCTGCAAGAATAATGCTAATTTATTCAAAGGTTCCAATGTTTTTATGGGCTGAAGCCATTGCCACTACTTGCTACACCCAAAATCGTTCCCTTATACACACCTCTCATGACAAAACTCCATATGAACTTATCCATAAATGAAAACCTGATCTCTCCCACCTTCGTGTATTTGGTGCTTTGTGCTATCCTACGAATGATGGTCAAGATTTAGGTAAACTAAGAGCTAAGGCAGACATTGGAGTGTTTGTAGGTTATGCATCAAACAAGAAGGGTTACCGAATCTACAACAAAAGAACTCGAGATATCATGGAAACTATTCACGTTACGTTCGATGAGCTGACCAGGCAAATGGCTCCAGGACAATCCAGTTCTGGACCCGCATCACAACCTTCATCAAGTAGTCCTACCAGTTCTACTCTTGTTTCAAATCACTCACCAGCAACTCCTTATGTACCTCCCTCAGAAGATGATTCGAAGAAATTGTTTGATCCTATGTTTGATGAACACTTTGACCCAAGTGCTATTGATATGCCAATTCCATCAACAGAGGCTACTCCCATCCCTGTCAATGAAGTTAACCCTTCATTTTCAATGTCATTAAGTCAAGATGCGCTAGCTGCTGATCACTCTGTTTCATCAACAAATAATCAATCATCAAGTGTACATCATGGAATTGTTTCTGGCACCTATGATGAAGTTAATCCCTTTGCTACTCCTGAAGATGCTCCATTCGAAAACATATTTGCTCTTGAATCATCATCAGAACCATCTTCTTTAGGGGATATCGACTCTGCTACTTCAGTTCCTCAACAACAGCCACATGAACACCTCAGAAAATGGACACATGATCATCCATTAAACAACATCATTGGAAACCCTTCTCGTCCAGTATCCACACGGAAACAACTTGCAACCGATGCCTTATGGTGCTTCTTCAACTCCGTACTCTCTAAGATCGAACCAAAAGATGTTAAAACCGCCATGAATGAAGATAGCTGGTTCAATGCCATGCAAGAAGAAATTCATGAGTTTGATCGATTAGATGTATGGGAATTAGTACCCGCTCCAGACTGTGCTATGATCATTGCTCTTAAGTGGATCTTCAAAGTAAAGCTTGATGAGCAAAGCGATGTTGTGAAAAATAAGGCTAGGTTAGTGGCTAAAGGATATCGACAAGAAGAGGGTATAGACTTTGAGGAATCTTTTGCTCCTGTTGCACGTATCGAGGCTATCAGAATCTTCTTGGCTAATGCTGCTAGCAAGAATATGGTTGTCTAGCAGATGGATGTGAAAACCACATTTCTTAATGTAGATTTGAAAGAGGTAGTTTACGTCAGCCAGCCAGAAGGTTTTGTGAATCCAGAGCATCCTACTCATGTCTATCGCTTGAAAAAGGCCCTTTACGGTTTGAAGCAAGCTCCTAGAGCATGGTATGATACGCTATCAAAATTTCTTCTATCATTTGGATTCAGCAAAGGAGCAGTCGATCCAACATTGTTCACCAGAAAGTCAGGCAAACATTTAATCCATGTTCAAATCTATGTTGATGATATTATTTTTGCCTCAACAGACCCAATGGAATGTGATCGTTTTTCTAATGAAATGGGTTCAAAATTTCAAATGTCTATGATGGGACAAATGTCATTTTTCTTGGGATTACAAATTTCACAAAGTCCCGGAGGCATTTTTATAAATCAATCTATATATGAAAATGAGATTTTAAAGAAATTTGGATTTGTTTCTTGTGACACCGTTGACACTCCCATGATAGAGCGTACTAAACTGGATGAGGACCACTCAGGGATCATGGTAGATCAACCAAAATATCGTAGTATGATTGGATCCCTGATGTACCTCACAGCTAGTAGACCAGACATCTTGTTCGCTGTGTGCATGTGTGCTAGATATCAGGCTAAGCCTACTAAAAAGCAACTTGAAACGGTTAAACGGGTCTTTCGGTATCTCCAAGGAACCATCAATATGGGACTATGGTACCCGAAGGACACCGGTATGTCACTAACAGCCTATGCAGATGCTGATCATGCAGGATGTCAAGACACACGTCGAAGTACGTCAGGAGGTGCTCAGTTTTTGGGTGATAAGCTTGTGAGTTGGTCTTCAAAGAAGCAAATTAGTACTTCTATTTCCTCTACAGAGGCTGAATACATAGCCATATCATCTTGTTGTGCTCAAATCCTTTGGATGAGATCCCAATTATCTGACTATGGCTTTGAATTCTACAAAATTCCTCTGTACTGTGATAATAAAAGTGCTATTGCTCTCTCATGCAACAACGTTCAACACTCAAGAGCAAAGCACATCGACATTCGACATCATTTCATCAGGGAGCAAGTGGAAAACGGTGTGGTGGAACTTTATTTTGTGAAGTCAGAATACCAGTTAGCAGACATCTTCACCAAAGCTCTTCCAAGAGAACGTTTTGAGTTTATTCTTCCACGACTTGGCTTGAAAAGCCTTCAACCAGAAACACTCAAACGTCTTCAGGAGGAAGACGAGGAGTAAAGGTCTTTCTTCATCCATCTTTTGTATATATTTATTCAAAAACAAAATACAAAATTATAAAACCATCAAAAAGCAAAGAGAAAATATAAAACGTTCAAAAATCCATAAAAATTTGAAAAATTCGAAAAATCTCAAAAATATTGTCCTTTTTGTCATTTTTTCTATTATTCATTTTTCTTGATACGATATATATCTACGGTCTTTTTTGCTGTCAGTCAAAGAGTGACACGGGTCTTTAGATGTTGTTCGAATGTACATATATCTTAAAAAAATAATCAAAAAATCAATAAATATTTTTTGGAGAAAGTGAAACAATGGTTTATTGTCATTTCAGGCAGTAACCCGCTTTTCAAAGAAAGAACAGAGCCATGCTTTATCTTGTTTTTCAAGTCTCATGCTCTGACTCTATAAACAATTACTTACAATCTAATGAAAACTAACTGCTTTGAAAAATAACTCAGACTCTATTTTTGAAAATCATCTGGACTTAACTTTAGTCAAAATATCTATCTCTCAATCAACAACTTATGTCATTGATTGAAGGGGAGAATGATTTCAATTAAATCAAAAGGTTATTTGTCATACAATTGTTTTCAAAAGATAATCATGCATGTTTAATCAATAGAGTTTAAAGTCTCAAAATCCGATCCTTATCAGTTAAAACGTTTTCATAATCAAGTCACAATTCTCCTTAAAAGCTTTCAAAATCAATTTAAATCTACAGAGATCACAAATCTCAAATGATTTGATAATTGTGATCGGGGGAGAATTTGTGATTTAAATTGGATTTAAACTGATAATTCGATAAATGGTTTTATAAGGATGTACAAGCTCTCCTTCCCACATGTGCCAAACGATTTCAAATTTTCCATGTACATGTTGAGGGGGAGCATCTATCTTAAACCACAAAGATTTGGAACGTGATCAATTTATTTCAATGTGCAGTCTTTTCCTAATATGTGCAAAACATTTTCAAATATCTAGGCACATATTGAGGGGGAGCAACTATTTTGAAAACCACATTCTTTATATAACTACTCTTAGATGCAAGCCAACCCCTCAAAGACGAAATTTATTTATATTACAAAATGATGCTTGATGCAAATGTTGAGGGGGAGCTCTTGTTCTAAAAATATCAAAAACAATTCAGGTACAAAATGCTTTGATAATATATCACAAGTATCTGGATTGATTTTCAAATGGTTCCAATGGCAGATGAACAATACCAAATAGACCGACCAAATTTACTTTATGTATGGTGGTATAAGGATGATAAGGTTAGGTATTTGTTCCCATGATCCGCCAGAACCGGAGGGATCTACCCAGGGACAATCCACTAGTTAGTGTAGAAGTCCTTAGGTATAATGATAAAAGGAGAAAAATGAGTTATGGGAAGAGTGCGGACTGAGACTGAGCTATTACTGGAATAAACCCAACAAGGTTCTAGTTATGAAGTCTCAGTAAGCACTGAAGGGGTTGAAGAATGAAAAAGAATTGAATGTGAAAAGGGTGAAAAGAAATTGCCCTCCAATAATTCAACCTTAGGGCAGTAACCGGGTTCAATACATATGCTACTGGTGGTTACTAAGGTAACTCCGGTATTGAAGACAAGACGTCATGGACCCAGTGACGCACTGCCCTAAACTTCCCAAGCCATTCAAGTTCCTCTTAAAAGGGCTTGTTTCATTCTCACGGGGAACCTACATAATCTATCGACTTCCTCTTAGAGTTTGTTGATATTGAAGAAGGAGACCATCTCCCTAGTCTCCGACATAGGAACCAAAATATGCACAATTGAGTCTAGAGCCACGAGATCATCATATAAATCTCTTTAGGACACTGTCAATGAAGACTCTCTGTTTCACACAATGCGGAAAGAGAGATTATATCTTATGAGTCCTACGCATTATCCTTGTGGTATTGCCAGAACATCTGAGTGGTATGCAAACATACTCACAATGAAGATGGAAAGCCTTCTGGATCCAACATCAAACAAGCTCCTGGTGGGTGGCATGTGAGATCTATCGAATAGATCAACCATGTGACAACTGAACAGAAACAATGGGGCGATTCAATCTTTTGAATCAATCCTGGTTCAGGTTATGGATTGACGGATACATTTGAAAAACCGGTCGTTGTGCTTAAAAAACTCTTTTCATTAGCACATCGACTGTGTACAAATATTTCAAAATAAAAGGTGTTTATGATTGATAAATGATTTTCATTAAAACCTTCGTTGTATTGCAAAAAGAATTTCTATTGAGCGATAAACGATTGTTTTTCAAATCTCTTTTTATCAATCAGTGAATCTCAATTCGCTGGTTCACTCACTCCGTGTTGTCTTCTTTGAGACGTTCCGGTTTGAGAACAGCTAGAGCAGCTGCGAAACCCTGTCAAGGAAATTCTTCGGAATTATACCTGATCACAGGCAGTACTTGTACTGATCAACGGGGAACCGTGGGTCGTGTACCTCAATTCAACGAAAGTGATCAAAGACACTTTCGTGCGCTTTATTGCTAACTGTTGTATGCAGGTACGCCCGACGTTTGCAGCTGATCAAAATGAGGCGGTCAATCCATAGCCGCATGCTCACACAACACATTCATTTCCAAAGAAATCATGATTAGTGCATCAATGACTCTGATATTATCACTCCATGCTTCTGCTACGCTGCTGCCAATATCATGAATCAACGAAAGCTTCCGCTACTCTGATAAGAATATATCATGATCCAGAATGTGAGCATGTCGGTCCAAATGTCACAACATCACATAATACCAACACCACAATGGAAGAGTCAGAGATTTAATGTGGCTGATGATCTCAAAGCTGGCTCAAAACTCAGTATCACGTGGATCAGTTAAAGACCTCCACTCAGATTATCCAAACATGCAAAAATGAAGAATCAAAGACTACGAGCTACAGAACAAAGAACATGCACAAGAATACAAGAACAATTTATAATGTAATATCTATTTGTATTCAATGTAATTTTAATGTGTGTTTGAGGTGACCTCCCTGAGGGGGAGATTGTTAGGATTTAGTTAATCCAATTATTAAAGAGTCGGTCACCTCAAGTATATGTAATCGTTAGAAAGCACGTAGTCGTAGATTATTATAAGTTAAGTAGTATTTAGTTTGTAACACCGTGGAGGACGGACGGGTCTTTACCCATTGTATGTCTGATCCACAGCCCGTAGGTGGCGTTTTATGTAAGGACTATAAATACTCTCTACCTCTCAAGGTAGAGAGTTGGAGCTCATAATAAGATTTTTCTTTCTCTCACTAAAGTTCCCAAACCTCTAACTTTCTCTCTCTAAAACCATTGTGTACGCCTCTTGTGTTTGTGATATGATGTGTATGTGAAATCCAATATGTTACATAAACATTCTTTACATGTTTTGCAGACAACATAATATTTCGAATTAATCTTAGTAAGCTTAGAGCTAATACTAGAACCAACACAATTCTTTTTGTTCAAATCAAACTTATTGTCCCTACGGTGTTCTTCCACTTCTTTCTTATGACCACTTTTAGCTTGCGTAGTCCTATCCATCTTTGTATTGCCTCTAGGCTTTGACCCGCTAACTTTAGTGTCACTTTTAACTTCTGTAGAAGTGATGATGGGAACCTGAGTTTGCTTTACTGCCATTTGATTTTCTGGTTTTGATGTGATGGGTTCAAAGACTTTTGGAGGTATATCGAAGGTAACATGCTTGACCTTAGGCATGGAAGAGTATGCAACAAGTGTATCTTGCTTAGTATCACTTTTAAGATAGGTGCCTAAGACATATTCTAGCATTTCTTGAGATTGGTCACTGTAAATGCAAGCATCAGCAAAATCACTATCTAGAGGCTTCTCTACTCTAGCATCTTCAACTATCTCATGAACAATATCTAGGCTATCCTTAAGGCGAGTGAGATAAGATTGACACACATTCCAATTATTCCTAAGAGGAGGGGGAATATACAACATTAATAGCATACTTCTTGCAAGCAGACACCTTTGGTGCAACATTATCACAACTAGTGATTGCTATTTTCCCTTTTACCCGCGTCTCCAGATTCTCAATTTCTGTTTGCAAAGAAGTTATCTTTTCATTGTTCTTGTCACGAGTGACCTTAATAGATTCATATAACTCTTTGAAATGCAATTTAACTTTAGTATTTTCAGCTTGAAAACAACCATTTTCATGTTGCAATTCATTGATGAAGTTTTGAAGTTGGAAATTCTGAGAATCTGAAATGCAATTTCACTCTTATGACCCTTTAATTGGGAAATTTTAGCTTTCAATTTACGGATCGTGTTGCAGTGAGCTTGAATCCGTTCATCACGTGAGCTTATTTCAAAATATGCATCAAACTCAGGAGCATCTGAAGATGTCTTGGCATTTGAGGTTTTGATTCTTTCTTCAAGATGTTGATATTTTAATTGCAAATCAAGATATTCAACCTCTAATTTAGAAAAATTCCTGATCATGTTATCATGATCATCCTTTTGGACTTTATCTTGCAATTTTGAATTTTCGGTTTCAAGCTCATTTACACGATCTTAAGAAACTTTATATGCAATTGAAAAATCATAAAACTGAGAAGCAGTTATGGCATAATTAGTGACAGTATAAAACACATCCTGGGCAATGCATCTGGAAATCAAATTCTCATTAAGGATGTGAATATTCTTTCTCTCAATCTCATTGTTTTTAAGCTCATATTCATTATTTCTTGCCTCGTTTTCCATTTCATTAAACATCTTTTTCATTTCTTTATCTTCAATATCTAAGGACTTTTGAATACCCTCGAATTGTTCTTTCAATTGTTTAAAGAATGGAATAACCTCAGTAATATAACACTCTTTTGTTTGCTCAAAACCCCTTTCCCCTTCAGTATTACCCGTTGGTGTGATTCTCTTCTTACATGTTTTATCGAAATCAGCAAATAGTTGGTAAATCACGTATATGCTAATTAAGGTTTTGCATTGTGTAGGAAGAGTTCTAGGCATTAAATGCATCGGTGTATTGGGAGGATACACCGTAGCCGCAGGCAATTTCCTAAGAGGAGGATTATTTTCATCAAGTTCTTCGGCCTTTCTCTTATCAATAACTAACTTCCAAAACACTTGTTCAGGGGTTAATTGAGTTTGAGGTTTGAAAGTGGCTAAGAAATTTTCTTTAGTATAATTGGGAGGTTTAATGTCGATCTTATTTTTCACCAACAAGGCACTATTTATTTTCTCAGCCATTTTCTCTCTAGATTCATTTTCTAACTCTCTATCCTCATCTGTTACATCTACACAAGTTGGCTTTTGTTTAGATTTAAGAATCTCACTAACATCATAAATCACTTCTTGAGTCTTTTTGACTTTCTTAAGATACACAGGATTCATAATCACTTAATACTCTGTGATTCGTAATCATGTGAGCAGTCTGAATGGTGTTTATCACTTAATACTCTGTGATTCGTAATCATGCGAGCAGTTTGAATGGTGTTGCCTTGTACATATAGCTTGTTTTCAAGTTTGTTCTTTAATGTTTTAAGGTTGGAAACATCATTTAGAAGTTTAGTTTCCTTTTCTTTAAATTCTTGTTTAAGCATTTTTACTTTTTCTTGTATTTCATGTTTTTGCTTAACAGTTTGCTTAAGTTTCTCTTGTAAGGAATTTAACTCCTGCTTTAATGTTTCTTACTTTAAATTACATTTAGTAATCAGTGTACGCATTTGGCTATCCATTTCATGCTCACGTGTAGTCAGCTCAAATTTAGCACGCTGTTCATAGATGGAAACTCGATCCTTATATATGTTAAGCCTAGTGGTTAGGGAGTCATCAGGGATATATGCAGAGAACTAATGCAACACATAATCATCATTTTGTTCAGAAGATGTACAACTAGGTACAACAGAAGCTTCCATGCAGCTTTCTTTTGCATTAACGTGCACAGGTTGTGGCTGGTGCATCTCTCTCTTGGTTACATTAGAAGCTTCCATGGAGCTTTCCTTTGCATTAACTTGCACAATTTGTGGTTGGTGCACCTCTTTCTCTTGTGAATATGAGCACGAAGATTCCATATTAGCATTATCCGACTCAAAAACATTAATCTGTTGTACATTGTTGGGTATCTTCTGTTCATTGATCATGTCATACAATCTGAGTGTTTCAGATACAACAGAGTCCAAAGTGCTAGGCATGATGTTGACGTGCACGGTATTTTACAAATCCATGATTTAAACCGAGAAATAGAATCTTTCGCGGGATTTTACAAAATCAAGAAGAAACCATGAAACAATGACCAATAGAACGTGTTAAGATAACTTGATGGATCGCTACAATGATAGAAGATTATGTGAAAGGAGTGATGATTATTTGAAGGATTACCTGAAATGCTATTTGGTTTGGTAGATGCACGTTTTTATAATGAAATTTAGGTCTAAAAACATAAAACCTCAATAACTTTTGTTCGGAGCAGATTTAGGCCTCGAAGGTTAAGCAGAATCAACTCTCGTATTCATGGTATGTCATTCTCCTCGTTCTCACGGTCGTTTTGATGGGTATTTTGTCCAAAACGGAGTTTCGGTTTAAAAGTTATGGCCGTTTGAAGTTTTGACGTAAAAAGTCAACTTTTAGTCAAAGCACAGAGTCTTCAGACAAACCGTAATAGTCAAAACGCAAGATCTTTGGTCAAACCGCAAGTAGACAAAACACAGAGTCTTCAGAGACAAAATGCAACACTCAAATCGCAATACTCTGTCAAACCGCAAGGTATCAAATCGCAACAATGACAAATCGCAAGAGTCAATACTCAATGTCTTCAAATCGCAACAATGACAAACTGCAATACCCAAAACGCAACCTGGACAAACCTCAATATCAAACAAACTGCAATACTCAAAACACATCATGGACAAACCGCAATACCCAAATCGCAGAGGCTCTAGACAAAACTCAAGAGACAAAACGCAGGGACAAATCTCAAAGAAAACTGACATATCGCATGGACAAATCTAAAAAAAACTGACAAATCGCAGGTCACTTTCAAATAGTATACAAGTCGCTTTCGTCCTTTTTTTTCTTATACCTAATATACAAATCGCAGTTTTGCTTGGTTGAGGTTTCATAGTTTCGTGTTGAGATTTGATTATTTTATTATTAAACTGTTGAGATTTGTCAACCAAGAAATGATAAATCTCAACGAAGAACACACAAAACACAACCAAGAACAAAGCTCTAAAACCCATGAAAATCACCAAATCTTCCAATAAAAATGTTAAACAACCAAACCAATCACTAAAAAATGGTCATACAACAATCCTACCTACAAAAGTACAAGCATTTAACGAATCAAACCACAAACTAAGATGCTTCTAAGAAATTCGAACCACCCAAAGAAAACAATAACCAATCTTTGAAACACATAAACTAGATGATCAAACCATGACTCTTGATACCAATTGTTAGATATTGGTTATTGTAACACATAAATTAACACAAGTATGGATCGAATTAAGAAGAAGATTTTAGAGAGAGAAAGTCGAAGTTGGGAGGCTTTCTCGAGAGAGAAAGTGAAAAGAAATATGAAAGGTTAGATTGAAAGATCCAACATTCTACCTTAGGAGGTAGAGGGTATTTATAGTTCTTACCAATACGCCCTCTGTCGGGCTATGGTTCAGGCATACAATGGGTAAAGACCCGTCCGTCCTCCACGGTGTTAATTAACAAACTAATAACTAATAAATATAGCTAAGTCTACGAGCTAACACATGCTAGAATAACTTCGGGGTGACCGACTCTTCTATATGGATTTTCCAAATCCTAACGCTTCATTTAGATATCCCCAGAGTCGAAGTTTAGCTTTTTAACATTATTATTAAGCAATATTAGTCCTCGGTCCTTTAAAAAACTGAGACAACGGGAGCGAACCGTCAAGAAATAGTAGTCTTATTTCAACTTTGGAATTTCATCCACCTTTTTGGCGTCTGAGTAAATAGGAGCGAACCGTCAGGAAACAAAAAACTTTTATCAGCTTTGGATTATAATGACATTTACCTCCACCCTTTAAACAACTGAGACAACGAGAACGAACCGTCAGGAAACAATAATCTATTACGGCTTTGGTTTATTACATATTATTAGGTGCCAAACCCCGAGTCCTACGGTCTTTCAAGATCCGAAAGAATAGAAGCAAACTATCAGGAATCAGTTGTAGTATTTCCCCGTAACACTGGCAGTACCTTGATGTGTACCCAATTTCCATATGCTGGAATTCTCTAAAAAAGGAATAAAAACTAACAATCGTAAAAACCGTGCATCTTTATTTAAGGAAAACATTATTATTTTTATGTGTTATTTAGCTGGTGGGATCAAAAAGCCACAATTTAACCGCTATGTGCTCTAAAGAGAACCAACTACTCCATGCTTAGCATCTAACTTATATTCAACTCTATCATTTTTTATTCTTTGCAAACTTTTTAAGTTCTGCAAACGCTCAGTCTCGAAAGCTAAGGGAAAAGCTAGAGTGCAATACTCAGTAAATTCAGAATCTCCCTTGTTCTACCCTACTTATTTTTACAGAATACAGTTTTTTTATATATATTATTTTTATTTTTTTTGGAAAATATATAACATAAATCTGTTAAAAAAAGTGGGTTGCGTGGGCCCAGACAAAAGCAGAAAAGTCATATTTTGATAGAAATCCACCCCACACTTAAAACTAAACAATGTCCTCAATGTTTAAATATCACGGGTATTAACCCCCATCACGGGTGTTAACCCCACACTTAAGATCGAAAATGGTAAATGTTTTAAAAATTCTAAGTGTGATAGGGGAAAAATCATTTATATTTTATGACAAAGGGTTTTCCTAGATATAAAAATGCAAATGATCGGAGACTGAGATTGGAGGGTTTGAAAACAAGTACAGAGGTCTTCTTGATCATAGGGAATTCTACAAGCAAAACGAGAACCTGCAAACACATATGGAAATAAACACAACCCCATACTTTTCCAAAAACCACGTCAAATTAGAAAAAGAAAAATAAAGATAAGGATAGATAGATAACAAGGGTTGCCTCTCGAGAAGCGCTTGTTTTTATGCGAGTATCTAGCTTGACTCACCCCGTATTCCTTTATTCTTGGGGTCAACACAAATAGCAGATTTATTTTTCAAAGAAATTTCATTAAAAATTTGGCTTTCAACGATCTTGAAATATACATTAGGTGTTTGTTGAGATTTTCTCATGAAAGAGTGAACTTCATCATCCATGAGAATTCCTGGATCAAAAACTTTGTCTTCATTTCCTTAATGATAGTAAAGTTTCAATCTCAAAAAAGTCCTCATGGAATAGGAAATTATTATGGGGCAAAACAGGAGATAAATCTGTAACCACCCGCATTATCAGGTTACCTTTTCATTTTTAAAAAATTACTAATCACTTTTACTATTCACTTTCATTATTCATCCTGTAACTTTTTTTTAATTTTACTATCATAACAAGATAAATGAAACTCGACAAGTCGTCCTGACGACGTACGTTGAATCCATATAGAACCGATTTCACAAAACCGTGTCTGAGAATTACTTTAGGGTTTAAACGTCATTCGGGCATCCCGATATGTCCATAAAACACTGTAAACATTAGGAATATGTAATTCTACCATTTTACGACAATTCCTCAAGTTTTGGAATTTTACGTTTTCTAGTTCTGCGTTTTACGCGAATTACGCGTTTTTGACGCGCGTATAGAGCTTTAAAAAGCGTTTTAGCACCCAATGAGACTTATCACTCATTTTATATTTTTATATGGAATATAATGATGAGTTTCATCATTCCGGCAAGTTTCGTATTTTTACAATACCTGGTTTTACGTTTTATGGCTTAACAACTTACGGTTGGCATTTAACGGAACCAAAACATACCCTAAAACCAAGATAAGACCAAGACTCATCATCCCAGCCACATTACCCCTTTGTTACCGCCTCTTAGGGGATGAGTCACCTAGGGTGTGTCTTGATCTCATGCCTTAAGGTCTTAGATGATTACATGTGTTAATACTTTCTTAGTAAGCTTTGAAAAGTCAAGATTTCTAACCTCCTCAAAACCATATAAATACCCCCCTCCCGTCCTTTTTCGTCCATATCAACCCCAAAACACACCTTCCATTGTTGATTTTCCAAGAGCAAAGTATTCCAAGTTAACTAAGAAGTTCAAGTAACAAGTTTACTACATCAAATCCTTAGCTAGTTTAAGTGATTTTCTTGAGT
This sequence comes from Chrysanthemum seticuspe, assembly GCA_019973895.1. Lineage (NCBI taxonomy): Eukaryota > Viridiplantae > Streptophyta > Magnoliopsida > Asterales > Asteraceae > Chrysanthemum > Chrysanthemum seticuspe. The sequence goes on along the minus strand of BPTQ01000005.1, from coordinate 203,140,630 downwards.
TTTGATCCACTCAAGTCACTTAAAACTTCATCACCAATCCTTTAAGAATACAAGAAGTGTAGAAGGGTGCCAAAGTGTGAAATGATTTCTCTATCAAAGCCCTAAGTGCTCAATCAAAGTCCTAATCCTATTAGTTACTCATTTCTTGATTGAAAGCCAAAAGTTGTAAGCAACTAATCACCACCATCACTCTATTATCTCATGTTTATAATTCCTAATCTTTTCAACTACATGCTATATATATGGTTACTATGTTGATTCATGATGTACACATACTTAATCACTTGTTTTAATTCACATATTATCTTAAAGTAACAAACTAGTAAAACTAGTCATATTCTACGCATTTGAAGCCATTAAAACCAACAACATATAGACTTGGTAATTCACATATTATGGTAGACAAGTGAATCACCCAAAACGGACAAACGAGTCAAAAGTTATGGTAAACAGAAGTTAGCAAAACCTAGAAACACAAAAATAGCTTACTCCCTAATCTGTGTAAAAATTAGAGGCACTTCTGGTCTGAATCATCAAAATGTTAAAACACAAAAGTTTCCCGGAACGAATTTTTACGGCTATCACGCGGAAACTCGGCCTAAAAAGACCAAACGATAACATTTTCTGCCTAAAATTTGTAAAGAGGTTTTTATCGGCAAAAGTTTGGATTTTCACAAGTTAGGAATATAGAAACCATGTTATAATCATAACTAGTTACATATTAAATTAACAAACTTCATTCAACCTTCGGAATAGTGTTTTCGCAAGTAACGGAAAAAATGACCATTTTACCCTTTTCCGCCGATTTTAACCAAACTTCATTTTGACCATGTTAATAAGTTATGAACACTAGTAAATGACGAGAACTTGTAAAAAACTGGATATTTACTAAAAACATGATAAGCTTTATGATATAACAATCTTCATTCAAAACATATGTTTTATCTACCAAGTGCTACAAAACTAGGGAGCTTCATGTGAGGGGTTTCATTTGAGTAAAACGTATCGACGAGTTGCTGGATTTACGATTTAAAGTATCCTAGCTCCTCAAACGTTTACTACATGACCTCTGAATTATGATGGCGTTACGATATCTATAAACTAAATACGTTTTCACATACTAAACGGTTACTATAAGCAACAAACTATAAATGAATACATCATGATCAACATAGAGATGTATATAGGCTGGTTTATGTTTTCCTAAACATTAGTCCAAACCTAAATCGCAACATTCCATTTTAGGTTGCACGTAGAGGTTTCCCGGCTTATCCACCATATTCACCAAACATCATCAAACTCACGGTGAGTTCATAGCCCCACTTTCTATTACTTAATTGTTATACAAACTATTGGGGGAGATAAATGCTATTTTTAAACCGAACACATTGCTTTGAAACTGTATGCTTATTTGATTGTTTTATTAGCACTAAGTTACCGCATTTGCCAAACATAAGTCCCTAAATCATGAACCATTAATCACTAGAGAGAGTGAGCACGAATATTGTGAGTAGTTCTATTGGGATTGACGAATCCCTTTTGTGTTAGCCCTTTAAAGGCAAACAAACGCACTATATTTGAGTAACATTAGGTAAAATGGCAATTTTACCTATTAGGGTTGGTACCAACAATTTCACCAATTATTATTGGAACACGTTAACACCTTGGTTGCATGATGCTTAGTGTAATAACAACTGTTTTGTTTTCAAACCATTGGTGTGAGTCTAATTAACTCACACTACCAACATAATGTGTTCAACCATCAAACAATCTCTATGAATTTCACTCAACCTTTGTGTTGACAGTTTTAAGCATGTATTTCAGGTCCAGGATGTAGGAAGCTAGCACGGAGGGGCAAGGACTAAATCAAGGAGGCTATAATTATTTTATCATTCACAAAGCATCAAAGACTATATATTGATGTATTTTGTAAGCAATGGAACCAACTAGGACCTATCTTGTAAACTCTGATATATTTCAATAATTTGAATGATAATTCCTTTTTAAAACGGCTCATTTAGAGATCGTTTTATATTATTATGACTGTTGTGCCATCGAGTAACACCTAGTTTTATGTCCGCTGCATATCATGAAATTGGGGATGTTACAGATTTGTACCAGAGCCATGGTTATAGAGAAACGGGTCTAAATTGAGACCTAAACTATAACTACTTTTACAAACAAAAACATTTTATAGCCTTCCGTTCTCCGTGCCTTCCATCCTCCTGACGGTTATGGCCTTTTAGGACACTTTATAATAGCTTGAACATATTTGTATATTGATATATACACTTGACATATTTGAGCATTCTCCGTAAGCATTAGAACTGTTTTAACATCATAATACTTATTGTAGATATCATGTCTTCTTCCGCCTACCCCATTATTATCCCGTCAGATTAAGATATTGAGGACACTTTTTCATCTACCAACGCACATGTACCACTAATCCTACCAACCTATACCCCTACATCCCCGAACTACTCTTCATCATCAGACGATAATTTCTATTTTATTGAAGCATTAACCTCGTCTCAAGAAACTACTACTTTTCCATCACCACCACCATCATTTCCCTTTTCCATCCCTACATGTGATGAGTTGGATCACTCATTGTGGATGGTACCACAACCACCATTGATTAAACAAGAATGTTAGCGCGGGCACTATAGCATCTCAGATCTAATCGACGCATTCCTTCATGACACACTAAACCAAGAAGTTGCCAATCAACCAGAGTTACTAGGATCTTTTAAACCTATAATAGACTAGTGTTATAGTTGTCTTTTGTACTACTAAACTGATTAGACTCAGTTAGAAAAATCTATGTAATCCATGAAATAGTTAGCAGTAGTAAAGCGTTGTAATTACTAAACTGAAAGTATCAGTTAGTAAATTTTGAAGAAGCTTATAATAAGTTTCGATTTTGTAAATCAATCAACGTTATCTGAATAAAACTCTTGTTTTATGCTATCATGTGTTATGGTTTAAACCTCCAACGTTATTATTCTATCATTCCAGTCGAAAATCGTGCTTATTTTACCAACCCTCTACTTGCGAAATATCTTTTTATATGATAGAAACATGACGTCTATAAGACAAAACTTCAACTCAAAAGCCATTGAACAACTCATTCACCAAGTTGTGGGATTTATTCGACTTATAACTATCCACTATTTTTGTATCATCATGTTGTGTTAATTTTCTGTTCTTTACACATTCTATTTCATTAACAATAGTAAACCATTTTGCTATCACCTTGTATAAACTTACAAATTTCCCTACTAATACATAAAATAAAAATTCCTAAATCAACCATTCAGTATCAACCTCATGCCCAATGAAATCGAAAGTTTCGATGCTATAATCAGTATGGTATGGTTATCTCAACAAAAATAAGAGAATTATTTGTAGCGAGAAAGAGTTGTTCACATTCCTTGTAAAAATGAAAGTTTGGTCATCCGTGGTGATCGAAGTGGGACTCGCTTAAACGTCATCTCATGTACGAAAACCATGAAGTACATTGAGAAAGGATGTTACGCATTTCTAGCCCATGTTACCGAGAAGGAATCCAAAGAAAAACGTCTTGAAGACGTTCCTATCGCTCGTGAATTTCCTGAAGTTTTCCCTGAAGACTTACTTGGCCTCCCACCATCACACCAAGTAGAGTTTCATATTGATTTAATGCCAGGAGCGGCGCCAGTGGCCCGCGCACCCTACAGACTAGCACCATCTGAGATGCAAGAACTGGCCAATCAACTACAAGAACTTTCGGACAAGGGGTTTATCCGACCTAGTTCCTCACCTTGGGGAGCTCCCGTCTTGTTCGTGAAGAAGAAAGATGGATCGTTACGAATGTGTATCGACTATCGTGAACTAAACAAATTAACCATAAAGAACCAATACCCTTTGCCAAGAATTGACGATTTATTCGATCAATTGCAAGGTTTAAAACACTACTTAAAGATCGACCTACGGTCAGGATATCATCAACTTAAGGTTTGAGAGGAAGACATTCCAAAAACAACATTCTGGACTCACTATGGTCATCACGAGTTCCAAGTAATGCCGTTTGGCTTGACAAATGCACCAGCAGTATTCATGGATCTCATGAATCGGGTGTGTAAGCCATACTTGGACAACTTCGTGATCGTATTCATCGACGATATTCTCATATAATCCAAAAGCGAAGAAGAACATAAAGATCATCTGAGGACGATTTTAGATTTGCTCAAGAAAGAGAAGTTATATGCAAAATACTCTGAATGTGAATTCTGGATTTAGTTAGTACAATTTATTGGGCATATTATCAACAATACTGGGTTACATGTTGATCAAGCTAAAATCGAAGCTATCAAGGATTGGCCAACACCTACGACACCTACAGTAATTCGTCAATTTCTAGGTTTGGCCGGTTATTATCGAAGGTTTATTTCCTCAATAGCCAAACCTTTGACTAAGCTAACTCAAAAAAACAAAAAGTACATTTGGAACGAAGATGAGGAAGAAGCTTTCCAATTTCTAAAACAAAAACTTAGTAGTGCCCCCATACTAGCATTGCCAGATGGGATCGAAGATTTTGTAGTCTATTACGATGCTTCGTTCCAAGGTCTAGGAGCCGTACTCATGCAACGAGAAAAGGTCATGGCTTATGCTTCACGACAACTCAAGAAACATGAATAAAACTACAATACTCATGACTTGGAGTTAGGAGCAGTAGTCTTTGCACTAAAAATCTGGAGACATTATCTATACGGTATTAGATGTACTGTGTTTACTGACCACAAAAGTCTCCAACAAATTCTCGATCAAAAGGAATTAAACATGAGACAACGACGATGGTTGGAACTGCTGAGTGATTATGATTGCGACATTCGCTATCATCCAGGAAAAGCCAACGTAGTGGCAGATGCCTTAAGCCGGAAGGAAAGGGTTAAACATCTACGAGTTCTAGCTTTAGTCTTAACCATCAATTCAAATTTCCCTGCTCAAATACTTAACGCTCAAGCCAAAGCGGTGAAATAACAAGACATTGAGAAGGAGAAATCGGACTGCATGATACAGAAGAAATTTGAAACCCGTTCTGACGGAACTTTATGCTTCCAAGGACGAAGTTGGTTACCACTTTATGGTGGCCTACGAGACTTAATCATTCATGAATCCCACAAATCCAAATATTCCGTACATCCAGGATCTGATAAGATGTATCATGATCTAAAACTACTCTACTGGTGGCCAAACATGAAAGCCGACATTGCCACCTACGTCAAAAAATGCCTTACTTGTTCCAAAGTGAGGCTGAACACCAAAAACCATCCGGTCTCTTACAACAACCCGATATTCCGATATGGAAATGGGAACGAATCACAATGGATTTTATCACTAAACTCCCAAAGACATCGAACGGTTATGACTCCATCTGGGTCATAGTTGATCGTCTCACAAAATCCGCACACTTTATACCAATCAAAGAGACTTACAAGATGGATCAGTTGAATCGACTTTACATCAAAGAAATAGTCTCAAAACATGGTGCACCAATCTCTATCATATCTGACCGAGATGGTAGATTTATCTCAAACTTCTGGCAGTCACTCCAAGACGCCTTCGGAACAAACCAAGACATGAGTAAAACGTATCATCCTCAAACCGATGGTCAGAGTGAATGAACCATTCAAACGCTGGAAGACATGCTTCGAGCTTGTATAATCGACTTTGGAAAAGGATGGGATAATCATTTACCATTGGTCGAATTCTCCTACAATAACAGTTATCACGCTAGTATCAAGACAGCTCCATTTGAAGCACTTTACGGTCGAAAGTGTCGATCGCCTGTCTGTTGGGCCGAAGTGGGAGATGTTCAGCTCACTGGTCCAGAACTTATTCGTGAAACAACAGAGAAAATCATACAAGTCAAGAATCAGTTACAAAAAGCAAGAGATAGACAGAAAAGTTATGCCGATACACGACGCAAGTCATTGGAATTCCAAGTTGGAGACAAGGTTATGCTAAAAGTCTCACCTTGGAAAGGTGTCATACGATTCGGTAAACCTGGAAATCTAAACCCAAGATACATAGGTCCATTCAAAATCCAAGCTAGGGTTGGTATAGTGGCGTACAAAATTGAGCTTCCATCAGAACTCAGTAATGTACATCCCACTTTTCATGTATCTAACCTAAAGAAATGTTTATCATATGAATCAATTGTTATTCCACTCGATGAACTCAAACTCAGCAACGATCTGCACTTCATAAAACAACCTATGGAGATCATGGACCGAGAGGTCAAACAACTAAAACAAAGTCGAATACCAATTGTCAAAGTTCGCTGGAACTCCCGACGTGGTCCAGAGTATACATGGGAACGAGAAGACCAAATGCGTCGGAAGTACCCTCAACTTTTCATAGGAACATCACCATCAAGTAACAATTAAATCACGAGGACATGATTTCTATAACAGGGGAAGACTGTAACCACCCGCATTTTCAGGTTACCTTTTCATTTCTGAAAAATTACTATTCACTTTCACTATTCATCCTGCAATTCTTTTTTATTTTACTATCATGACATGATAAATGAAACTCGACAAGTCGTCCTGACGACGTACGTTGAATCTATACAGAACCGATTTCACAAAACCGTGTCTGAGAATTACTTTAGGGTTTAAACGTCATTCGGGCATCCCGATATGTCCATAAAACACTTTAAACATTAGAAATATGTAATTCTATCATTTTACGACAATTTCAGAAGTTTTGGAATTTTACATTTTCCAGTTCTGCGTTTTACACGAATTACGCGTTTTTTACGCGCGTATAGAGCTATAAACAGCGTTTTAGCACCCAATGAGACTTATCACTCATTTTATATTTTTATATGGAGTATAATGATGAGTTTCATCATTCCGGCAAGATTCGTATTTTTACAATACCTGGTTTTACGTTTTATGGCTTAACAACTTACGGTTGGCATTTAATGGAACCAAAACACACCCTAAAACCAAGATAAGACCAAGACTCATCATCCTAGCCACCTTACCCCTTTGTGACCGCCTCTTAGGGGATGAGTCACCTAGGGTGTGTCTTGATCTCATGCCTTTAGGTCTTAGATGATTACATGTGTTAATACTTCCTTAGTAAGCTTTGAAAAGTAAAGGTTTCTAACCTCCTCAAAACTATACAAATACCCCCCTCCCCTGCTTATTTCATCCATATCCACCCCAAAACACACCTTCCATTGTTGATTTTCCAAGAGCAAAGTATTCAAAGTTAACTAAGAAGTTCAAGTAACAAGTTTACTACATCAAATCCTTAGCTAGTTTAAGTGATTTTCTTGAGTTTTAATCCACTCAAGTCACTTAAAACTTCATTACCAATCCTTCAAGAATACAAGAAGTGTATAAGGGTGCCAAGGTGTGAAAAGCTAGCTCTATCAAAGCCCTAAGTGCTCAATCAAAGTCCTAATCCTTACTAGTTACTCCTTTCTTGATTGAAAGCCAAAAGTTGTAAGCAACTAATCACCACCATCACTCTATTATCTCATGTTTATTATTCCTAATATTGTCAAATACATGCTATATATATGGTTACTATGTTGATTCATGATGTACACATACTTAATCACTTGTTTTAATTCACATACTGTCTTAAAGTAACAAACTAGTAAAACTAGTCATATTCTACACATTTGAAGCCATTAAAACCAACAATATATAGACTTGTTAATTCACATATTATGGTAGAAAATATAAAAAGGAAAATAAAGCAACTTGAATCACCCGAAACGGACAAACGAGTCAAAAGTTATGGTAAAAAAAAGTTAGCAAAACCCAGAAACGCCAAAATAGCTTACTGCCTAATCTGTGTAAAAATTAGAGGCACTTCTAGTCTTAATCATCAAAAAGTTAAAACACGAAAGTTGTCCTGAACGATGTTTTACGGCTACAGTTAGGAAACTTGTCCTAAAAAGACCAAACGATAATATTTTCTGCCTAAAATTTGTAAAATAGTTTTTATCGGCAAAAGTTTGGATTTTTACAAGTTAGGAATATAGAAACCATGTTATTATCATAACTAGTTACATATTAAATTAACAAACTTCCTTCAACCTTCGGAATAGTGTTTTCGCAAGTAATGGAAAAATGATCATTTTACCCTTTTTCGCCGATTTAACTAAACTTCATTTTGACCATGTTAATAAGTTATGATCACTAGTAAACGACGAGAACTTGTAAAAAACTAGATATTTACTAAAAACATGATAAACTTTATGATATAACAATCTTCATTCAAAACATATGTTTTATATACTAAGTGCTACAAAACTAGGGAGCTTCATGTGAGGGGTTTCATTTGAGTAAAACGTATCGACGAGTTGCTGGATTTACGATTTAAAGTGTCCTAGCTCCTCGAACGTTTACTACATGATCTCTGAATTATGATTGCCCGAACGGTAGTACGATATCTATAAACTAAATACGTTTTTACATACTAAATGGTTACTATAAGCAACAAGCTATAAATGAATACATCATGATCAACATAGAGATGTATATAGGCTGGTTTATGTTTTCCTAAACATTATTCTAAACCTAAGTCGCAACATTCCATTTTAGGTTGCACGTAGTGGTTTCCCGGCTTATCCATCATATTCACTAAACATCATCAAACTAACGGTGAGTTCATAGCCCCACTTTCAATTACTTAATTGTTTTACAAACCCTTGGGTAGATACATGCTATTTTTAAACCGAACACATTGCTTTGAAACTGTATGCTTATCTGATTGTTTTATTAGCACTAAGTTACCGCATTTGCCAAACATAAGTCCCTCAATCATGAACCATTAATTACTAGAGAGAGTTAGCATGAATGTTGTGAATAAATCTATCGGGATTGACGAATCCCGTTTGTGTTGGCCCCGTTAAAGGCAAACAAATGCACTATATTTGAGTAACATTAGATAAAACGACAATTTTACCTATTAGGGTTGGTACCAACAATTTCACCAATTATTATTGGAACACGTTAACGCCTTGGTTGCATGATGCTTAGTGTAATAATAACTGTTTTGTTTTCAAACCATTGGTGTGAGTGTAATTAACTCACACTACCAACATAATGTGTTCAACCATCAAACAAACTCTATGAATTTCACTCAACCTTTGTGTTGACAGTTTTAAGCATGTATTTCAGGTCCATGATGTTGGAAGCTGGCACTGAGGGTCAAGGACTAAATCAAGGAGGCTATAATTATTATATCATCCACAAACATCAAAGACTTTATATTGATGTATTTTGTAAACAATGGAACCAACTGGGACCTATCTTGTAAACTCTGATATATTTTAATAATTTGAATGATAAATCCTTTTTAAAATGACTCATTTAGAGATCGTTTTCTATTATTATGACTGTTGTGCCATCGAGTAACATCCAATTTGAATTCCGCTGCATATCATGAAATTGGGGGTGTTACAAAATCGTCCATCAGAAGAATTTTAGATCTTTTAGATTGAACCATTGATAATGAGTATCCTGGGATTGAAAATTTTATCCTCACTTCTGGAAAGGAATGAGACTAAAGGATCAATCTCAATAAACTCCTCAAGAAGAGTGGAGTCACTCTTGGATAAGAAAGGGTGTAAAACATTTTGATCAAGAATTAAAAGCTTATCACTTGAAGTTTTGAACTTTGGATCTTTTTCTTCAGAGGGATAAAAAGAATCATGATATAAAAGATTTTCCAAAACCTTAAGATCAGATTTAAAATCAAAATCATCACTTTTCAGAGGAAATGAGTCAGTGAGAGCAAGTTCATCGCTGAACTCCTCGAGATAGACATTACTTCTTTTTAAATCAATTTTTTTTCCAGTGACTCAATTGATGGATCTCGGTTTAGAAAATACTCTAATTCTCTTAAATAAGATTCACAATAAAAGTTATCGTCCTCAATTCTCGGTGGAAGTGGATCGATAAGAGCGAGTTCATCGGTGAACTCCTCGAAACTGAAGTCATTCCCATCGAAGGAAGGGAATAATAAAAGAGAATTAGAATAAGAAGTGGTATTGCCATTACCCTACTTGTCACTAGAATAATCGATAGCATCAATGCTGTGAACAAAATGATTTTTATCTTTTGGTGGAAATTTTGAGGTTTTTTTGACATGAAAGACTATTTTCTCATCTTCGATCCTCAAGATCAATGTCTCCTCGTAATGGTAAATGAGGGCCTTTGCAGTCAGAAAAAATGGCCTCCCAAGGATAAGAGGGGCTCGTGTGTCAACCTCGATATCGACTATGACAAAATAAGTAGGAAAGATGAATTTATCCACTCGAACTAGTACATCTTCGGCTATACCAGTCGGATAATCAACTGATCTGTTAGCTAATTCGAGGGTTATTCGGGTCGGTTAGAGGTATCCCATTCTAAGTTGTTGGTAAATCGAAAGAAGCATTAGGTTTATGCTTGCTCTTGAATCGGCTAGGCATTGCACACCTCGAGATCTTTAAGTGAACAAGGAATGAGAAACTTTTCAGAATCTTCAAGCTTTTCGAGAAGCTTGTTTAGAAGGATAGCTGAGCATTGAGAATTTATCGGTGTATTCACTAGCACTTCTAATTTCTCCTTATATTTTAACAAATCTTTTAGCATTTTAGCATATTTTGGCATTAGAGCTAATGCTTCAGCAAAACTGATATTAATATGTAGTTTCCGGAACAGCTACAAGAACTTATGAATTTGAATATAGTATTTGTCTTTAAGCTTATCCTTGTTCAACCTTGAATGATAAGGAATAGGAGGTCGATGAGGATTTCGCTCAGGAGTCTCTTCTGATTTAGGAGAAGGTGCTGGCTGGACAATCGGAGGTGGGACTCGTGCGGTACTTCCTAAACTTGAATTGTGCACCTGGTCCATTGTCGTCTCTGGGTCTCGTTCCAGCTCCTTTGAAGAAGAAAGAGTGGGTGGTGGAACTGAGGGTCCAGCCAAAGTCAAACCACTCCTACTAATAATTGACTTAAGCTCCTCTCTTGGGTTAGGAACGGTGTTGCTAGGAAGCGCACCTAGAGGTCTTTCATTATTTTTTTTTCATTTTTGTCATTTTATTTTCCAATAATTGAAACTTAGCATCAGACGCAATTATATGTTGTCTTAATAACTCATCAGTAGATGGATTTTTTGGAATTTGATTAAATTGCATTCGAGCTTGATTTTGGTTGAAAATTTGACCTTGGTTTTAAATAAATCCTTGATTCTGATTATAATTATTTCCTTGGTTAAAATTTTGCCCTTGATTAAAAATTTGCCCATGGTTGTTTTGATTGAATCCTTGATTAGAACGATTTTGAAACTGATTTTGATCATTTCTGTTTTGAAAATTTTGATTGTTCTGATTGGGGTTATTTGCTTGATTGAAACCGGGTGGCCCAGCTTAAGAGATTACGGTTTTCTTGATGTTGCTAAGAGTTACCTCCTGCATTATAGTTTCCTGTAGCACCATAAAATGTCTCCTTGAGTGAAGCCACTGGCGGCTTGGCACTCAGAATAATGATGGGGACCACCACAAGTCTCACAACATGGGTTAACGGCATTAATTTGCTTATTATTTTGGCACATTTTTAGAAATTTTTTGTTCATTTCAGCAATTTGTTGAGTGAGAGCTGCTATTTCAGGAGATGAAGAAGTGCTTGATCTAGATGACTCGCCCCTTTGACCAGAAGTGTCCCAATCATTGTGATGGGCGTTCATATTTCGATAAGATCATAACACTCTTCGGGGTACCTTTTCATGAAGGTCCCTCCAGCAACAGCATTGATTGTATCCCGGTGTCTCAAAGTCAACCCGTTATAGAATGTATCTATGATTTTAATGGGTAACATATTATGGTTAGGACACCGGTCTATTGACAATTTATAACGTTCCCAAGCTTCGAATAAAAATTCGTCGGGAAGCTGACGGAAGTTACTGGTTTCATTTCTTAATTTTATCATCGTAGAAGGAGGAAAGTATTTTGATAGAAACTTAGTGACCATCTCCTCCCAACAATGTATAGAATTCTTTAGAAGGCGATCAAAGCAAGTTGTGGCATGATGTGTCAAAGAATAAGGAAAGAGACATAAACGCAGGGTGTCATGCGAGACTCCATTTTGCTTCATGCTCTGAGTGACGGTTAAGAACTTGTCAATATGCTTATTAGCATCGTCACCCGGTAAACCGTGGTATTGACACCTCTATTAGACTTGTTGAATCATATGATTCTTAAGTTCGAAATTCGTAGCCTGAATGTTAACGAGAGCGATCGGTCCGCCCCGACCATTCATAGTCGGCTGGCACAACTCCGCCATGGTTCGGAGACCGGGAGCCGGATTTTGAGGAATGGTCGCCCGGTAAACCATTATTATGATTATTATTATTCATATTAATTTCTTCAAAATTAAATAAAAGTGATGGATCACAATGATTTCTTTATCGAATTAATCTTTCGGGATTTGAAAGAGGAGAATATAGTTCGTTTGAAGAAGCCCGTGTGCTCATGCATTAAAAATAATTAAGAGAGAAAATTCTTTTGAAAAAGGAAAATATTTTTGAGTTTTTAAAAAAAGATTAAATAAAAATAAAATATTTTTGGATTTTTAAAAGATTTAGAAAAAGAAAAATATTTTTGGATTTTAGAATTTTAGAATTTTTTTCTAAAAATACGAAAATAAACTTTCAAAAGAAAGGATCTTCAAGGCTCTAACTCGAAACAAAACGCAAAATTCGGTCAAAATCTCCCCGGCAGCGGCGCCAAAACAGATTCGTTGTATTAAAGCAGTTTTAATATTTTAGGTTTTCCCGTAGATGTAATAATCACTTAAGGACAAATGATAATTATTCTTCCGGAGTCGTAATCCACGGCGAGATATGAACTGAAATTTACGTTTGTGTCTTTTGTTTTATGCTTGATTATCGAATATTTTTGGTTTTGAATTTTTGAAAAGATTTAAAAAACTATTTTAGCAAATAGGAAATATTTTAACTAATTAAATTTGGACTACAAGGACGAATAGAAAATTAAGCTAAGAATATGATAACAAAAGATATGATTGTCAAGTGAGATAAAAAGGTAATTAAGTGTGAATAATCTATTAAGCCCGTTTATTTAATACCTGTCAAAATAAAATTATTTTCTCACAACGTTGGTTTATATTGAAAACAATTCTTTTTCTTCTTGGTAATAATCACTAGATCTGAATAATTAATTATGAAAACGGCTTTTGCCCGTTAAAGCAATCAACTAAATATATCTTAAAATATTCTGAAAATTATTAATCAATAATATTTGATACTCGTTTTAAAAAACTATTTTCTCACAATGTTGATTTATTTTAAAAACGATTCTTTATCTTGATAACAATTACTTGATTTAGATGATTAATTTTCCAAACGGCTTTTACCCGTTTGATATAACCAAAAATCAACCCAAGTAACCGAAGATTATCAATCAACAATTTCTAAGTTTTTTCACACTCAAATCTAAATCACCACTCACTTAACAAGCATATAAAAATCTACTCAATACTCATAACTACTAAGCTCACAATAATAAGCATTTTTCTACACTAAATATTTAAGCTAAATGAGAAAAGTAAAAGATTAGAACCGATCCGACGAAACTAAACTAATTAACCACCCAATCTTATAAACTAATACAAACACTTAAGATTACTTCTTTATTAGCTTCTATTTCACTAATTAGTTGATAAAGTTATGAACTTTATATACTAAATAGCTTATTAGAAACTAGAAAAGCTATAATATTTGGTAAATAAGCTAGCTTATAAGACCCTTAAGTTCCTCGCCTTAGATGATAGATTGGAATAAGAAAAATCAAAACTTTATCAAAGTTAGTACAAATAAGCCAGTGAATAAGCTATAAGATAGAAGCTTAAATTCAAAATATTAAGTATTTTGGAGTGAAAAAGCTAAAAGCTATAAGATTTAAATCTAAATGTAAAGATTAAATAAGTTAAAGTGAAATAAGGTAGTAAAAAGCAAAAAATAAGCTAGAGATTGAAACTTTATAAAGCTAAAAATATAGATCTAAATCTACCCAAAACTAAGGTGTTCACTTCAAAAAATAAACGCGAATTGGATATATTTAAGGACTAGATTTAAGATAAAATAAGCTATAGTAAAGCTTATTTAAGAAAAACAAAATCACTAAAGTAGAAAGCTTTTTTTGAAATAAGAGATAACAACTATTTAGATCTAACAATAATAAAGTAGATGTGAAAAGAAAATAAATAAAAAAGTGCTTATTTGAATAAGCTACAAGGAAAAGCTGCATTTTAGACTAAAATGTGTAAAAAGATGTAAAAAGAGCTTATAGTGAATAAGCTATAAGAGAGCTTACCCATGAATAAGCCATTCTAAGTAAACAAAAAATCAGCTATTAGGATAAGCCTATTTGGCTTATCAGATAAAGAAAAAGAAAATAAAAGAAAATAAAAGGATAAGAAAAATAATAAGCTCAAGTTATATCAATAAAAGTCTTCATTTTCATTCATAAAATAAGTTGTTACAATAAGCACTTGGAAATAAGCTATTAATAAGCACTACAAAAAGCTACACAAAGTACTCTAAAAAAAGGCTTCAAACTAAACTATGAGAAATTTTGTGTGTGTTGTGGCCCTCTCGTTGCTGTCATTTCACAGCGAGGGTAATTATGTCATTTCACACGGGGATGAGACAAAATAAATATGTCATCTAGGGGGATCGAACATGAGACCTGCGCTGCAACTAGCCAACGCCTTAACCAACTGAGCTAGGCGATATTTGTTACTGGCCGTGCATCTTAAATCCATTTATTTATCCTTTTGGGCTGGGCTTTGATTAACAAATATAATTGTTCTTTGATGAGGTTGGAACCCAAAACCACTCGCTACACTACCCAAAGACGCAACCAATGGACTAGGAAGGTGTTTGTAAATATTCTTCATTATTATTTCTTTTATCACCTTTTCCTCCAGATCCAATTTTTAACCGAATTTAATAATAATCTTCGTTCAGGCTTCATTTAGTCATAAAATTTTTCGCCTTTTGCCTTAATGTTCCAAATAAAATTACCGATGGACTTGTAATTTCATGATCTTTCGTTCAATATGCTCGGGGCTTCATGTGGGCTTCGTTTGGACCTCAATAAATGTGCAAACTTGATCAAGTCTTGCACGAAACTTCCTGGGTTTTCTCCACTTTTAAACCCTTGTACCTGCAAGACATATAACACATATCCAACATATTTGCAATATATTTTCACATATTTTATGATTATTAGTACGTTTTAGTGTGTTTTTACGATATAAAATGATGTGTGTTTAAGCATACATCAATGGTTTTGGTTTTGTGTTATTAGGCGTCATTCATGAACGACTATATATTGTTAACGGTCAATAAAGATCGAATTTGGATTAAGAAAAACCCACCCGCTGTGATACCACTTGTTAGGTTCGCTTTGCACTCGCTAATGCAAACCATGAAAGATAAGAACAATAGTTTAAGCAAGTGATGGAAACTAATGAACATCAATATAGAGGTTGGGTTTGCTTCATAACGACTCTTACTCGCTAATAACACCATTTGTAATTTTCAACTTTATAAATCTTGTTAGAAATGAATCAAAGATTTACAAGGGATAGCCTACGGAAAACTAACCTGGTTTATGACAGATTAACTCTCTATAATCAAACAACAAAAGACAGCTAGCTTTGCTTTGTTGTTCCTAGGAGAGGAGGATCCTAGCTATAATACTTTGTACTATTTCTAAGTTTGAATCTCTACTTAACTTGTCAACTTGAAATAGATACGCCTGGAGCGTACTTTCAGCTTACCCGATTTGACAAGTCATAGTCTCAATGTCTGTTTCTCATATATTGATAAGTACTTGAACCTATCTTCCCAAATAAGTTTCCTGCCCATGCTTTCAGAGGTTGAGGTTATAATAACCGAATTAAGTCTTTAGAGTCATAGCAAAAATTTTCAGATCTCAGTGACCCTGGTGTTGTTTGTAGCTCCTTGTAAATCACTCCCTGACACCGCATCAGTTTGTGAAGTGTTTTCTTCAGATGGTCTTTGACATCCTTGATGCTAGATAATTGGTTGAGCTTTAAACAACACTCACATATATCTTTTATCAGTGAGTAACACCTTATGAATAATAATCAGGGTGACATGTTCTCTTATAACTATCAGAGACTATTTCACTTTTGATAACTATCAGGTTCATATTGATAGTTATGAAATGTCATTCTTTCTTATCAGTATCAGTGACTTTTCTGATAACTGACCTTCAAAGGGTGTATTAGGCTATTTTATATTTAAATATCTATCAGAGACTGATGATGTACCCTCCGAATTGGCTCAGAGGCCACCCCTCAGAGCATGCTGGGATCTACTCCCACTAAGCATCTAAAGGCCTTCGAACATGCTCTTATGGCGTAAAACAATCTTTATGATAGTTACCAATATGGTAATTCGCCAACCGAAGCACAATGCCCCTCGGGGTGCGCCCTTCGTGTAGACTAGTGCAGAGGACAACTCTGACCAAGTCAAACCCACATCTAAGTACCAATCAAAGCTTTCCCACCAAGATAGGGATCGTGGTACACAACCCCCTATAATCCCCTAAAACCGTGAGACTCCCCATGTTCACCGGTTCTAATGAGATACGTGCAACATTTCTTCACCTATAAATAGATGAGCAGATCACTCAAGTATTAAAAGACTCTCAATACATACTTCATGCACTTATATACTCATTATCATCCATATACACATACATACTCTTACGCCGGAGGTGATTCGCAAGCCCGACCCTTGCGCTTCACTTAACGTAGTGTTTTTATTTGTGTTGATACAAGTTACCTACAACTTGACAATTCATCCCTCATGAACAAACTCTTCAATCACCATCGAAGCCTGGTAGTGTCGATTATTGCACGATCAGTGGTGCCATCCCTAGAACTGCTACAATTGGTCTCGTTAAAACCAAAGCTTGTAACTGTTAAAACGAACACCCTATTATTCCGGCATGACTAAAGGGATAGAAGAAACACCCCTACCAGGTTTCTCGACCTTAACACCACTACACGCCTCAAATGGTCAACCTAGCACCCCTAACCGCCTCCAAATTTATCGTCACCTCACCAAGATGTAACACCCCAACCCGACAAGGCTAAAGATATTGCAAATACGGTTTCATATCAGAACTTTAAATACTATACAATAGCGAAAGCCTTTACAAAATATTCAAAAAGAAAACATAAATAGCTAAACTTCAAAATAAATCTAAGATCCCTATGGTCAAATCTTGCTCTTGTCTCTACTCTCAACCCAGATCAGCTATCCCATAAGCTCATCTTGAATGCTTAATACCTGCCGCAGGAAAAGAAAATGCGGCTGAGCTTACAAAGCCCAGTGAACAGATATAACAAAACAAAAATACAAAATTGAAACAAAGAAACGAATAACAAAGTCGTAACGGAATGAGATTCAATGAATCATGGAGGATTCTGAGGAAACACAATTACACAGAAATCCGGAAGAACAAATAACAAATAAGAACAAATACATAGCACATTACTGACACAAATGCAAACACATTAAAATAACCAGACCTTAACTAAATCAGGAAATTCAAATGCATATAAGCCAAACGAAATATCAAAACTAACAGAAACAATTTCTATGAAGTAAACATGACATTCACACAAATCAGATAAGTTACATTTAATAAACTTAACCAGTGTCGTAGCAGCGGAAACAACAGTCAACACATAGTAGTCACACATACCAATGAGAACACCTTACAAAAACTATAATTAAATGAACTAGAAACATAACATAGCAGATAGTAAGTTAACAGGCCAGACATTATAAATTAAACCATTTTCCCAGATCAAACTTTAGTATAAGCAGAATTTAAACATGGCAGGTCACACATACAGACAGAAAACACAGTAGACAAACTATAACTCAATAGACAAGGACATAACATAGCCATTAGCAATTATCAGAACAGATATCATAAGCTAAACCAGTTCTTAGATCAAATCCTAACATCAGCATAGTTTAACATGGCAGATCAAACATAAGCAGATAGATACCCTAACGTATAGGCAAAGTTCATAAAATAACTGAACCATCATACATACTAAACTTCCAAAACACTCAATTGTACACTAGCATATTCATCTTGCAGATCAACGAATTCACATAACGATAAGCTAACACGACATCAGATGACAGCATGCGAATCCTATTTAAACATATTAATCATAACCTAGCATAGTAAATGGTAGTCACATAAACATACACAAGCATAACCACATAGAATAACATATAATAATCCGAGCACATAACTATTAACACTTAAACATACCGAATCAAAATCAGAATACTTAACATAGAAATAACAGATAAAGATTTAGTTAACTACCACGAGCCCAGACATATCATATCAGAAACATCATACATATACAAAAATAATCTTAGAAAATAATTTGGAGTAGCTAGCTCCCAGAAGTTGTGAAGACGCGTATTGCACACGACATCGTTCACTAGACAAATCATATCGAATAACAGATCAGATCTAGGATGCATCCATACGCCCCACAAACATATAATGGTCATATAATATAACTTGAGCTCATACTAGATAACAGATAAGGGACGTGGCAGAACTTCACTCTACTGCCCTAGAGTCATGTCAGAGGTGCATCACTGACACGGACATGGAACCCCCATGACTAGTTATTATTTTGGCTCGGGTGTCAAACTAACTTAGGTCAAACAAATTGTCATAAATGACATAGATCATAATCAACACAAGGTCACAGATAACA
Source organism: Chrysanthemum seticuspe (assembly GCA_019973895.1). Classification (NCBI taxonomy): domain Eukaryota; kingdom Viridiplantae; phylum Streptophyta; class Magnoliopsida; order Asterales; family Asteraceae; genus Chrysanthemum; species Chrysanthemum seticuspe. Next base: position 203,121,750 of record BPTQ01000005.1, on the reverse strand, counting down.
TATCAAATAGTTCATATAAGGTTCATATTCAAATATTCAGGAGTAGAAGTTTATATCACAATCACAAATCATACATTCATATCTAGAAGTTCATAATCAAATATTCATAATCAAACATAGCAAGGTTCAACAAATGTGCATATCAAAGTCTTCCTAACATACAGTTCAAATCAAATATTGCATGGTTCAATAAAACAGAAGTTCAGATAAGCAACAGATCAAACAATCAGGAAAGGGTTCATAGCAATTGCATCGGAAACCCTAATAAGTAAAATAGGAAAGCTAACGAAAAGAACGTCATAAGGAACCTTTACTGAAAAGGTCAGAATATCTGTACCTTAACGCAAATGAGAGAAAAGCAAACGAATGTAGGAACACGAAGATACAACGTCGCGTCTCCTCCAACGAATCTACACGGAGTATGATTTATTTAATACTTATTAGCATCATTAAAGTTATAACGGATTAATCACATTAACATTCTTAGAGTTATAAGTATATTCTCATTTTATAAGCTTCTTATACATTTGTAAGTGTGTTACCTATTGATATCATATTTTATCTTTCAGTTTCTTTAACTCATATTCGGACCAGACTTTAGCGATTTTTATAAAATACTTACTTAGCTCAAATGAAATCAAGAAAAATCCCAGGGGTTCCCATATGAGTTAAAAGAGTCTCCAAAAATTGGTGGGTTCTATCTCTATGCCAAACGGCCTATGGAAAATCACAAGTCCAGACCTGTCCAGAAAGAAATCAGAAAATACACCTTAAAAGTTTACACTTATTGGACCTGTTTAGACACCTTGGAAAAATTCCCAAAACTCCCATAAATTCATTTATGTCATAAATATCACTCCTGTAAAAGGAGAGCTCCCAATTCCTTATGGTTTGAAAATGAAAAATCAAACAATACAACTAAATTTCAGACCCGTTTTCTCAGCTTTGACACTTGATTTTGTAAAATTCAAAAATATGACTCAGACAACTCCAAATCCGACCAAACCACTTGGAAAACTTAACTAAGACATAAAATAAACTTTTCCCACAAAAACCCAGATTATTACCCTTATAAAATTGGATCTATAACACAAACAAATTCGACATATGATGTTGTGCAGTTTTAGGGTTTATTAAAACCACTATAATCACATGTTTAGACCATTAATTACACTTAGGGTTCCATTCCAATTAGGGTTTCGAATTTATTAGGCATGATAACATTTATATATGTGGTTCGGTTCTCTTGTGCTCGACATACCTATGATCCGATTCAAACAATACATATATAATACATGTTCTCTTAATTCTTATAAGGTCCGATTTATTATTTGTTGTTTTTGTTTTCATACGGCTCGACCAAAAACACAAGATTCGATTCAAAACAAAACATGTTACAATATATAATAACATTAGGCGTATCAAAGTGAGACGAGAAGAATACATGTATACCTTAGCTCGTTGGACACAAGGTCTCGACACCAAGGGAGTTGTAGCTCTCGGCCGAATAGAAAAGAAAAAGAGAGAGGCAAAACTAGGGTTCCAAATTATGTTTATGAGTTTGTATATATAGGTGGTGAAAATTTCGGTTCTAGGGCTTTGAGAAGGTGTGTGGGCTTCGGCCTTTTGATCCAAACGAACAAACAAACACCCATCTTGGGCTCTCGGCTTGAGTCCAATCCACCAAACAAACGGCCCATCGGATCACAATTAAACAAATGGCGAGGCCCAAACGAACGGCCCAACTAATTACGCGAGACGTTTAATCTTCGTCGTACCATGTCGATCACGTACACATATTCATTAAGTTTTAATTATAGATAAGTTAAGTTTTAAATTTCGTTAAATGAACATAAACGTATTTTACGTATTTTATAATTTTCGACTTCAAGGGTATTTTAGTCTTATTATGCGTTTATATTTTTAGGGTTTTACAACTCTCCCCTTCTAAAAAGAAAATTTCGTCCTCGAAATTGGACAAGACGGAACAGTACGGCAACAAATGCGGATTTCGGAACTTCAAGGGATAAATGACGAACGCTAAACATATACTTATTAAAGTATTTGCAGTAAAAAGATGAGATGCAGAAAATCAAAAACACACTCTAACTTATTCAGGTATCTAATGATGAAAACAACGCATGCATAGACAGAACGAATCCTAACGGTCTTACTAATCGCAGATAATCAAACTAAAAGGATCTAATGTTCCTCAAACACTTCACGAAATATCCAATGATCACAATAAGGGTACACGGAGACGTACACATTTAGAGCAAACATAGCAATCCATGGTTCACACAAATTATAACAATTTCGGTCCAAAGCGTACAAAACTTACACGTAACAGCTATCGACGAAATCTCACAAATAGGTACAAAATTTCAAACGAATATAAGGAGTGCCAAATAACAGCTACAAGTCAAAGTCCATTCACGTATCAACCACAGGCATTTCCCCAGACGTCATATGATTTCAATAAGTTCAAATTATATGATCTCGGTATTATCACGTTGATCAGGCGTCATAATACTTGCATCATATAACCAGTTCTTATTGTCATCATATTCTGTCCCGGGTCATGGCAAACCACATAACTAATATCAGAACAAAACATATCATATACAGATAACATACAGATAGCAAGTAACATACTATAACAGACCATATCACATACATACAGCATATACGACATCAAAACAACTTACCATACCATAACAAAAAGAAGGCAACCAATGCACAAAACGGTTCCTCATGACTCATTACTGACGATCCAAAAAGAAAAACTGAAATATACCAGAATGCTAAACGATAAAACTTCACGATTCAAACCGAGTTCTGAACGAATCAAAGAAAAGTAATGCCGATCAAAATCACGTAGCAAGATATCAAACCGCCTCAAAACGCGTGACAAACGAATCAGAGTAACATAAGTCGCGCCCAAACCATATGAAGTAAATGAATCTTCTCAGCCACCGGTTGAATCTTGTCTCCGTCTTTTGCGTCTTTTGTTGGTCCGTCCAGCTTCCTCCAGCAGCATCCTGATGCCTCCAGCAGCACGGCAGTCGAGTGTGGCTTCTACTTCACGAACCTCTCCAGCACAGAGACTGTTGCAGCAACGCAGGGTCGGCACTATCTTCTTCGGCTTCTCGAGTAGTCTCCATCTAACGATCGACAAACAGACGAGCGAAAGCAAAATAACAAAATTCGATGCGAAGAGAGGAGGGCCAAATCAGTGAAGATAAAAGAATATCGAAGTCAAATCTGAACGACAATCAAAAGGAATCGAAAGATATCTGAACAGACGGAAACCTAATGTCTACCCAATCCTCACAGGTCATAGCCTAAGCTCTAAGGGTCCTAAAACCTAGATCTCTGATACCATAATTGTAACACCCCAACCCGACAAGGGTAAAGATATTGCAAATACGGTTTCATATCAGAACTTTAAATACTATACAATAGCGAAAGCCTTTACAAAATATTCAAAAAGAAAACATAAATAGCTAAACTTCAAAATAAATCTAAGATCCCTATGGTCAAATCTTGCTCTTGTCTCTACTCTCAACCCATATCAGCTATCCCATAAGCTCATCTTGAATGCTTAATACCTGCCGCAGGAAAAGAAAATGCGGCTGAGCTTACAAAGCCCAGTGAACAGATATAACAAAACAAAAATACAAAATTGAAACAAAGAAATGAATAACAAAGTCGTAACGGAATGAGATTCAATGAATCATGGAGGATTCTGAGGAAACACAATTACACAGAAATCCGGAAGAACAAATAACAAATAAGAACAAACACATAGCACATTACTGACACAAATGCAAACACATTAAAATAACCAGACCTTAACTAAATCAGGAAATTCAAATGCATATAAGCCAAACGAAATATCAAAACTAACAGAAACAATTTCTATGAAGTAAACATGACATTCACACAAATCAGATAAGTTACATTTAATAAACTTAACCAATGTCGTAGCAGCGGAAACAACAGTCAACACATAGTAGTCACACATACCAATGAGAACACCTTACAAAAACTATAATTAAATGAACTAGAAACATAACATAGCAGATAGTAAGTTAACAGGCCAGACATTATAAATTAAACCATTTTCCCAGATCAAACTTTAGTATAAGCAGAATTTAAACATGGCAGGTCACACATACAGACAGAAAACACAGTAGACAAACTATAACTCAATAGACAAGGACATAACATAGCCATTAGCAATTATCAGAACAGATATCATAAGCTAAACCAGTTCTTAGATCAAATCCTAACATCAGCATAGTTTAACATGGCAGATCAAACATAAGCAGATAGATACCCTAACGTATAGGCAAAGTTCATAAAATAACTGAACCATCATACATACTAAACTTCCAAAACACTCAATTGTACACTAGCATATTCATCTTGCAGATCAACGAATTCACATAACGATAAGCTAACACGACATCAGATGACAGCATGCGAATCCTATTTAAACATATTAATCATAACCTAGCATAGTAAATGGTAGTCACATAAACATACACAAGCATAACCACATAGAATAACATATAATAATCCGAGCACATAACTATTAACACTTAAACATACCGAATCAAAATCAGAATACTTAACATAGAAATAACAGATAAAGATTTAGTTAACTACCACGAGCCCAGACATATCATATCAGAAACATCATACATATACAAAAATAATCTTAGAAAATAATTTGGAGTAGCTAGCTCCCAGAAGTTGTGAAGACGCGTATTGCACACGACATCGTTCACTAGACAAATCATATCGAATAACAGATCAGATCTAGGATGCATCCATACGCCCCACAAACATATAATGGTCATATAATATAACTTGAGCTCATACTAGATAACAGATAAGGGACGTGGCAGAACTTCACTCTACTGCCCTAGAGTCATGTCAGAGGTGCATCACTGACACGGACATGGAACCCCCATGACTAGTTATTATTTTGGCTCGGGTGTCAAACTAACTTAGGTCAAACAAATTGTCATAAATGACATAGATCATAATCAACACAAGGTCACAGATAACATATCAAATAGTTCATATAAGGTTCATATTCAAATATTCAGGAGTAGAAGTTTATATCACAATCACAAATCATACATTCATATCTAGAAGTTCATAATCAAATATTCATAATCAAACATAGCAAGGTTCAACAAATGTGCATATCAAAGTCTTCCTAACATACAGTTCAAATCAAATATTGCATGGTTCAATAAAACAGAAGTTCAGATAAGCAACAGATCAAACAATCAGGAAAGGGTTCATAGCAATGGCATCGGAAACCCTAATAAGTAAAATAGGAAAGCTAACGAAAAGAACATCATAAGGAACCTTTACTGAAAAAGTCAGAATATCTGTACCTTAACGCAAATGAGAGAAAAGCAAACGAATGTAGGAACACGAAGATACAACGTCGCGTCTCCTCCAACGAATCTACACGGAGTATGATTTATTTAATACTTATTAGCATCATTAAAGTTATAACGGATTAATCACATTAACATTCTTAGAGTTATAAGTATATTCTCATTTTATAAGCTTCTTATACATTTGTAAGTGTGTTACCTATTGATATCATATTTTATCTTTCAGTTTCTTTAACTCATATTCGGACCAGACTTTAGCGATTTTTATAAAATACTTACTTAGCTCAAATGAAATCAAGCAAAATCCCAGGGGTTCCCATATGAGTTAAAAGAGTCTCCAAAAATTGGTGGGTTCTATCTCTATGCCAAATGGCCTATGGAAAATCACAAGTCCAGACCTGTCCAGAAAGAAATCAGAAAATACACCTTAAAAGTTTACACTTATTGGACCTGTTTAGACACCTTGGAAAAATTCCCAAAACTCCCAGAAATTCATTTATGTCATAAATATCACTCCTGTAAAAGGAGAGCTCCCAATTCCTTATGGTTTGAAAATGAAAAATCAAACAATACAACTAAATTTCAGACCCGTTTTCTCAGCTTTGACACTTGATTTTGTAAAATTCAAAAATATGACTTAGACAACTCCAAATCCGACCAAACCACTTGGAAAACTTAACTAAGACATAAAATAAACTTTTCCCACAAAAACCCAGATTATTACCCTTATAAAATTGGATCTATAACACACACAAATTCGACATATGATGCTGTCCAGTTTTAGGGTTTATTAAAACCACTATAATCACATGTTTAGACCATTAATTACACTTAGGGTTCCATTCCAATTAGGGTTTCGAATTTATTAGGCATGATAACATTTATATATGTGGTTCGGTTCTCTTGTGCTCGACATACCTATGATCCGATTCAAACAATACATATATAATACATGTTCTCTTAATTCGTATTAGGTCCGATTTATTATTTGTTGTTTTTGTTTTCATACGGCTCGACCAAAAACACAAGATTCGATTCAAAACAAAATATGTTACAATATATAATAACATTAGGCGTATCAAAGTGAGACGAGAAGAATACATGTATACCTTAGCTCGTTGGACACAAGGTCTCGACACCAAGGGAGTTGTAGCTCTCGGCCGAATAGAAAAGAAAAAGAGAGAGGCAAAACTAGGGTTCCAAATTATGTTTATGAGTTTGTATATATAGGTGGTGAAAATTTCGGTTCTAGGGCTTTCAGAAGGTGTGTGGGCTTCGGCCTTTTGATCCAAACGAACAAACAAACACCCATCTTGGGCTCTCGGCTTGAGTCCAATCCACCAAACAAACGGCCCATCGGATCACAATTAAACAAATGGCGAGGCCCAAACGAACGGCCCAACTAATTACGCGAGATGTTTAATCTTCGTCGTACCATGTCGATCACGTACACATATTCATTAAGTTTTAATTATAGATAAGTTAAGTTTTAAATTTCGTTAAATGAACATAAACGTATTTTACGTATTTTATAATTTTCGACTTCAAGGGTATTTTAGTCTTATTATGCGTTTATATTTTTAGGGTTTTACAAAGAAGTACCCCAACTTTCTACGAGCCTCTAATTCTACTAATCCGATACCCGCGATTTGCCCAACCTTTATAGAAGCAAATTACGAAGTCTTGAATTCCCTCATGAGGGAACAAAGGAGACGCACGCACAATCAATAAATGCAAAGAGAATTGTAATACTCCAGTGAAGAATATGATGAAGAGATAGAGATGGAGCCTTGACCCATACAGAATGAGGAAACTACTCCCATCTTACGAAGGGGATCTCCTTGTACCCAAAGGTCTCATGGAAGAAATGTGGAATTCGAAGAAGCTCTTTGTAGGACTGGAAATGGGTTAGAAGGAGAATACGAAGGGAGGAGGTCTTCGGGAAGAAGGGTAGAAGAAAGATAAGGGAAAGGAACCAATCCTCCTCCTCTACATGGTGCTAATCTAGGAAAAAATGGGAATGGGAAACCCTTATAGTCGACGTTAACCTCCGGATATGGAGGTAACAAGCCTTCGACATATCAGGGAGGTAATCTTCCTCCTTCTGGTACATATCTTTCACACAATGCTCCACCGTTTATACCTAGTTACTCTTACCCCCCTTCCAATTGCCAAAAAAAAATAACTATGCTAATCCTTATGCCCAACCTTACCCAAGCATGACGTACCACTAGCCTAACGTGTTCCCTTATCCAAACCAAGGGGCAAACAACCTATTCGAAGGAAATAGCATCAGCTACCCGTTTGTGGGGTATGCCCAATAGGCATCGATGGTCAACCATGGTCCCAACCTCACAGGACCTATTAACCCGACATAGGTATACCCATGCACCTATCCTATGTACTCATAATATGAGAACCAAACCCCGAATGTACCCTCTGGCCCTGCAGCATGTTCCCCGAATCTACCAGATGCTTAACACCTTTCGTATGTTGGATTGAGGACTACCCTCTGCCTGGCAGCCTGAAAATACCGTCACATTTAGGCTCATATGACGGGAAAAGTAACCCATAAAACTACCTTTATATGTTCGAAGGAGCCATACAAATGTAAAAATGGGCCATGCCTGTGGCCTGTCACATGGTCACATATACGTTGAAGGATTCCGCCAGGATCTGGTAGAATGGGCAGAAAGCAGGTAGTATAGCTAACTACGAAGACTTAATGGTAAATTTAGGTCACACTTCAGCCATCAGAGGAAGTTTACAAATACAAATTTAGTTGTGCACAACATCAAACAAAACGAAGGTAAAAGTACAAGAGCCTTCGTTACTAGATACACAGATGACACACTACAGATTTTGGGGTTACACGAAGACCAACGAATCTCAGGGTTTATGCACAGGTCAAGAACAAGGATCCTTGTAGAGTTCCTCTCCACTGACCTACCCACCAACTATAAGGATCTGATGGAGAAAACTTACACATGGATCGAGACAAAAGAAGTCGCCACAAATGGGGCTCCACACAAGAACAAAGAAAGTACCAAAAAGTTCAACAAAAACTCTTCATGGAATCACGAAAAGGTAGTTGGAAAAATCGATTCAGGTTCTCCCCATACAAGGGCTCAAACTATCTCCTAAGTAACCTAGTGAAGTCCCCGGAGAAATCTTAGCAACAGAGAGGGTCGCAAAGGCTTTTGAACCACCTCCTCGTATGGTGGGAGATAGGCTGTCACGTAACTTATCCAAGTATTGCCACTTCCACGAGGATCGAGGGCATGAAACAAATCAATGCTGGGAGTTGTGAAACCAAATAGAAGAGGCCGTAAAATCATGAAAATTAGCACAGCTAGTGAAAGGAATCAATAATGGTAACGTAAAGTTTCCAAATACCTAGTAAGACGAAAAGAAAAGGGTGGAGAAAAATGCACCGGCTGTGAAGGCTCCAATCCTCATGATTCTAAAAGGAAGCTCAAATATAAAAAAGGAGAAGGAGGTTGATACCTTTGAAAATATAAAGGAAATAGCTTTCCCCCGAATAATCTATTCGAACCATCCTCGGATCATGTAACCATCGCTGTACAGGTTTTCCGAAGACAAGTTGATCGCGTATATATGGATGGAGGAAGCACATGTGAAGTTATCTACGAACATTGCTTCCTCAAGCTGAGTCCTTCGATGCACTCATGAAGGGTAAATTCTAAAATACCTCTTGTAGGTTTTTTAAGAGAACGCTCGTGGCCATCGGGAGAAATATCTCTTGAAATAATGATTGGGAACAATCCTTTCACAAGGACGGAGGTCCTTATTTTCATCATTATACGATCTGAGTCACCTTACAACATATTGTTGGGGATAAAGGCAATGCAAAAAATAGGGATGATCGTCTCCATGATCCATGGAGCAGTCAAGTCGGTATAGGAACCGTGTTGTCTAGAAGAAACATAGAAGGCTACAAAAAGAAGAAGAAACTACCCTTCAATTCCTCAATATGAGTGTATGGGTTCGTCACGGCCAAAGGAATATCTTTCCCTGGTCTATTGGCAAGAGTTAACCAATCACCACTAGGGTACAAATTGAAGAAGGATATGAGAAGCTCTATGCTAGGTTCCTCACCGTACGCCTTACACATAACAACAAAAGTGGTTAATTTGACAGGACCAAAAGGGTTGAATTGGGAGATATGAACCTTAAAGTAGTTTAACACTTCGCAGAAGACCTTGGGTAAAGAAATTCTTAGGTTCGAATGGGTAAAAGAGTGAGTATACAGACTGACAAAACCTTTTGGGGGCATTGAAGATAGCTTGGTGATTTTTTGGAAGTATAACCTTGACATCTTGGGGGATGTCGTAATCAACGATCAATTATGACATTTTGGATTTAGAAAGAGTACATGTTTGGACTTTGATAATTGTAGAAAACTATAAGGGGGTTGAATAGTTTTACCAATTAAAACTTCATTTTAAAATTTTACATCGACTTATGTCAATCCATTTTGGTGTATAGATATTGATAGTTAGATATGAGGAATACTAAATAGGAGTTAGAGTAAAGAAAGATAAAACCGTTGACACAAGTATTTGTAGGGGTTTGGCTACAAGGTCACCTTCCTTACCCTAGTCCACTCCCTGAGTACCCAACTTGAGAGTTCATAAACACTACACCACAATCTCCTTATCTTGGCGGAGAAGCCTTAACAACGTTGCTTACACTTTATCCGGTAAAAAGCTAGATACCGGGTTCTTCCACAAGGTAGAACCAAACCTATGTCCCCTACACTTTATCCGGTACAAGGCTAGATACCAGGTTCTTCCATAAGGTAGGACCAAACCTACGTCGATTACACTTTATCCGGTGCAAGCTAAATATCGAGTTCCTTTATATTGGAGGAACCATAACCCAACTACACCAACTATCACAACACGCCTATGACATACTAAAAATGAATCAACAACAAGAAACACTTATGTTATGTGATCTTGTGATGATGATGAAGCCTAGCAACCCATGTCTTCGAGCTTGCAAGTCTTCTATGCAAAACGTCATGATCCCGCCTTTAGGAAGAACCTAGAGAATCACTAAAAGAAAAACTACATAGATGATCCTTAGATCTGAGGTTAGAGAGGTAAGAATACAAAGAGAAGATATGTCTAAAAAAGGTGTGAAGAAATGAAGAAATGACTCACTATTTATAGGCAAAAAGTGCTCTGATAAGCCGGATCTCTTTTCAGAGGGATCTGGCCAGTGTGATCCAAGGGATCCAACACCTGGGTAATTCCAGTACAGATTTTGGGTTATACTTCTGGGTTTTGGGTCATGGTTTTGGACTATGGGTCATAGGCACCTAACATGATGTCATGCATGATACAAAACATACTTTGGGTTATGGGTTATGGACTTTGGGTCATGGGTCATGGACTTTACCCAACTTGATGTCATGCATGATGTAATGCACATGGGTCATAGTTTGTGGGTCATGGTTCATGGGTTTTGGGTTATGGATAGTCCAAACCAGTTACTTACATGTTTATTTAACTATATATTTTTATAAATGTGTAAGTAACAAATGTTACTTATTAATTGTTTTATAAAAATGGTTTTGGCTTTGTATAAACTATTTAACTAGACATTTTTGATGGTTTATTTTTTTTAGTGAAACGAGTTAGAAAACTATTGGCTCGAAAACTTACGTATTTTATTTATATCAATAAAATGATTTTACGCTTGTTATCAACAAAACATAAGAACATCGTAAGATATAAATAAACGTTTTTATGGTTTATTTGTATTAACGAAAATAAATTTGGCATCCATGGTGTATAAGTGATTTACGTTATGCGATAAGGAAGAAGTTGATCGAAAGAAAAGATAGGCGGTGAAAATGGTAAAAAGTAAAGTTTCAAATGGCTAAATATTTATAGGTATGAGCGACGGATCTATGATGTACACGAGTAGGGTCTGATTAGAGGAAGGGGTAGGAATTTAAATGATTACAAATTATTCAAGGGGGAAACTGTTCATTATATTCAAGGGGGAAACTGTTCAGTATCCTTTTATTTGAATTTCAAATTAACCTCAAAGCAAGTGGGTTGGCATTAAATGTAGAGGACATAACTGTTCACAATCACTTGGGAGAATGAATTTCTAAAGCAATATTTGGAAGTTGAATGTAATACATTCATAGATGTATATATCACGGATGATATTTTTCTTAGATCACGTTTTATATTTATATGTTCTTGATTACTTATGATCTACGTGAGCACTAATTGGCAGTGTACCCAGTCGTAAGTAGTCTAGTAATTTATAAAAACTGAGGTCGTCCCAAGAGCTATGATCGGAATCTAACTTAAGTCTTAAATGTCAATAAAAGGGGTTTTTATTTGAATTGTAATTAACTAACTTTAATTAAAGTAAATGAAATGGAATTAATCAGTGGGAGAGGATGTAGGACCTTGTTTCTATCAACCTTATCACGTTACACAACCTTAATACACAATATAACAAGTACAGAGGAAGCACGAAGGTGGTGACTTGAAGTATGCAAAACGTATAAACAAGAGAGAAATATGAAAAGAAAGAACTTGTATTACATAATGAAAACACACACTTACACACTCAAGCACACACCTCAAATGACACATTTGAGGTGTATTTATACTAAAAGAGATATTCCCTAATGGGCTTGGCCATGGGCCATGTTTTAGACATGGATTACATGAACTTATAAAGGCTAGCTAAACATAATTGCTAACCATTTAGCTTAGCCCAATCCATGAGCCCATTGACTATTCTATTATAATATCTAACAAACATTACAAAGTTGTTAAATGTGAATGACCATTACTTTCTATTAATTACTATTAAGGCTAACAATCTCCCCCTAAGGGGTGGTCATTCAAAAGATGCTCCACTTGATAAGGTCTCTAGACTTCTTGAGCTTGAACTTTATGTGTCGACATAGAATAGTATTGATTCTTTGTTCCTTCATGCTTTGTGATCAGTTAATGGTGTTGTCTGCCTTTTGTCAACTTCTTTGGGATACGTCTTTCTCCACCATGCTCACACTTCTTTTGACTTTGAGTTTCTAATGTTGTGAAGTTGTCTAGTCTTTAAACTTTGTAGATTCTTTGACATTGACGAAGAATCATCTTTAACTTTGTGTTGCCTTTGATTTTGGTGAGAACTTTCATTTGTTGTGATGTTGGTATGAGCATGGGGAGTTGGTCCGGTATTTCCTCCAAGGAACAATTATCAGTACTTGCATGAATATGTTAGTTACAAATACCAATCAATCGTTGTGGACTTTTCTTAAAGAATTGACCACTACGATTGTTTTACTGATGAATGTCTTGATTCCATTCACCTTGTCAGGCGAATCAACCATCCTAATCCCATTGAGGGACAATTGGCATTACATTGAATGTTCAAGTAATGACCCACATCTTCAGGACTCGATTCTTGAAAGGAATCTCCTTAGCGGGATTTCCAACACTTACATGTTTGAATGTCGAGGGTGTTAACAACATAGTGTGAAAACAGATCTCTAATTCTTACAAAGGCTGTTACCTGAATTGGAGGCCCTTGATAACATCAAATAGTCCTGAATATTAAGTATCAATTTCCCCTGATAATGCTCGTATTTTACATCATTTATATGGATTTACGCTTGTTTTCCTATATATTTCACTTTCAGGTAAATTACGAGCATTGGAGCTAAAGAGACGCAGATTTGGAGATTTTATAAAGAATTAATGATAGTATGCCCACTGTGATGAAGTTATGGCGTAACTCCACTCTCACATTACGCAGTAGCTATTGCGTGACTCAGAAGGCTAGCGCAGCAGAAGATTACGGCGTAACTCCCACTAAGGATTACGCCGTAACCCATTAGGTCAAAAGATGTTCCACGCCGCTACAAGCTACGCCGTAACTCCTTCCAACGATTATGGCGTAATCATGACATTGTAACCTGTATTGAAGATACGGCATAACTCATTCCATGTGTTTCGCCGTAACCAGCTATAACGAGAGCATTATTATGGATTTATATAGGTTACGGCGTAAGTCTCAACTTAAGTTACGTCGTAACTTGATCTCGCCTATAAATACCAGCCCTAAATTCTGTATTTCACATCATTAACTCTACATCAATAAGTAGAGAACGTGAGTAGGGGACCAAGGGCAGATTTTGAAGAGCATATGGAGCCATCTCTAAGGGAGAAATCATTCCCTAACAATAAGCATTAGTGGTTATCTTTCTTTTTACTTTCGATTCATATATTTCAATATGTTAAACATTGAATTGATTGTTTCTCTTAATATGATCGACTAAGCACCCTTGGTGCTAGCCTAGTTATGATTCCTTAATTGTTATGTTTATGTTTACATTGTTTCTGTATAATTGTTTCTTGTGTATGCATGCATAGTTCATTGGTAGCTACCCTTGTTTCGGTAGTTTTGAATAGCGGTAGTGTCTAGTTGCTTAGAAGAATTGACCAACTGACCCTAAGTAGGTAGACTGAGTGGGAAGGGTAAGAATTAACCAACTGGCGACCCTTCTTCGCTTGTGCGAACTGACCAAATGATCACCTGCAATTTGGATGAACTTAAGAAGTTAGGGATGAGTGTCTAAGATGCTAGTGCCCGGGCACTCATTATTATGAATCTTGCATCTCCGGTGGAAACCTTTGTTGATAGGTTAAGACGAACTGACCAAATGCTATCCTAGCGACCTAAACCCCCACTTGAATCAATTGGAAGTAATTAGACATGAATATAACATGATAGGATGAGTAACTAGGTTACCACACTTTACCTCTATTGATCACAACCTCTACCCTTTATTTGCTTTCTTCATTTCTTGTTTTATTAGTTAATTAATTATTTCAAAACCATTAAAAACCAGTGACACCTAGACTTAATTAGAATCCGTTCCCATAGCTCTTGGGATGACCTCGGTTTTACCGATTACTACACTACACACGACCAGGTACACTACCCGTTAGTGCATAGGGTGGACCATAGGTAAACGAGACATTTATAAATATTAAAACCTGGTCAGTAAAACCTGCATCAAGATTTTGGCGCCGTTGCCGGGGAGTTATAATAGTATTTTTGTTAAGTCTTTCTTTTTTGTTTTGAATTCTTGTTTTCTCACGATCTCTTTTCAAGTTTCAGGTACTATGGAAGTTGTTAACATTAATGACCTCACTCTTGAGGAATATTTGGCGTTGACAAGGGAAGAACAAGGGCTGGGGCTCGTAAGGCCGACAATTGGAGCTAATGTCCGTTTTGAGATTAAAGAGCAGTTTATGAGGGAGATACGTGCTAACCCTTTCTCAGGAAACAAGGATGAAGATACGTATGAACACGTTGAGAATGTCTTGTACATCGCAAGCCTTTTCAACATTTGTGGTGTTTCTCATGACGCTATTATGCTTCGTGTGTTCCCCATGACTCTTACTGGGGGAGCAAGAAGATGGATTGAAACAATAGCTAAATCATCATCAAAGTCAGTCAAGAAAAAGGCCGATACGTGGGCATCTCACACCAAAGCCAAGATCCAGAAGGCATTGAATCAATCTATAAAACACAAACAAAGTCTTCAGGATAGAAAATTGAACATGCTGGCTGACAAGGTCAATGAGCTTTCTCAGGAGATGGACAAGTTCGAAGGAGAAAGAGAACATATAAAGGCATTCTTCAACAGAGACGTTCAAGGTGAAATGGATGAGCAGATCAAGAATTATACTCATCACTTCCTTCTCCAAACTGTCCCTGGAGTGACCCAAGAAATGTTCTCAAAACAATTCTACCCAACACTCAGAACACTGGTCAAGCAAATGATTACCACAACACCGGTGGTCATGCAAACCCGACCAGTCCCACCTCCAAATGTCATCGAAGCTGGTCTGATCTCACAGTTGATTCTACAGATGTCTCCTCGAGATCCTACTTTCACACCTGATGAATCGAAGCTTTATGAGGTACTTCTTGCATATCAACTAAAGACAATGTGCAAGGAAGCAGCTGGTCAGGATAAGCGACCAAGAGATGATGATGACAAGGATAAAGACCCGAATGCTAAACGTTAAAAGAAGACTGGTGGGTCATCATCATCCATGCCACCACCACCACCTAAGACCACCACCACATCTACAAGTCTAGCTTTTCAACAACCTCCTTCATCGGACAAACCTCGGGATGCTGATTCTCCACCACCAATGCAGCAAACCGGTGATCTCTTTACATATACCGGTGGTGAAGATGAAGACATTCCTGAGCCCCGACAACAACCATCACCTCAACCATCACCGCACCCGGAATCATCCTCCCGACCCAAAAAGAAGAAACACAGTTCTGTCATCTCATGGTTAGACAAAGACGACACAGAGGAGTATGATTGGTTCAGTCAGTTGGTTGATACGACACCTAGATTACCTGAAGGTCAAGAACCACTAGACGATCGAACAAAGGAGCCGGTGAAAGTTATCCAAGATCAATTCAAAGTGAAAAAGATGACGAAACGGGAACTACACAGGATAAAGAACGATGCATTCAACTTCATGAAAGACAGAGCCGCCAACGCAGTTGTGTAGGATCATACATATTATGTTGTTTGATGATTTGGGTGGTCTAGGATGGTGAAATAACAAGTAAGCCATGTTTAGAGAGTGAAAGAGATGAGAGGGTGATTCTAGTGAGAGAAAGTAAACAAAAAAGAAAATGTTAGATTAGAAGCACCACCCCTTCCAAGGATGGAAGGGGTATTTATAATTACAACTAATACGTCCTCCTGTCGGACTGTGGATCAGGCATACAGTGGGTAAAGACCCGTCCTTCCTCCACGGTGTTACTCTAAGCTAAACTAAGCTAATAACTAACTAATAAACTAGTAAATAATGATATGTCTACGAGCTAACATATGATAGACAATAGTTGGGGTGACCGACACTTCACTATGGAATTTCCAATTCCTAACAATCTCCCCCTAAGGGAGGTCACCCCATGAAATACCTTTTGTATCCTAGCATTCTATCTTTGTCTTCAGTTCTGAGCTCGTAGACTTCAATTCTTCAATTTTCGCATTCTTTGTGCTTGAGCAGTGCAACTTCAAAGTCTGAATGCTTTGTACTTTTAGTGGAGGTCTTTGAACTGATCCACATCTTGATGATCTTCGAGCTTTCTTTGAGATGATCAACCACAGTAAATCTCTAGATCACCCTTTATTGTGTTGCCTTCATGTCAAGTTGTAACTTTTGGACCATCATACTCACACTTTTTGGATCATGACATCTTTTCATCAGAGTAGCGGAAGCATCTTTGTTGTATGTCTTTGATGGTCATGATTTTCTTCAATTAAGTGTGAATGCTGTGAGCATGCGGTTGTGAATTGACTTCTCAATATCGATCAGTTGCAACCGTCCAAATGTTCCTGCAAACAACAGTTAGCAATAAAACATACGAAAGTGTCTTTGTTCACTTTCGTTGAATACAGTTGCAAGAACCACGGTTCCCCGTTGATCAGCATAAATACTGCCTGTGATCATGTAGAATTCCGAAGAATCTCCTTGACAGGGTTTCGCAACTTGATCTAGCCGTTCTCAAACCGGAGCATCCCAAAGCAGACAACATGGAGTGAGTGAACCAGCGAATTGAGATTCACTGATTGATGAAAATTTGATTTGAAAACAATACGACGAAGGTTTTATGAGAAAGATCATTTTTCAATCAAAAATACTTTTTGAGTTTATAAACATGAATACATATTCGATGTGCTAGAGAAAAGAAGATTTGCACATCGACTAGTTTTTCCAAAAGTATTCGTCAATTCATTTCCTTGACTAAGGTTGATTCAAGAGTGAATCCCCCCATTGTTTCTATCTAGTTGTCACAAGTTTGATCTTTAGAAAAGATCTCACATGTCACCCACCAAGAGCTTGTTTGATGTTGGCTCTAGAAGGATTTCCATCTTCATTGTGAATATTTAATATTTCACTCAGATGTTCTGGCAATACCACAAGGATAATGCGTAGGACTCTCTATATATACTTACTTTCCACATTGTGTGAAACAGCAAGTCTTCATTAATTTTGTGTCCTAATGAGATTTCTTGTGGATGATCTCTTGGCTCTAAACTCAATTTGTGCACATTTGGTTTCCTATACCGGAGACTAGGGAGAGGGTATCCTTCTTCAATATCAACAATCTCTAAGAGAAAGTTGATAGATTGTGTAGGTTCCCCGTGAGAATGAAACAAGTCCTTGTAAGAGGAACTTGAGTAGCTTGGGAAGTTTGGTGCAGTGCGTCACTGGGTCCATGACGTCTTGTCTTCAATACCGGCGTTACCTTAGTAACCACCAGTAGCATATGTATTGAACCTGGTTTCTGCCCAAAGTTTGAATTATTGGAGGGCTATTTCTTTTTCATTCTTCAACCCCTTCAGTGCTTACTGAGACTTCATTACTAGAACCTTGTTGGGTTTATTCCAATTCTAGCTCTATCTCAGTCCGCACTCTTCCCATTTCTCACTTTTCTCCTTTTTTCAATATACCTAAGGACTTCTACACTATCTAGTGGATTATCCCTGGGTAGATCCCTCCGGTTCTGGCTGGATTATGGGAACTAATACCTAACCTAACCATCCTTATAACACCATGCATAAAGTAAATTGGTCGGTCTTTTGGTATAGTTCTTTCCTTAATGAAACCAATTGAAAAATCATTTGGAAAAATCAATCAAGGTACTTGTGATATAATATCAAAGCATTTTGTACCTTAATTGTTTTTGATCTTTTAGAAATGCTCCCCCTCAACATGTGCATATGATTTTGAAATTGTTTAGCACATGGGGGAAAGAGTTCTTTGAAATAATTTCTTGATCACAATTTCCTTAGAAAAAGCCTTTTGATTTTCTTTGGTAAATTCTCCCCCTCAAAATGTGCGTTGGTTATTTGAAATCATTTAACACATAGAGGAAAGAGGTTTTTGAAGTACTTCCACGATTGCCAATAGAAACCATTCGCACCCCCTCAATATGTGCATCGATATGCGAAAGATTTTAGCACATATTAGAGAAGCGTGCACTTTTGAGTCAAAACGATCATTATTTATCATATTTCGTAATTAAATCACAAATTCTCCCCCGATCAAAAATATCAAACCCTTTGAGATTTTGGATCCCAAGTGATTCAATAAGGTTTAGAAAACATGGGAGAAAATGTGGCCTTGTTTAAATACTCTTCTAGTTTTTTGGTAAAATTCTCCTCCTTAATCATGTGCATCATGTATTTGAAATAGTTTGGCACATGAAGGAACGAGTGCTTTTGAAACAATCACCCTTTTAAAACCGATTTGAGATTTAAATCACGTTCTCTCCCCCGATCAAAAATTTCAAACCACTTGAGATTTGTGATCCCAATTGATTTAAATCATTTAGAAAATTTTTGGGGAAAGACGTGGCTTGATTTAATTTTTGAAAAATGACTGATAAGGATCAATTTTAGACATTAAAGATTGTTAGTATCAGGTATGATAGTTTTAAGAGATCTTTAAGTAAAATAAAACAATTTCACAATCAAACAAGAACAGAAAAGATTTCATTTTAAAAGATCTTTGAGTTTTAGGAAAATCATACCATGACATAACATTAAATCTTTAGATCACCACTTTATTACGTACAAACGGACTTTTATGAAGAAATATCGTTTGAAAATACTTAAGTTTGAAATCACCCTCCCCCTCAATCAATGACCGTAGTCGTTGATTGAGTGACTTATGTTTAAAATGAAGTCCGGTTGATTTCCAAAATTTGAGTTCAATTTATTTTCAAAACAATATTTTTCCCATTTTCAAAACAATATTTTTAAAATTGTTTTAAGAGAAAATGGTATCATCCACTACTTGTCCTGCACAAAGATACGTTAGGTGGTTAAGAAGCTTCTGTTGTTGCTGTAGGGATGGAAGAAAACCATCTGCTGATGCAGTGAGATCTCTGACGTTGCATCTATCATGCCAACACTTTGTAGAGATCCAATTAAGCTCCGTTTCTTCTTTTGTCGACCCAAGATATAGTTACCCTTTCCTATCGGCATCCAATCATCAACTTATGTGGGATCCGGATCGGAAACATTCTCATAAACCATCTTATCTACATATGTTTGTCAACACAAATAGATATATGGTGGTCGACAACACCCAAACAGTAATCGACTAATAAAAGTCAATCCAACATATCAATCAGATCATATAAAGCATGGGAATAATGTGTTCATCAAACTATATATTCATCTAATCCTAACAAACACATTCTAGACTCCTAGTCCTTCAACATAGGAAAACATAGTTTTGTTTTAAGCACATATGATGATTATATAAACCCGTTAGATGATATATATATATGAAAACATTCTCCCCCTCAATCAATGACTCAATTTATGAAAAGATTAAAACCGCTGAAGTCATTGATTGAGTTTCCAAAATTTATGAAAACTCTGATTCTGATTGATTTTTCAAGCAACTCATTTTCCACCATTTTGAAACTACAAATATTTTTCTGAAGAATCTTTGAAGGAAAAAAATTTGTGTAGGAACAACAGTCTTTTTGACAACATGCTTTCCTTGTTTTTGTTTTAGGATAAGTGCACGAAATTTTTAAAAATTGGTTTAGCGCAGCACTTTCCTTCTTTTGAAGAGCGGGTTGCTATCTGAAATAATCGCAAACCGTTGTTTTAAGCGCGGGTTACAGTCTAAAATAACTGCAAGCCATAGTTTTAGACATGTTTAGAAAAATATTTACACCTCCTGCTCGAACTTCATCTATGGTCCCGTGCCATTATTGAATGACATTTCTAAGACCGTAGATGTTATCGATACCAGAAGACATGTCTTGAGAAAATAATATTTTTGGTATTTTCTGATTTTTCAAATTTTTATGGATTTTTGTTGATTTTCTATTTTTCTATTTTGTTTTGCTGGTTTTATATTTTTGTATTTTCTTTTTGATAAATATTTACACAGAAGATGATATAGTTTAAGAAGATGATGATACGAGTACCGAGATAAGGATATCGTCCAGCATCGTTGTAGAAGATAGAAGTCATCATCTCTTAAACTTTCACCACCAAAGCTTCCGAGGCTCCATAATAGTCAGAACATGAACCTTTAAGAAAGAGAGACTTTGGCAGCTTCCCCCCAAATCGAAAATCTTCTTCTTGAGCAGATTCTAAGCTTCTTTCAAGCTTGCCTTAGCCAGGTGCACAAAGAATCACACCATTATCATTGATCTTGCTGCTCCTTTTAAGAATGATCTTTGTGATTCTTCATTCGGGGTTATATCATCAAAAAGAACACCGCAATGTATCATCCCATGCTTGAGTGAATCTTCTCATATTTGGTTTCCACTGAATTATGAAGCGATCCAAACCAAAAAGGTTTCACGAGACCACTTCCCCCACGTAGTTGAACTGATGCAGTCAGTCTCTTTGAATGAAGCTCACGAACCCGAAGTACACATATACCCGAAGAGGGAATAGCCGATAGCACCGAAATAGCAGATTGAATCACTCATCATCTCTGTGGAAGTCAACTCCAGAATAAATCATTAAGTCTAATCATGTGAATCTGCTAACCATCCTTGAAGTACATTTCTCTCCCTGATGATAGTGTATGAAGCTCAAGAACCCGAAGTACCCAAATGTCCTTTATATAGAGAATAACCGATAACACTGAAGTAGCATGCTGAATCACTGATTATCTCTGCGGATGTCAACTCCGGAATAAGTGATCTATCATTGAATCACTGATTAAGCTCTCAAGTAAAACAGCTGTGTGTCCGCAATGTACACAATTCTCTCCCCTGATGATTGTGATAACATCGACATCATCACACACTTGTGTACCTCTTTTATTACCAGAAACTAACTCTTCCATCTCTTCCCCCACATAGTTGGAATAAGAACACTAAACGCCATGAGTCAAACCTTGAGTTTCTCTGCGGTAATGACATTTATCTTCCCGAGATTTCTTCAATCACTTAGAAGTATTAAGTTCATCAAGTTTACTCGCGTTTAGATGCGTGTCTCCTTCCCCCTTGCTGGTTTTGATACTTCAGAATCAGCAACACATTATAAGCCCAGATACTTGAAATCTTTTGAGAAGAACACTCGAAATCTTGTGGGAATCAACTTGCTGAAGAACGATGTGAGCAAATCTAATTAGGGATTAAATCTGACTTTTTACTCTCCCCCAATTAGTGCTCTCCCCGAAACTGACAATCTATTTGATAAATGTCCGGAATATGAAGAAGTCTTTAGATCGTTAAATGCAACTCGTCTTAATCTTCTAACATGCAGTAGAAAATGCAGAGCAGATTGTACACTCGACCTTCTTCAAGATTGTCTAATTGGGGAATAGAAAGTTGACATCTTCTTCTCACCAAATGCATTCCCGTTAACTTATATATAGCAAATCCCCTTAACTCAAATCCTTCCCAATCAAACAAGAATATAAAGATGTTCATCAAGGAAATAAGCCCCGCAACTGGAAGCACTTTGTCATTAATCTCATCAGTCCGTGAGAAGATGTCAACCAACGGCTCTTAGAATAAAATCCATGTGAAGATGACCCGACAAGAAGAAGCTCGATTCTTACATGAGTTTGGAGCCGTTTGACCATTTATTCTCAGATATTAATCAACATGCAGAATTGTCACACTTCTACTCCCCCTCAAGAATTGCATACGGAGGATTAAACAGGTGAATATCATCCAAATGTATTATATTCACACTTCTCCCCCTCAAAGGTTGCATATGATGTCGCCATCGCCAATTTAATTGAGCAAGTGGAATAAGATTACTAGCAACGGTAGTTCGGTTCACTTGATGAACTAACGCGCATGGAAAAAGCATGAAGCATGTTGATGAGAATGGTCATTAATAAGAATATTTCTCTTCTTCAGAAGATAAAGCGCACTGAAGCGTACACTTCTCTTTTCTTTGAGGAACGAGGCTTGAACTGTTGTGTTCAAACTTCATAAGAAGATTTCTCTTCTTTGGAAGATAAAGCGCACTGAAACGTACACTTTTATTTTCTTTAGAGTACGAGGCTTTCAAACGTCATAAGAAGATTTCTCTTCTTTTGAAGATAAAGGGCACTGAAACGTACACTTTTCTTTTCTTTAGAGTACGAGGCTTGAACTGTTGTGTTCAAACGTCATAATCTCTCTCTTTTCAACTACTCTTGGCTAACTTGTTTATCAACCCTATTATCATTCAGTAGGCTCTTTGTCGTGACAGCTGAGGGAGAAAACCCAATATGATGAATTTGACCCTGAAGTAAAATAACACGAACTCGTGACTTAAACTTGCACATGTGAAACAAAGAGCAGTGTCGAGAGTTCATCCCCCTTTGAATCCCTAAGTACTCTATACTCTTCATCCAACCAACCATCAAGTATAAGATGTACATCACCTCTTGAAAATCCACAATTTAATGTGACACTGAGCACTACAACGTAACTCCTTAAAGTGATAGTTATTTTGTGGTGGTAAAAAGAAAAGAAAAATCACCCAAAAATAACTAGATTTCCAAGTCTTCGTCTTTGAAAATGTTAAAAGCTCGAACAAGGATCTCGAAGAATCTTCATCCAACCATCCCCGATACCTTCAGATACTAAGTACACTTGCTCGTGAAATTTCACTTCAACCTCAAATAAATATTAATGAATTAACGTCGTTGTCACATTTTCTGGTTAAAAGCTCAAATCTAGCCTCCTTTGACATTTTAAGTGAACTATGATAATGGTTTCATCCCGACCATGGTTAAAAGCACATAACCCCGTAAAACCTTGTAATAACCAAAGTGTCATGAAGAATATCCAAACACGCATCCAATTCATGAAATACACCCTTTATCCCTTCTTCAAAGTAGAAACCGTAGCATCAGCATTAGATAAGATCTAGACATACATTTTCCTTTCTCCAAGATGGTTCTATGATCACGGAATTTTACAATTCTATGGTTTAAACCGAGAAATAGTTTCTTTCGTGGGATTTTACAAAACCAAGAATAAACCGAGAGATAGATCCGGAAATGCACTTAACTTATCACGATGTTTCCATTGTCACGGGATTTTACAAGTCTATGATTTAAACCGAGAAATAGATTCTTTCGCGGGATTTTACAAAATCAAGACTAAACTGTAACAATGTCAGCTTGAATGTTTTATGACAACCTTGGTTTTGGTGAATATTTGTTTTAGGGGAACATGCAGCGGTTCATCAACGGTTCTTCTCCATCATCAACAGTTCTTTTCCCATATGTAAAATACCTCACAAACCATACTAAGTAAAGTAGTATATACTACTTCCCCCTGGAGGTTGACCGTAAAACATCAAAGTACACGTTTCTCCCCCGTGATGGTTTCGAACTTTTTGGAAGCATCATTAGCTTGTACAACCATATGCACGATAAGTTCTTGTCTAAAGCAAACATCTTGAAAGATTATGAGTGAGAGTGACATCGAAGATTCTTGAAAGATTTTGCTTAGACAGTGAAGTATCATTGACATTCTGTAGTGTCGAATATGCCATAAGAATTGCTAATCACCTTTCATCCTTTAACTACTTTAGTAAACACATCTTCCACATATTCTGTCGGCTATTGTTGTGACCATTTGGTGAAGTAAACCCGATATACCAAACTTGATCATGAAGAAGAATTCCCCAGATTTGCTACTTAAGCTTGTACTATTCCTCGTGAAAAAGAAACGGTGTACCCAATGTATAAAACCTCTTGACATATCCTCAACTGCGTGAGACACCGAAGTGATAGCTACATTGTGGGTTAAGCGAGAAAGAATCACAAGCGTAACTAAATAGCCAAGTCTTTATCACACTCAATAAACGCCCAAACAAGTCATCTTCGCGAAAGGGTAGAAAGAAAGAAGACGAAGATAAGTAAACGCGCCCGAAAAATCTCACTTCAAATCCAAATAAGAAATACTGTGTAAACAGTCCCGTAGTCAACATTGTTCAACTTTCAGTTCAAGCCGTGACATAATATGCTCCGTGATGATGTGTAATCCAAAGTATCAAACACCATAACACTACAACTCTCATTATCATATCAAATCTCAACAAATCTCATCATCAAATATCACATTAATATGACAAGTCTCATAATCAAATCTCATCGAGTCACTAGTCGCATCATCAAACCTCATCATCAAAACGCATGATCAAATTACAACTTGCATCCCATAATAATAAAATATTAGCTCAACTTCTTAATATCACTTCCGATCCAACACATTAGCTCAAATCCAATGAGATGTGATTCTCTTTAGCCAAATTATATACTTGCATTAGCCGTAGACAAATATATCATCCGTGAAAGATTATGACCAAAATATTACTCATTATCGAAAAGTATCGTAGCTTATGTATCCAAAATTTTATTAGTGATAATGAAATTTCGATAACACAAATTTATTTTACCATCACTTCATTGGACCATAAAGCTACTTGACCCCTTACCCGTACATATCACCAATCTTAAGCCCGATCACATAAATAACCATTCTGATCCAAATCACACAAAACCATACACGGCCCAAACAATAATAATAGTAGAAACAGGTTGGCCTACGTGAGCTAGACCATATCCAGTATCCTAACCCTAAAATTACGAGTATAAAACACTTAGCCAAACCTCACCCATTACCCTAATTTATCTCAATCAAACCCTAAACTATCTAAACTACATTCCGCCCGCATCACCAACAGATTCTCTCTTCAGTTTCAATATCACAAAGAACGCACCATATTATAACAAAAGCAATGGATCAAAGACTTTCTCATCTCAAATAATTGACCATCACCAACACTTGGACATCACAAATCATGATACAGGCTCTTACTTGCTCGCCACAGGGATGGCTTGAGCAATATACATCACGGTCTCGATAGGTATGCCACAAGCTGATTGATGTAGGTTTTACTGACCAGGTTTTAATATTTATAATGTCTCGTTATATCTATGGTCTACCCTAATGCACTAACGGGCAGTGTACCCGGTCGTGTGTAGTGTAGTATTTGGTAAAACCGAGGTCGTCCCAAAAGCTATGTGTGTGGATTAATACTAAGTCTAGGTGTCACAGATTTTAATACGATTATGATAAGGAATTAACTAATTAACTACTAAAGCAAATAAAGGAAAAAATGTGATCAATAGAGGATAGTGGTGCTAACCTAGTTATTCATCCTAGCTAGTAATGTTTAGGTCTAATTACTTTCAATTACTTCATATGGGGTCAAAGTCGAGAGGACAACATTTGGTCAGTTCGCCCTAACCTATAAGCAAAGATGCCACCACTGAAGAAGTCAGGTGTCCCCTAATAAGTCCAGTTGTTCCTGGTCCCCTAAGCCGAGTCATTAAGTTCCGCTACATGCTAGACTTATAATAGTGAGTTCCCGGGCGCTAGCATCTTAGACACTCACCCCCTAATTCTTAAATTCATCAAAACGGTAAGTGATCAGTTGGTCAAATCGTACAAGTAGAAAGGGTCGTCAGTTGGTCATATCTTACCCTTCCCGTCTCAGTCTACTCACTTAGGGTCAGTTGGTCATATCTCCTAAGCAACTAGCCTCTACCGCCATTCAAAACTACTAAAACAAGGGTAGCTACCGATAAATTATGCATGCATACACTTAGAGATAATTATACGGAAGCAATGTAAACGCAAACAAAACAATTAAGGAATCATGACTAGGCCAGTGATGCAGGTTTTACTGACCATGTTTTAATATTTATAATGTCTCGTTATACCTATGGTCTACCCTAATGCACTAACGACCAGTGTACCCGGTCGTGTGTAGTGTAGTATTTAGTAAAACCGAGGTCGTCCCAAGAGCTATGTGTGTTGGATTAATACTAAGTCTAGGTGTCACAGATTTTAATATGATTATGATAAGGAATTAATTAATTAACTACTAAAGCAGATTAAAGCAAATAAAGGCAAAGGTTGAGAACAATAAAGGAAAGTGGTGCTAACCTAGTTATTCATCCTAGCTAGTAATGTCTACGTCTAATTACTTCCAATTACTTCAGGTGGGGTCAAAGTCGAGAGGACAGCATTTGGTTAATTCGCCCTAACCTATCTGTAAAGATGCCACCACTGGAGAAGTCAGGTGTCCCCTCATAAGTCCAGTTGTTCCTGGTTCCTTAAGCCGAGCCATTAAGTTCCGCTACATGCTAGACTTATAATAGTGAGTGCCCGGGCGTTAGCAACTTAAACACTCACCCCCTAACTCTTAAGTACATCCAAACGGTAGGTGATTAGTTGGCCAAATCGTACAAGTAGAAAGGGTCGTCAGTTGGTCATATTTTACCCTTCCCGTCTCAGTCTACTCACTTACGGTCAGTTGGTCATTTCTCCTAAGCAACTAGCCTCTATTGCCATTCAAAACTACCGAAACAAGGGTAGCTAACAATAAACTATGCATGCATACACTTAGAAATAATTATACGGAAGTAATATAAACGCAAACAAAACAATTAAGGAATCATAACTAGGCCAGCACCAAGAGGTGTTTAGCCGCTCATATTAACCATACAAATCAATTCAATATTTAATGTTACGAAATACATGAATCGAAAGTAAAGAAAAGATAAAATGCTAATGCTTATCGTAGGGGAGTGATTTCTCCCTTGGAGATAGTTCCTTATGCTCCTCTAGACCTGCCTTTGGCTTCTTCCCACGTTCTTTGGTTGTGGTGTGTGAAATGGGATGCTTTGAAATGCTGGAAATCGCGGGGTATTTATAGGCCAGATCTGGATTAGGGCGTAACTAATAAAATAGTTACGCCGTAATCGTGTATTTCTTCGTAAATTGCACTAGATCTGCTGGTTACGACATAACTTTAGAAGTGGTTACGCCGTCTCTTCAATAATTCTTGGTTAGCCCGTAGTTTATGCACGAGTTACGACGTAGTTATCAGCGGCGTGGATCCTCATTTGACCTAATATAATGATGGCGTAATGTGAGAGATGAGTTACGCCGTAACTTCTTCAAAGTGAGCATACTATGATAAATATTTAATAATTATCCAATTCCGCGTCTCCTTAGCTCCAACGCTCGTAATTTACCTGAAAGTGGAATATAATGGAAAACAAGCGTAAATCCATATAAATGATATAAATTACAAGCATTATAGGGGGAAATTGACACTTAATATTTAGGATAATTTGATGTTATCAAATATCCCCCCACTTGAACTCTACTTGCCTTCAAGTAGACCTTATTAGAAAGATTCCTAAAAAGATATCTCCCATAACCGGGAAAATATAAGTTTACAAATCCCTTATGCTAGAATAAAACAAAATCGAACACCTCACGAAATGGGAACGAAACACTCAAATCTCTCAACTATTCTAAGTGTCAATTTCGGGGTGATCACTCAATCGCACAGTCATAGCATTTATTCTATCATAAGCTTGGCGGTTACATAAATCTCCACCACTAGAGTTAAGGGCTAAACAATTTTCGAAGGCAATATGGGTAGACACGACAAAGGTTAAGGGTGACTCGTCATTACTAACATGTCACGGTGAAGTGGACAAAACCAATGGTACATGACCAAATCCATGGCCAAGAAACCAAATATTGCTCGCTGCATCACCTAGACACGCTTCATGACTAAAGGGTAGGATAAGACATGGGATATACAAATGGTGTAAAATAAAAATCAAGCAGATAGTCTAAATCTATAACCAAGTCATCACCACTTACCGTCCGCCCAAATTTCAAGCTTTGAAGTTAAGAAACCGGATCATGAAATACTCGGTAGACGTGTCATTAGAGGACGTCATGATGTGCACACTACCTTTTCTACAACTGTTGGTGCAATTACCAACTCCAATCTTCCAAATGTGACCGAGGTGGCCTCCTCGATACTAAATCTATATGAAGCTCATAACATAGTGCTTATAACATAGTGCAGATAGTCTAAATTTATTTTACCTTTGAAAAAAAAAAAATATATATATATATATATATATATATATATATATATATATATATATATATATATATATATATATATATATATATATATATATATATATATATATATATATATATATATACTAGTTTTCGAAGCCCGCCCAATGGGCGGGCATGACTTATAATTATTTGTTTGTTGTTTTTTGTTAACTGAAATACATTTTTTTGAATTGTCAAACAATATTATAAAACAATTGTTTATTTGCTTTTTAGTTGTTGGTTTATGTTTTTTTTTTCGTTTTTTTTTTTTTTTTTTTTTTTTTTTTTTTTTTTTAAGAATTATAAATAATTGTATGGTTTGAGTGGATGGTTAATAACACAACATATATAATTTTTACAACATTATGAATTTTATGTATGTTTGTAAAGTTATAGATAATGAAAATGTATTAAAGTGATATAACAGTTAACTTCAATTCTAAACAAAGCTTCTTTGTAGACAACATTAGGCATGTTTGCTTTGATCTTCTCCCATTCTGTACTTCTTACTAAAATGCTGCATTCAAATATCAATGCTTCCTCGACGGCGCGCTCGCCAAACTGTTTGTTGTCTTGTGTAGTTGCTTGAGTTTGAGCTTATTGTAATACCGGTAAGTGTACTATCGAGGGAGCGTCGTGATAAAACACTCATTTTCTCTATATCAAGGGAGCGTCGTGATAAAACTCGTCGTCTTTAGGAAGCCTTAGTCTTTGAGCAACTTCTGCAACGACTATGTATTCGCTGCTCCAGGTACGTTTACTCTTTGACGTTGTAGAAAGAAAAAGAAAGTGTTCATATATTATATGTAAAAAGAAGAATGAAAAGTATGAGAAAAAATAAATTACGTGGTGCTTTATATTATATACGAAATAAAACTTCTTTGTAAACAGCGTTTGTTGTGTAGTTTGTGTATTCGGCGTCTTTGTGACAACAAAAAACATTCATGCCTTTTTTCATCTTAACTCTTGAAACAATCATATAAAATTATCCATGTGTATTTTAGATTTTTACACAACACCTTACATAGATAAATATGAAGATTACTTAAGAAAGAACATATCTTCGTTAACATGTTTTTGTGAGAGTTACACAAAATGTTACATACCAGTAAGGAAACCCGCATGTTACGACGGTATTTTTATAGACATTTTCTTCTTTAATCCAGAATTCTAATGCTAAATCTTAATATAAATTCATAACTTTGTCAAATATTAATACAAATACATAAAAAAAACTTGAATTTTCTAAATCTTATGATAACTTTATAACTTTGTCAAATAAAGCATTAATACAGATACATACAAAAAACATACTGTATATATCTAAGTGAAAAACATTTCATTAGCTAAAAAATGGGTTCAACTTCAGGTTATACGAATGTTTAAGTTGAAGATAACCAAGATGAAGCTTTTTTATTTGAAGTGCAGTTAGCAACCACATCTGTTTTGGCAATAGGCATAAAAACCGTCCTTGAGTTTGATTTGCGGCTGTTGTGAAAGTGGGTCTTTGTCGTTTGCGTTAGCCTCATAATAACCTTCGAGGACACTCCGGCTGTTGGAGCTCGCAAATGTTAACAATCCTGCAGCACCAAGGATAACTTTAGGTATGGAAGGAATCATGGGTGCAGTTGGCCGAATTGGTTAACAGCAAGCTTTTCAAGCCTTTGAGTCCGAACAGCCAACTACAACGAATAAAACACTGAACATAAATACATGATTGTATAGTATATGGCCCATTTGAATGCGCTTATAAACATAAACCACCTAAAACAGAATGTGTACCTGGCACTGTCGCTATTCTAATCTCAGCTTCCCAAATCATAAACACAGCCACATTTAGTATAACCGAGTTTTCTACCACAACCTGAGTTTGTATAACCAACCGCGAGATAACTTAGGAGGCGATTTAAAATTATAAAGTCTGAAAGTTTAATGGTTGAGGAAAAAAAAGTTGTTTACCTAAAACAACATCTTAAAATCAAAGTTGGTTAGATTGTTCACGTTTGTTCCAGCAAGGATATTTACCAAATTTTTGGACATGGTAAACATGAGTAGAAATAAGCGTTAGATATTGTTATACTATAAGAACTCCCACCTATAAATTAAAAAAGTTCGGTGATGGACTGCTGACCTCTAGATATCACATGCCACACAAAATAATGTCCAAGTATAATTGTAGATAAAATGCAGTGACAAAAGCTGAACAGTTTGAGGTGGATTGGCTTTATGTTTGAGTTCATGAGATTTCCAAATGAACCGGCTATTATGTTTTACATTTTGTTGCTAGACAGATATATTGGGTACTGTTTCAACCAATTATAGATATAAACCAAGTACTTTATAATCATCCTTAAGAGTTGTAATTTAATCCCAATCTGATGTACGAAATCACCAAATGCCATCATCAATTTCTTAATAAAAAAAGACAGATTCTCAAATGTGAGGAGATACATACTACATACCCAAGGTATGATATGGACTTCCTCACAAATTCTCCTTCCTTAACACACTCTCTACCAGCATTGTTGGTTTTGTTGTTTTCAAGTCCATCAAGATCCACAAGGGTAATCC
Organism: Chrysanthemum seticuspe; assembly: GCA_019973895.1. Taxonomy (NCBI): domain Eukaryota; kingdom Viridiplantae; phylum Streptophyta; class Magnoliopsida; order Asterales; family Asteraceae; genus Chrysanthemum; species Chrysanthemum seticuspe. The sequence continues at coordinate 203,090,710 of BPTQ01000005.1, read as the reverse complement.
TACTTGTCTTTGAGCTACCAAAATGATTTGAATCGGTACCCTGATAAAAGAAACGATTTAGCTACAAAGATCCAAAAATTGAACACATAGCTTGTGAGTTGTGACAAAGCATATTTCAGATATATAAAATGGTCGACAAAAATAACACTGCAGGATCAACAAACATCAATTTAGAAATTTAATAGAGTTTTGTAAACTCACTCTTTATTTTGACGCTCATATTCACAGCGTACTTCATGCACGCCACCGTTACCTCAAGGTCGTGCTTTAGACTTTATGTACACGAATTTATGTAAATCATGTATTATACTTGGTTCCAAGCTCATTCAGTATACCAGAACTATAATTAGATGCTATGATTTTGTAGCCGTAAACAATTTGAACATATCATATGCTTTAATAATGCTTATCATATATTGAGTACCTAACAATTCAGACAACCACATATCACGTTATTTAATACACTAAATGAAATTTGTGTAGCTTGTATGTAACTAACTATCAAAATATATCTATTTATTCAAAACAAAAAGTGTTTAGGTACCACAAGACTCCTCGGTCGGCTTCAGTACTGGATCATGAATGGGCACCTCGGTGTGCAACAATTCCCCTCCTTCTATCCCATCGTCGTTCTTTGTGATCGTTCTACTTTCATTAGAAAAGGAGTTCTAGATTTTCTAGCATATCTCCGCCCCATAATTCCACCCATTTCCTCACAAGATTCTTGTAGATGCAATGCAACTTCTAGACCCTGAACGACAACATCTATTGTTGGTCGTTCACTCCTTTCCTCATGCACGCAACTATTTGCCACCTTGCCAAAATTCTTTAAGCATTTTGGCACAATCAGGCCACTTAGATTATGGGTAATTATTTCAACTGAGGTTCCCCTTTGATAGCAAGTCTTTCCCCATTCTGCTAAAATTGACCGAAAGAAAAGCTTCTGTCCAAAATAAACTCAATGAGAAAACATGCATACATTACATATTGCAGATGTCATTACAAAAAGATTACATATGGGCTTCAGCTAATCAAATTAAAAAAAAATGTTCATGGTCTCATGAATTGCAGCTAATCATCTATCTTTATAAATAAACATGTCTACTTTAGAAGTCATTGGTTTTTTTTCATGTTGGTTTGTTGTTCCACCTGTGTACCGAGACAATGTTGTTGGGGCATGATTATTTGGATATTTGTTTTTGTGCCCTGTGTATGTACATCCGTATCACTAAATAGCTGTGCACAAAAGTGGGTGGTGCAATAGTATCAGCATCTAAATTTTATACATAGCGTAAACTAATGTCGATGAAAGGTAGGCCGTTTACTAAGATGGAAACCAAGTAAGTGGCATTTACATACGGTACATACATGGATATCCTAAAGTACATTATTACTATTATTAAACATATTATACAGCGGTCACTCAAAGTGTTTGCAAAAGCTTTTTCTGATTGCAGTTTCTCGTACTACTGTTGCTTCTGTTTCTTTGAGGCACCCGTGTTGCGATCTTTTTTTTGATGAAGCATGAGCTTACAGCGAGGATGACTGGTTGTGGTAGCTCTGCATACCTGTCTTCCTCAAATTCATCCGCCATTTGGTTTCATAAAGTGAATACCACCGTGTTACCGCTGCAAAATGATGTAAGGGTCAGTACATATCATATATGGTAGGTATTATGAATAGGGTTGTGAAGCTTGTTAACATAAGATTTTGGATCTCAATGTTTCTGACCCATACCCTGTTTGTAGTTTGGTCACCATATCTTTCAACCTGGCCAACTTTTTGAACACATCCTATGTAATCTGGTAAGCCAATGTAGCGTGGTTAGAGATATTCAGGTGGCATTGTTATAAAGGGAATGCTAAAGTACCTGTCATAATTGATTCCTGATTGTTTGCTCTGACTCCTAGCTCGTTAAAAGCTACAAACTTGAAGTAGTGTTCTGGAAAATCAGTGTCTTGTAAAGCTGTGATCTGAGTGAATCTGCCAAAGAGCAACGTGATGTCAATTTCCAATGTTCTTTGCCAACCCTCTGTCTTCTGGTAGCCGAATCCCTGGATCTGGTATGCCTGATTAAGCTGAAGACTATTATACCCGTTCCTGTCTTTGAGTTCTATATTGGCCTGTATCGATGTACCCTGTAAAAATAAAAAATGAAAAGTTGCGGTAAGTGATGGCGTATGCAATATTTAAATGTGAATATTAGTTTTACAATAACAATTTTATGCAAGAAAGTATGGTTTCTAGACTGTGAATACCCTCTTGTCAATGAGTATGCAGGAAAATCTTGTTGGTGTAGGATCAGGTACATTTGATGTTGTCCATTTTCGATACACCCTTACCTGAATTGCCTTGTTTACGTCTGTTGGTTTTAAGTCCTCGAGATTAACAACTTCGATGTTCCCGGATATTACTTTCCCATAAACTTCTTCCGGCATCTGTTGACTGCTACTGGTGGCCATGTCCCTGCAATTTGGTTAATTAGTTTTGTGACATAATGAGAGTGGAGAGTGTGGCCTTTAATGACCACCTCCATAGGAGAATAAATATATACTAAATCATTTAACTACATAATCACACGGGTATATTAATGATAGTGTTAATCAATTACTGATCAATAATCAAGAAGCAGAAATCATTATTTAATGGTTAGGATACAACAACTTCAGTCAAATCTAATGTGATGGAACCATAATGTGAAAACTTATCCTAACCTATACCCTAATTCAAATAGTATTGTCTAATGGTATCTGATCTATTAATATATCTGCAACTTCAGTGAAACTAACACTTGTATTTCATCAGTAATGTGAAGGGATTTTTGTATACAACACAGTAATCTTCTTCTCTATAGTTTATCGTTTAAACAAACTTATAAACTATAGAGAAGATTTATAATGGATAACTTATGTTACATAATGTCCTAAAATAATCTTGGTCTAATTGATAGTGTTAATCTTTGTAATTGTGGTCATATGCTACATAATCACACGGGTATGTTAATGACCAATGGCCAAAACCATTTGTTCTATAACGGTCACTTCAAAGTTACAAACTTTAGAACATATCTTGGCGTATAAATTTTACCTGTATCAGCTGGTCACGAACATTTGCTGCAAACTACGATTTCTTAGGCTCAAACTTGATAGGCGAAAGATGTGCACTGTATTGAGCATCATACTTGATATTGGATGCAACATCGGTTGGATCTTCTGCTAGCGCGCGAGCTGCAACAGTAGTCATCATCTATTAAGTGTATGAACTCAAGTAAATTTTGAAAATCTTGCAAGTCAACCTTTTTCGACCCATCAGCTTATCAAGTTGAGTTTATGACCATGAGTGTTTCAAAAGTAGGCTCATGAGTGTTTCAAAAGTTACATTAGCTCATAAGCCTGCTAAATAGGCTAACAGAATCACCCTCTAAAAAATAAGCCAACACAGTCTAATCTACTCCTAAGATATTTTCCAGGAGTTATGCGCACGACTCCCTTCAAATTTCTACCACCCACAATTGTTTAAAATTTTACATTAGTAGTGCAATGTTTGCTAACAGAAACACTGGAATTCCTGCTTTTGGAGAGCTTGATTCATAATATATAAACAACCGTGTACCTTAAGAGCACTAAAAAAATGGCACCTCCACAAAAAGAGATGTAAACCGGCCTATTTGAACCATATATATATAAACAACCGTGTACCTTAAGAGCAATAGCTGACATATTTTTAGGTAAATAAACCCGTTTTGATACAGTCAAACATTATCTTATTTTGACCCATCCACAAACAAATAAATTAAGCTCAAAATAGTCCATAAGAAAGTATGACAACCTAATTTTTGTATACTTTGGACAGGAGCAGACCGTAAGACTTTCAAAGCCTCAGGTTCTATTTCCATTTCTGAAGGAAAAGCTATACTCAGTTTGTGAGCAGAAAACAAAGGCGATAAGAAAACCTAAAGGCGGCTATTCTGGCCATATTGGTGACTTGGTCAAGTATTCACGTTGACCTATTATTCTTTAAAATCACAGATAGATATGTAAGCTAACCTAAAAGCTTCACCTTTTCAAAGGATTAAGTAACCAACTTACTTTGCTGGGGACATAAGTACCAATGAAGCAGCAAGCCCTGAAATAACCACTCTAACTGCATCCTTGGTTATTATTGGTGATGCTAGCTCAACAGAACATTTGACGTTTATATCTAACCAGGACCTGCCATTATACACTTGTTTTTATGCATACAACTTTCGAAATTGTATTCATAGCTAGTAGGCTCCAAAGGTGTTGGAATCTATAATAAAAAATGCTATAAAGAATAAGTTTGGTGTACTTTTAGGATTTGGTAATACCTTCTTTTGCCTCCTCAGGCATCATGGTAGCTTCAATCTGCGAAGAGAAGATATAAAATTCAAGATGTTTCGCTAGCAAAAAATCATGAGAAACAGTGTAATCGGTTTCGTAGACTGACATCTTCATCTATCAGCTTGTACATTATTGATTTGGTGCATATCAGCAGAATCTCTTACAATGCCAAAAGAAAGTCAAGACAAATGACATTACCGTAATGATCTAAATCTTCAAATAAAACTGATTAAAGGAAGTATGCTTTAAATAAGTGACTGGTTTTTCTGACAAGACACAACAAATATTGACACATTTATGAATAAATAAGTGAAAACTGTCAAATCTAGTGATGGTGATAAGAATGCTTACTTGTTGCGCTTTAGCATCTCATTATTACAATGATGGTGCATAGTGTGCCCGCATTTCATCACATCAGTGTCTTTCATTTTATCGAACATATACTGCATCAGTGATAAGAATAAAGTTTCACAAACTGACGAGGCATAAAAGATACGACTATGAAAGACGCAAACCTCATAACATATGGGACAATGATACTGCATTGAGTTTTTAGCACATAAGTGGTTACCATGTAGACCGATGGAATAGCAGGATCCCATGAAGTTAACACTCGGTAAATTCCAAAAACAAACGGACAAAAAATAGCTCAGAAGCAAATGGGTCGTGGGACACTTTATTTAGACAAAAAATTTATTTATAAGCATTAATGAATTATCTCTCTTTTAACAGTTTAGTCATAGTAGTTTTTTTGGGTAAAAACCATTTTAGTCATATTTACATTATTATATAAGTAGTATTTCTGGTCAAACCCAACCCGCCCATCTTGCCACCTCCACAATTAGATATACCAAAATCTGTGTAAACATATTTTTTGCAATGGAAGATGTTCTCGTGCGACCACCAACCCTGAGCACAAACAAAATGACGTAAATTAATAATACGTTCAACATTCTAAAGAGTGAAAAAATACCAGCTATTGTGCGGTCAACTCACAAACCTGCCGATGCCACAATCATCACAGTGAAACAAACATATATGAAAACTTGTGATGTCTTAATGCATCATCGCCGTAGAATATGCTGAGAAGTATTCTCCCATATTGACACCACAGTTTGTGCATGTGCGACCAACCTAGATAAATAAAGAAAGAGTATTTAGTACTTTTAGCAAGTGATCATTCATTATCATAGATCAAGGTTTTGAAACGTTCTGGCTGCTCAATGTCACAAACCGAATAGATTACTTGCAATAAACATAACATATTCACTTAGTTTGGTTTAAAATATGCATGTTTAATACATACTTGTTTCACATCAGATCGAACTGCTCATGGCGGTCATAGATGATGCATTTAAGCATATTCTGAAAGTTTGAACTTTTTATATAAGAGCAACAAACACCCAATGAGGTAACCAGTTAGCAACATCAGTTATATAATTGCAATCAAAACATTTATATGTAGCTGGATTCTGATATTCAGTCTATATATCCTACTAACCAAGTGTCTGTTGGGATATGAAAGTGCTGAATAGTTAAAGTATTGAAGATTAACAAAGTACTGCAAAATGACAAAGAACTAGAAAGAGTCAAAGAGTCAAAGTACTGCTAAAGATAAAGTCAAAGTACTGCATATGAAGTCAAAGTAATGCAAGATCAAAGAACTGTTTTATTCATTTATAGAAAGTCTTGTAATTCTAGAATATTCTGTATTAGATTACTTGTCGTACAAGGATACATATTGTAAACCGACTAGGGTTATCCTTGAGCCTATAAAAGGACCCTTAGATTGGCATTAGAGGTACGAGTTCACAAGTTTAGAGTACCCGCAATATTAGAGTTTTAGAGAGAAGTTCGATATTCTTAGAGTTGTTAAAGTATCTGCATAATAAGCAGATTTAGAGTTATTAATAAAAGTTATTCTTCTTAGATTTGTTAAGTAAATTCCGCATACTTAATAAAGAGTATTCAGTGTTTCATTGTTAATAACTTAGGATTTATCCGAGGTTGTTAAACCTTAAACAAGCTAGTTAAGTTAGTTTGGTTAGAGTACATCGATCCAACAAGTGGTATCAGAGCTTGTGTGGAAACTCTGACTAAGAAGAAACCCTAAACCTACTCAAAGATGTCGACTGAAGCTGTTCCACCACCATCAATCACCTCACTCAGGATTCCAGTAATTAAGAAGGGAGAGTATGACCTCTGGTGCATGAAGATGAGGCAGTACATTGCCATTACAGATCATGCTTTATGGAATGTAATTGTTAATGGCAATGAAGTAGTTCCAGAACCTGTAGAGGTTGCTGGACAACCTAAACCACCCAAAACAGTCTTACCAGCAGCTACCATAAGGAATCAAGAGAAGGCTCTTAACATTCTCTTGTCTGCTATACCTGATGGACATCTCTTGAAGTTCCATGATGCTAAAGATGCAAAGCAGCTCTGGGCTGCTCTGAAGACCAGATTTGGAGGGAATGAAGCCTCTAACAAGATGCACAGAAACCTACTGAAGCAACAATTTGAAACCTTTACTGTTGGAGAAAGAGAGGGTTTGGATGCTGCATATGATCGATTTCAGAATCTACTCAACATGTTGGAGCTTTACAAGGCAGAGGTATCTGTTGAAGATGCCAATATGAAGTTCTTAAGGAGTTTGCCATCCACATGGCATGTGATTGCTACAATGATCAGAGGACAACCAGGATTGGATGTTATGGACTTTGATGATCTCTACAATCATCTAAAGGTGTATGAGCATGAGATGAATGGTCAAACCAGTTCAAAATCACACAGTATTGCTTTCCTGTCATCTGAAAAGAGAGGCAGTACTTCTACCAAAAGTACTGCTTCACCTACTCAAAGTACTGTTGCTCAAAGTACTGTGTCTTACACATCACCCACTTTTGCTCAGCCTGCTACACCAACAAATTCCCTTCACTCAGATTAAGTTGTGGGCTCTTTCTTTGCACAACAAGCTTCTCTACCTGTCACTTATGAAGAAGACCTCTCACAGATTGAAGAGGATGCTCTTGAAGAGATAGATATCAGGTGGCAAGTTGCTATGATCACTGCAAGGATCAAGAAGTATATGAAGAAAATAGGGAAGAGCATTGATTTCAAACCCAAACAGGGAATTAGTTTTGACAAATCCAAAATTGAATGCTTCAATTGTCAAAAGACTGGACATTTTGCAAGGGAGTGCAGGTTTACTAAATATCAAGCAAACAGGATTACTGAGAAACCAAAGCTGGAGCTTAAAGAAATTCCTATCACTGAAACAAAGGCCTTGGTTGCTCAAGAGAATTTGTCAGAAGTTGACAGGAGTGAAGAGTTTGATGATGAACCAGTGACCTACTGTATGGTAGCAGTGGAAGAAGCAGTTGAAGACTCGGTGGAAGAATTGGATTGGAGCACTGCTTTTGCTGAGGAACCTGAACATGCTGCACTGAAATCTGGAGACTGTCTAGGAGGATTTGATTGGAGCATGGAGAGTGAAGATGATCTTGTTCTACTTTCAATGGTGGCTACTTCACCAAGTTCACCCCCTATCTCTGAGGTATCCTCAAATTGTCATGACTTTTATCAGAAATTGCTTAATAGTTATGTGATTGAAAGAGATAACTGTGTTAGGGCTAGGTCTGAGGTAGCAGGATATCAAATAACTTTAGAAAATATGGAAGCCAAAATCTTAACACATGAGAATAATGAAATGGCTTGGGCTGAAAAGTATGAACAACAGGATTACCAGCTAAAACTAAGTGAATGGAAACTAAACTGTAAAATTTCTGAAATTGAGAAGTTAACTAAGGAGAGAGATGATTTGTTAGCTAAGTTAGCTGCCTGGGAAGAATCTGGACGGTCCCATGTTAGTTATGTTGAAAAACAGAGAAGGGCTTATATTAAAACTGGTCTAGGTTTTGGAATGGATTTTAGTAAGATAGAGGAAACCCCATCTAGTGATCAGGATGAAGGTGATTTTGAGGATGTAAACACTAGTGATGATGAACTCATTAATTATGTAGACACATCTAGTAATGAGGGATCAGTAAGTGAAACACCTCCTGAGCTTAAGAAAGATAATGCTTATCATGCAGTTCCCCCTCCCACTAGTAGTTTTCAACCTTATAGACCTGATGTCTCTCATCTTGGAGTAGACAGTCTAGAGTTTAGGAAAAAGCTAGTTGGTCAATCTAGGTCTGAAACCCCAAAAGAATGTTGAAAACAATGTTCAAAGTCAAGCAATACCTTTTACTCAAAGTACTGCTCCACAAGCAGTACCTTTAAGAAAACCTTTTCAAAACAATACTGCTAAACCTTTTTGGGATAATTTTGGTCAAAACAGGAATAATCACTCACCTAGAAGGCACAATGGTTTTGGTCATAGACATAGAAGAAGTCATGTTGGAAGTATGGGTGAAAAATTATGTTTTGTGTGTTACAGTCCTACTCATTTAATCAAGGATTGTGAACATCACTCATAATACCTTAGAAAGTTCCCAAAGAACAGGTCTGCCAATCAAAAACCTAGAGAGAACAAACCAGTCTGGAATAATTCAAATAGGGTCAATCACAGTAACTTCTCACCAGATCATAGGTTCCCTCACCAAAGAAGACCTTTTTCAAAACCACCAGTACCTTCACAAGCAGTACCTACTCAAAATACTGCTCAGTCAAACCAAGGTACTGCTAGCACCTCATGGAACAGAAACTCTAGGAGATCTAGGTACTATCAACCTAGAAGGAATTACAATTCACATAGGGTATCTAGATCACAGGAACCAGCTGTTAAAACCAAATGGGTTGTGAAAGAAAGTACTGCTGAGGGACAAACAGTACTTTCAACTAAAAGTGAATCTGATGTTTTTGTGATACAAGAAAATGTGAATGAAGTTGAAAAAGAGAGTTTTGAAAATCCACATGCTAAAAATCAAAAAATAATTCTGGATCATGTTTTGAAAAACAGTGGAAATTACAGAAGAGGAGCTTAAAGATCATCTTATTGTGGATAGTGGTTGCTCTGGAAGTATGACAGGAGACAAGGAGATTCTGTCTGATTTTAGATTTATTAGTGGAGGAAGAGTTGCATTTGGGAATGATCCCAATGGGGGTAGAATTACAGGGATAGGAACCATCAAAGCAGGAAGAATCGATTTTGAAAATGTTAGATATGTGAAGGAGCTCAAGTTCAACCTGCTGTCAGTCTCTCAAATATGTGATAAAAAGCATCCTGTGTTATTCACTGACACATAATGTCTCATCCTTTCCTCTGATTTCAAACTTGTTGATAAAGACTTGGTAGTACTCAGAGTACCAAGAACCAATGATGTGTATAGTCTGAATATGAAGAGTCTTCACTCTTATGGAAGAGCCACCTGTTTAGTGGCAAAAGCAACAACTGAAGAAGCACATCAGTGGCATAGAAGATTGGGCCATGTAAATTTCAAGAATATCAACAATCTGGTCAAAGGCAATTTAGTTAGAGGTTTACCTTCAAAGACTTACAAGAATGATCACTCCTGTTTGGCGTGCAAGAAGGGTAAACAACACAAAGCTTCATGCAAGAAGCTTGAGGAGAGAACTATTAGAGATCCATTGGAGCTGTTACATATGGATCTGTTTGGACATGTCTCTGTGGCAAGTTTAAACAAGAAAAAGTACTGCTTAGTAGTTACAGATGATTGCAGTCGTTTCAGTTGGGTATTTTTCTTGGGATTTAAGGATGATACTTTTGATGCTATTCAGACTCTAATAATAGCACTTGAAAACCAATTGAGACTCAAAGTTAGATGTATTAGATGTGATAATGGAACTGAATTCAAGAACAAGCTAATGGATGAATTTTGTGCAAACAAAGGAATCAAGAGGGAGTTCAGCATTGCAAGAACACCACAGCAGAATGGTGTTGCAGAGAGGAAGAATAGGACTTTGATTGAAGCAGCCAGAACCATGCTAGCAGATTCACAACTACCTATTCAATTCTGGGCTGAAGCTGTAAGTACTGCTTGCTATGTACTTAACAGGGTCTCAGTCACCAAACCACAGATGAAGAAACCTTATGAGTTGCTGATGGGCAACAAACCCAACATTAAATTTATGAAGCCTTTTGGATACCCTCTCACTATTTTAAACACAATTGATAATCTGGGCAAGTTTGATGGCAAGTCAGAAGAAGGATATTTATTGGGTTATTGTACCAACAGTAAGGGATTCAGAGTGTACAACATAGTCACTAAGAAGGTTCAAGATTGTCTTCATGTTGAGTTTTTAGAAGATCAAGAGAATCAGAAAGGTAAAGGTCCTGATTGGATGTTTGATCTTGAAGTTTTGACTCCTTCCATGAACTATGTACCTGTCAGAGAAGAAAATCAACCTGTGTATACTGGAGAAGATTCACAGTATGTTGTTCATGGAGTTCATATTAGACCTGATGTTGTTCCTGATGAAGAACCTCTACCTGCTACACCAAAGCAAGGAACTGTTACATCTAAACACAGTACAGATGCTCCAAAGCAAGGTACTGATGTCCCTAAACAAAGTACTGATGCATCACAATCCTCAATGTCTGCTGAGGATCAAGCTATTCAAGAAGAACTCAATCAGCTGCTTTTTCAAGATGTTATGGCACATTCTTACACTGATGATCAACGTAGGGCCTTTGAAGAAGCAAAGAAAAAGAATAAGAATGCAAAGTTCACTTACAGTACTTTAGGTGACAGTACTTTAGACCAAAGTACTGTTGCACCTGTTGACAGCACTTTGGATGATTTAGATGATCCTACCATGCCTGGCTTAGAAGAAACTGATGATGAGCTTGAAGGTGAAGGTATTTTCTCAGATTCAAATGAAGATGCTGATTTCACTAACCTGGATGATGCTTATGGAGTTCCATAGTCTCCATACTTAAGAATTCATAAGAACCATCCTACTGATCAAATCATTGGTCCTTCTACTTCTGGAGTAATGACAAGACACAAAGCTAAGATTTTTTCTATACCTCATAATGCTTTACTTAGTTTTGTGTATAAACAAAACAGGCTGAATCATAAGGACCATCAAACCTGCCTATTTACTTGTTTTATCTCTCAAGAGGAACCCAATAATATTACACAGGCATTGACTAAAGAGAGTTGGGTTGAAGCTATGCAGGAAGAACTTCTTCAGTTTAAACTTCAAGAAGTTTGGGTTTTATGTGATCTTCCAGATGGGAAGAGAGTTATTGGAACCAGATGGGTTTTTAGAGTCAAAAGGGATGAAATAGGTAATGTCATTAAGAACAAGGCAAGGTTAGTAGCTCAAGGCTACAAACAGGAAGAAGGAGTGGATTATGATGAAGTATTTGCTCCTGTAGCAAGAATAGAAGCTATTAGAATATTTCTTGCATTTGCTTCATGTATGGGATTTCAGGTTTACCAGATGGATGTCAAGAGTGCTTTTCTATATGGCACTATTCAAGAGGAAGTTTATGTGAAACAGCCTCCTGGTTTTGAAGATCCTACACATCCTAACAAAGTCTACAAGGTGGTTAAGGCTCTTTATGGCCTTCATCAGGCACCTAGAGCTTGGTATGAGAGGCTCTCTACATTCTTATTGCAACATGGTTACAGAAGGGGAGCTATAGACAAGACTTTGTTTATCAAGAGAGATAAGAAGGATATCATGTTAGTTCAAGTCTATGTTGATGATATCATCTTTGGGGCTACCAAATAGTCCATGGTTAAGGAGTTTGAGCAGCTGATGCAGAAGGAGTTTCAAATGAGTTCAATGGGTGAGTTAACTTTCTTTTTAGGACTTCAGGTTAAGCAGTCCAAGGAGGGAATTTTCATAAGTCAAGACAAGTATGTATCTGACATACTTAAGAAGTTCAATTTTGATGCTATGAAGCCAGTAACTACACTTATTAAATCTATCAACTCATTGGGCAAGGATGAAGATGGTCAACCAGTTGAAGTCAATTTATACAGATCTATGATTGGCTGTCTTATGTATCTTACTGCATCAAGACGTGATATCATGTTTGCTGTGTGTTTATGTGCAAGATATCAAGTCTCACCAAAGATTCTCATATGAATGCAGTTAAGAGGATTTTTAGTTATTTGAAACAACAACCTAAGTTGGGGTTGTGGTATCCTAAAGATTCACCTTTTCACTTGGAAGCTTTTTCAGATAGTGATTATGCAGGTGATAACTATGACAGAAGATCCACAACTGGTGGATGCCAATATCTGGGAAGAAGATTAGTCTCCTGGCAATGTAAGAAACAGACAATTGCAGCAACATCCTCTACTGAAGCTGAATATGTGGCTGCTGCAAGTTGTTGTGGACAAGTTTTGTGGATGCAGAATCAACTTTTGGATTATGGGTTCAATTTTAAGAATACTCCTATTAATATTGATAATGAGAGTACCATTTGCATTGTAAAGAATCCTGTTTACCATTCCAAGACCAAGCACATTCAGATTCGGCATCACTTTATTAGAGATTGTTATGAGCACAGACTCATAAATGTGGTCAAGGTTCACACTGATGATAATTTAGCTGACTTACTCACTAAAGGCTTTGATGTTTCAAGATTCAATCACTTGGTGGTGAGCATTGGCATGATTAACTACTGAGCTATATTTAAGGGGAGGACTATTTAGTGTTGGTATTTTCCTGTGCATTGCTTGAGGGGAGGATATTTATGTATACTTAGCTTATACAGAGGAATTTGGGAAAGTACTGTTTTTCATGAAAGTACTGCTTGGAAAGTACTGCAAAGGAAAGTACTCCATACGTGGAAAGTCCTGTTTGTCTTATTAAAAGTACTATTCCAACGGTTATATTGAGGAGTAATTAATCCTAACGGTAACTTTGTTATTATGGGCTGTGATTTTTCAAATCTCACCTATAAATAACTGATCTCCGATTTTCCCTCTCATCTTGATATTCTCATATCTTTTCCATATTTCTCTCATTCTCATCTTTATTATTCGATATATCTCTTATTGTGCTTACATATTCATCAATGGCGATTCGTAATATTGTTTCCAAGCACAACATGGTGGCGAATTTAGACAAGACTGAAGATAATGCAGTTTTTCATGATATTATTGATTATCTTACTGGGTCGCCTATTAGTTATGCTCTTTTAGTGGAGCCGGATATTATTGAGCCATGGATTCAAGAATTTTGGGCTACTGCAAGGGATAATATGGAGAATGATGAATTTTATATTAGAGCTACAGTTGCTGGAAGAACTGTGAAGATTACAGAAGCCTCAATTAGAGAAGATTTATTGTTTAATGATGACGACGGGGCTATTTGTTTTGATAAGCAACTGATTTGGGATACTTTTGGGCATATTGGTTATGAAGGATCCTTAACAGAACAAACGTTTAGGAAACAATTATTTTGTCCTCAATGGAAGTTTTTAGTGCATGTGTTACTTCATTTTATTAGTGCTAAAAGTACTTCATGGGAGCAGTTTGGGTCCAACATAGCATCTGCTGTTGTAGGGTTGGCTACAGATCGTGTTTTCAATTTTTCAAGGCTAATTCTAGATGGAATGCTTTCTCATATCTCAAATGGATCCAAATGGTTGATGTATCCAAGGTTTATACAGGTGTTCTTACACAAACAACTTGCTGATGTTCAAAAGCTTACAAGTTTGTTACCTGTGATCGTACAACAGGCAAATATTTTTACTTTTATGGAGAGGAAAAGTGATTTATTCACTGGGAGACATACTCCTTTAACTACTTCTATGATGGAAGTTGTTCAAGCTGTCAGAACTGATGCTGAAGAAGATGAAGATAGAGAAGGTACTGCTTCTGAAGATACTGCTTCTGAAGGTACTGCTTCTCAAAGTGCTGCATCTCAAGAAGGTACTGCATCCCAAGGTACTGCTTCGCAGAGTACTGAAGTTCAAACTGATGTTGCAGTTTCACCTTCACCATCTCCACAAATGTCTGTTCCTGATTCTCAACATGAGGAACATTCACCAATTAGAGGAGATGATTCACATACTATACCCCCTGAAGGATTGATAATGGATAATTATGTTTTAACAAGGGAGTTAGTCAACTTGAAGAAAACAACTGAAGCTCAAGCTAAACAGATTAAGAAGTTGAAGCTCAAGTTTCGGAGGCTCAAGAACTTTGTCTGGCCATTGGTTCAACATCATCGTATATGGGTCAAATCTAAAAAGAAGGATCAAAGGAAGTCTGGACAGACCAAACGTCAAAAGGTTCATAGACAATCTTCTGTCCAATTGGGGAGGAATTTAGAAGAAAGAAATTTGAAAGAAGATTTTGTTAAGGCAAATGAACCAGAAGGTACTGAAGAACATGAATAGACTGAAGAACATGTCATTCAAGAAACTGAGGAGCAAGATATTCAAGCTCAAAGATCTGAAGTTCAAGGTACTACAGAACAAGAACAATGTACTGCTTTTCATGGATCTTTCAGACAAGAAGTAATTACTCCAAGAGTATTAGATTTTGAAGAGGAAGCTGGTCCCTCAACAACTGTTTTACCAGAAGAAGCTGATACACCTCAAAGAATATACACTGCAAGTGATGATGATACAATTGCTGAAATATTGCATGACTTATCAAAGACAAGGGGTGTTACTATTTCTGAAGTTTCAGAGGAACAATCAAGAGCTTCTCAACCTGCAATTGATCCTAAAGATAAAGGAAAGGGGATTTTGGTAGAAACAAAGAAGAAGAAGATGACTTTAGCTGATCTTAGAGCACTTGAAGTTGCTAGGAATGAGGCTGTAGCTAGAAAAGTACAAGAAGAATTGAATGCTCAAGATAGAGAAGCTAGGGAGATTGAAGAAGCTCAGAATAGAGAAGTAGCTAAGAAAGTACAAGAAGAATTAAATGTTGAAGCTGCTGAACCATTACAGTCACCTATTCCTGTCTCCTTTCTACCAAGAAGATTAAATAAAGCTAAGGAAAGGAATCAAATGATGGCTTATCTTAAAAGTCAAGGGTATAAAGGATTGCAGAAGCTGAATTTCATTGAGATGAAAAGATTGTATGATGCTGCTAGGGAAAAGTATAAGAAGAATGTTGCAAGCATCAAAGATTATAAAGATGAAGCTACTTGGACTGAAGCTGAAAGAAAGAGAAATTTAAAAAGAAAAAGGAAAACTGAAGTTGAAGATGTACAGTTTTCAAAGAAAGAAAGAGTTAAACTAAGAACTGAGACTAGAGATGCACTACGAAATTATCTCAGAGTAGTAGATTTTGAATACTCCAAAGAAGATGCTGACATGAAGATGAACAGATCTCAGATCATTGCTTTTGAAGTTGTGGAATCCAAAGATGGAAGTTATATGATGTTTCATAAAGAAGATGGAAGTTTCAGAGTGTTTAACAGACTATGGGACTTATTGCACATTATAGATAGAGTGGACTTATTCTATTTATATCATGTGGTGCAAAATTATTTTGAACAACATCTATCAGAAGGGATTGGTTTATTTTTACTTAGAGATCTTACAACTGCATGGGAAACTGAAGAACAAAGCAGTGATGAAATTTGGAAGAATCAAGAGAACTGGGAGATTGTTAGCTGGCGATTTTTTTGAAGAATCTGGAGTACATGTCCTAGAGCTGGAAAGTGGAACAATGATACACATGTTTGCAGATAGAACATATCCACTTACAACAGAACTTATGAGAAGGATGCTAGAGCATGGAATGGAAGTTGAAGAGGATAATGAAACTGCTTGCATGGTTATCAATTTGATTATCAACTGGACTACTATTGCTGAAGATGATGAATAACTGGTATGAATCTTATTTGAATAGATTATTTTTGGAATATCAGTACTTTATTCAAAGTACTGCTGATCAAACAGTACTTTCATCAAAGTACTGCTTGCAGCTTTAAACCACTTAAATGATTTTTAGAAGAAACCTTTTGTTAAGTAACAAATATTTTGAAACAAAGGTTGAATAAAATAAATGGTTTTTGAGATAGTAACATCAATAGGTTATCAATTCACCATGGTTACAAAAGGATTGGCTAATCCATGAGCAAACGGCTCTGGTAAAGATATCTCAAATCCGTTTTTAGTTGAAAACTTGCTAATAAGTTGTATGGTAATCAACTCACCATATCAGTTAATGTGAAGAGTTGGCTAGCCCACAAGAAAATGGCTTGTGGTAAAGGCTGTGGAAAACCATTATTGGTAATTAGTTCACCATTAGATAAAAGAACTAACTAGTCCAGAAGGGTACAACTTTTGGTAAAGACAAAACAAATCTGTTGATAGTTGGTGATTTGCTAAAAATCATATGGTTATCAATGTACCATGGTCTTACACACCAAAACATTCGGCTACTCCAGAGTTAATAGCTTTGGTAAAGAGATCCAAAATCCATTAAATTTTCAATGATTCACCTCTCACAGGAGTTAACACACCTGGAAGTGATGAGAATAGACTGCAAGTTAAACTGAATTAATGTACAACTTGTCATATGTTGCTGTGTTGCTGAAAAGATGGAACTTGCTGGATGCTGCTGTAAAAGAATGATTCTAGAGATACTTTGATAAAGCACAGAAACTACAAAGATACTATCAAAAGACAAAGACACAATCTGTCCTTAAAGATGAAGCTGATAAAGATAAATTCACAAAGAAACTTGAAGTCAAACAAGTAGAATTCAAGTTAGGGGAGGATTGTTGGGATATGAAAGTGCTGAACAGTTAAAGTATTGAAGATTAACAAAGTACTGCAGAATGACAAAGAACTGGAAAGAGTCAAAGAGTCAAAGTACTGCTAAAGATAAAGTCAAAGTACTGCATATGAAGTCAAAGTACTACAAGATCAAAGAACTGTTTTATTCATTTATAGAAAGTCTTGTAATTCTAGAATATTCTGTATTAGATTACTTGTCGTACAATGATACATATTGTAAGCCGACTAGGGTTATCCTTGAGCCTATAAAAGGACCCCTAGATTGGCATTAGAGGTACGAGTTCACAAGTTTAGAGTACGCGCAATATTAGAGTTTTAGAGAGAAGTTTAATATTCTTAGAGTTGTTAAAGTATCTGCATAATAAGCAGATTTAGAGTTATTAATAAAAGTTATTCTTCTTAGATTTGTTAAGTAAATTCCGCATACTTAATAAAGAGTGTTCAGTGTTTCATTGTTAATAACTTAGGATTTATCCGAGGTTGTTAAACCTTAAACAAGCTAGTTAAGTTAGTTTAGTTAGAGTACATCGATCCAACAGTGTCCAAATTGCAAACAAGTATGGGGAAGGATCATCCGGTTCGCGTCTATCAAACTGAAATTCAAGAGCATTTTTGTTTTCTTAAGTGTACTTACCCCTTCCAAGAGACAATGTGAATCTAGAAGCTCGTAACTGCAAAATTGAAACAGAAAATCCATCAGGATTCACACAATTGAAAAGTAACATCATACTTCTTTTTATATTTTCATTGTGCTCTTTTAATTAGTTAATGCTTTTGTTCTATTGTACTTAAAGCTGGGTAGCCTAAATGTGGAATCAGTAATTATAAGAAAACTATCAACAACACGTATTTCTTCTGGGTCTTCACAAAATTCCTCTATATCTATTACTTGTTGTATTTGTTCTTCTAGCTCTAGTGATGCTGGCATCTCAATGCCAGGTTCTATCGATGTTCATTCCTCGATTTCATGCATGTTTCAGTTGGAGCAGCAGTCTCCATGGATTGATCAGAATTAGGATTTAAACAGAGTTTTAATGAACATGGGTAATTGTCGGGACGATCTGCACTTGCTGCATGAGGGATCATAAATTGATCCTCGAGTGATTCTTCCACCTGTGACACACGCGATTCTTATGCATATGAAACAATTATAAAACTTGTACCTAATTACAAAAGAAAGAAAAAAGACAAACTGTATCTAGAGCCATGTCAAAAAGGCTAGAACGTTTTTTTCTCCTAGTGGAATTGCACTGCCTTATAAAATATTTTTGTGCATGGCTGGCAACCTGAGTAGGAGTACTGAATAAGACATAATTGTGTGCAAGCCACGCTAGTCTCCTTTGACTAACTTTTGGAGACCTAGTAGGAACGATCGATGTTCCTCCTCTACTATCCAGGGAGTACTTACAATAATGCAATTATCTAGTGTACCATTCAAAATCTTGTGTCAAAGTTTATTAAGCCTATATTCCTGTTTAAGGAATAAATAGATGAAACTCTTTCAAAATCCTGACACTTGTCTAGTAAATCTATTAGTTACCTTTTGAGATAGGCCATGAGTGCAACCAGTGAAAGCTAAAATATCCTTTTCAAATCTACATAATGTTGAGAACCAACATTAAACTACATACAAAATTGTAAAGTATATATGATATAAATTTAGGTACCTCAAATGAAGAGCAAGATAATGTTTGCTGTTTTGTTTTAGTCTATCAATTAATTTTCTTGCAAGCTCGTTGATGTCTTTAGCGCATTTCAGGGCCTCATACATGGTTCTACACCTAAGCTTTTGGATGGAATCCGGGATGTCATCCGCGAATCAGTGTGAAGAAACTTAACCACCTTGTGCTGCTTCAGCAGTGAAAGAATCTCACCTTGGTAATAACTAGGTTGCATGAAAACAATCGATTTACTGAGCCTGAAAACTATTGTAATAAACATGACAAACAAAAAAGTAAGATCCAAATCACCTACATAGCTCTCAATGTCAAACGATTCTCAAGCAAGAAAGACTCATCCATACTAAATAGCCTCGGAAAAGAGCTAAAACAGATGTTCCAGTAATTTATAGGAAATTAACTATCATTATTAGATAGAGTTTGTTTTAAGTTAAAGATTTAACATTACAAAGGATGATCATATGAAGAAAAAAATGACGAAAAAGATGCAGATCAATTTATTACCTGCTCAAAGACAGTGTTTGAATCATAATGGTCCTGTTACACAATAACACTTTTTCTTGAATAGAACTAACCAAATTGGGTGGGAAAGTTCAACCGATCATGCCATCAAAAATAATGTGCATTTGTCTCTTATCTATGCCAACAGCAGTACACATTAAAAAAAAAGAGCTTTGATATTCGTATTTTCATGAACCAACAACCTAATGATAACCATGAAGAACCCAATTGAAGAGTGATACCTTCAGGTTGTTGACTGGTGGGATTTATATTTTCATTTAGACCAGGAATTTGTAAAAGCCTTTCGGAAATTTTGTTGTTGCTGAAAGATTATACGTGGTGAAACCTTGTTTCAAAATAGCAACTTTAAAAAGATAACTATTAGTGGACGAATTAGTAGCTACTTACATGCAAATCTACTGCATAAATGCCAGTTCTAGCATTTGATATTTTACGGTGACCCCTATCCAATATTATCTCAAATGTAAACAATCATTGCCATTGTCACAAGATTAGACACCTCCATGAAAAAATAATACCTGTTTAAAAATTTCAGTCATGCATTGCAATGAGCCACAGTTAAATAATGCGATGGAGTAAGATGTTTCAAAATTGCTATGAAACTTTCAACCGGGCTAGTAGCTTCTAAGGTTTCTACCTGGTGTGGTGGCTAGGGTTTACCAAAACTCTACATAAATTCACATATCAAAACGAAAGTATTGATATAGAATTAATTAACACTTACTTTTTTTCTTCATTAACAGCTTCTGATCTCAGCTTCCACATTTGTTGTTTAACTGCCAAATAAATAAGATCAAACATATTTATCATTAGGGTATTGAGGGAAAAGAGGCATACTTATGTATGTTATAAAAACATTAGGGTTTGTAAAACTTGACATAAAATAAAAATGGAGTACTCTTTGAATTTGAGGATAGTGGAATATCTGAAGCTGAATGATGAAATCTGGTCTCATGAATACTTTATGTGTATTGCTTGTAGTCCATGATTGCGAAGCCTGTAAAATTGTGTATTAACCTTAAGGTCACTTCTAGACTACCCCTCAATCATGTTTGCCACTGCATCCAAATTCATTATTAAAAACACCATATGTATCCATTATAATTTATCATATACAACTGTGTAACTTGATTTGTGCTGAACATGCATTTGTGTATATTGGAAAATTAGGGTTTTAGAGAGTACTGTATCATTAGAGAAAATGGATGAGGAAATTATGATAATACGTTTTAAGATAATAACTATATAAAAATTAGATATATGTGGGAATTGTATTTAGAATAGGATTCCATAGCATTTATAGATTATAATATGCAACATAATTATCAAAATAACTTGTTGCCTAAGTGGTAAACACACAAGTTATTTATCAAAACAACCAAGGTTCAATCCTTGCAAGGAACCTTTTTTATAAACAATTTTCAAAAATGTTTAAAAAAATTCCGAAAATTACAAAAAAAATAATAAAATTCCGAAATTTAACAATTAATTGCTTAGTTGGACCAAAAATGCTTATTTGGCATGAAAAAAAATTACTGTGCATTGAGGTGGCATTAATGCCAAATGCCTTCTGTTATATATAATATAGAGATATACATACATATATATATATATATATATATATATATATATTTTTTTTTTCCCAACATAAATATGGCAACTAAACATAACATCCCCCCAATTGAGATGAACATGGGACTTCGGGGGGTCTTCAATGATCTTTAAGAATATGTCATCGACGAAAGCGTGATTCCCAAACCTTTCCACTTGAACCTTGAACTTAGGCAAATGATGACTTCCCAATCACGAATAAAGACTACAGGGTAGGCTAAGGTGTATCGGTGTATCGAAACAGTATATTAGATTAACAAAATGAAAGGAATGGCTCAGATGGGTGTATCTAGGGGTATCTTGCACTAAAGGTGAGTGCAACAAAAGGGTTTCACGTGGGGGTCGAGAAGTCGAGGTGACTAATCGATAGACACAATGGTAGGCTTTTTGGGTGATAATCCTATAATATTGCCTTCTTAAACTGAAAAATCCAAATACAT
Source organism: Chrysanthemum seticuspe (assembly GCA_019973895.1). Classification (NCBI taxonomy): domain Eukaryota; kingdom Viridiplantae; phylum Streptophyta; class Magnoliopsida; order Asterales; family Asteraceae; genus Chrysanthemum; species Chrysanthemum seticuspe. The sequence goes on along the minus strand of BPTQ01000005.1, from coordinate 203,069,403 downwards.
AGAGCTAACTCAACATACCTCGTCTATGGTCTCGAAATGATGCAAAGGCCAAGTTCTAAAGTTTTCAAGCTACCGGCACACTAATAATTTGGTGGATTTGGGGTAAAATATTGGAAACGGATAAGGCTAATCTCACCATATAATATCAAGGGTTGTATGTGCTCGGCTAAGGTCTAATCTAGTTAGGTTAAGAAAAACATGTCAAAATTTTAAAAATAGCATAATTTTTCAAAATAAACTAGAAAAATGAGGGCAAAATAAAGTTCAAGAGACAATTCTAATCCCGTCCCCCCCACTTGAATTGTACAAAGTCCCTTTTGTACTAAGCGTTAAATAAAGGTGAAGAGAAAAGTAGAATTAGAGCGAGAACTTCCCTGAAATTTGCTCCAAAAAGAAAGAAGGCCCAAAAAAAAGAGTCTTGCCTTCGTAAAAGCATCCACGAGCAAACTTCAATCCCTGAAATCCCACTACCGACAAGCATAATTCTAAAAAGAAAAAAATGAAAAATGAAAAACAAACCTAACTCACTTTCGTAGGAATCACGGTTGCATTTAGCATATGCAACATGCCTTTTAAACCACTTGGTGTCCCAAGTGGACGAGTGAAGTCTCGTGAAGGTTTACAGGGAACACACCCACAAAGTTCATTTAAAAGACTAATACAAGGTTATTGTGTTTAAAATGAAAGAAGTAAAGTAGAGGATAGTTACATCGTAACTCTTAGAAGGAGTTACGCCGTAACTAGGCAAACCCTGGCATACGCTGTAAGAGTGTAGCTACGGCGTAACCACTTAGATGGAATTACGCCATAATTGGTAATGTATCCGAAATTCTAATGCAAGGGGTTTGTTACGGCGTAACCACTGAGATGAGTTACGCCGTAACTATAGTTATATCAGCATGCTGCGACATCAATCACTCCTCGTTTCCTGCAAAAATGGTCAAAAACACAAAACCCTGCATAAATGGAAATAAAACAAAAGAAATGGGTAACTTGGGTTGTCTCCCGAAAGAGCACTTTTCTTTATTTACGAGTCTTTAAGTTAGACTCAGAGCCTCGGGGCTTTATGGTAGCCTTTGGACTTGGCCAACTTCCTCCATGTCCTTCATTAAGTTATGCCTGACCCAAGCGACATTTGTGGCAGTGCGGAGGTATTCTTTAGTCTCGATCTTTCGAATATTGCAAAATTTTTCCTCCGGTCCTAAATGGTATCGAGTGAACTCATATTTTATGGCTATAATTGGTGGCGGCCTCTTAAACGGAATGCCAAGAAGTTTGCATCTTCTTTTCTCGTGTACTTCATAATCGGGGTCAATGAACCCATCTTCACCTTGTAGCTCGAGGTAATCAAAATCATCATCGTCGGAATCGGTATCTTTAAGTTGGTTATCGTCGAGTATATTTTCCACGAGCATTTGTTTGCCTTCCTCTTTTTCCTTCCTCGATGAATCCTCGGTGTCATTATCTGATTCTCCATTTGTAACTTCGTTGTTTGGTTGATCTTTACTCATACACCCATTCCAGATTTTCTCCTTAGTTAGCGCGTCTATTTTTCCGTATTTGATTCTGACCTAATCGTCAAATCCTAGATCATCTGGCCAAGGCAATTCTGTTCTTTCCGAGTCATTATTCGAGGTCCATAGGAACTCGTCTTCCCCAGCTCTCTCAATGCTGCTTCCCCCGTTACATTCATAATCAAAAGAGTTGCAGGAAGCCCAAACATTTCCGTCAGTGGTTTTAATTTGCTCACACCAATGATTTTGAGTTCCTTCGTCATCTTTATTGCCAGAAGGAATATCGTTGAGAGGCTTGATGGTCTTTCCTTGAAGAATATGTTTATCATATTTGAGCTCTAGATTTCTCAATAAGACCGAATTAATTATTGCGTCACCGAACCTTACTGAGTAACAATCTCTGAATGATAGGTCCCCAAAATCAACGTCATGTCTTCCTGATTCATGTGGGCATATCCAAACTTCGTTTTTCACATTTCCCCCTCCGTTGCAATACTCATGAAAAGGGTTGCAAGTCAGCCATGCTTGTGTGAACTCATCTTCCGTGATGAGTAAGGGTCTGCAGTAATGCTTGATAGGTGGTCCTTCCACTTCGTTAATCGAGAACTTGGCTAATCTTTCTTCATCGTTAAGTGTAGTCCACATGTATCTGTCATCATTAACCCTCTCCTTATCAACCCCTCCATCGCAGGCCTTCCGAGGGTCACAAGAGGCCCATAAGTTGTAACACTCTCCATCGTCCATTGCAATAGCCTTACACCAATGATTCTTCCTTTTAGAGTTGTCAACTTCGGTAGACTTGTCATTGCTTGTATCCTGGTTACGCCGTAACTCTGATGTTTGGTTACGGCGTAGATCTCTTCTGCCTTCAGTATCATTGTTTCTATTAGACTCATTGGACGATTTGTCATTTTTCAGAAAATACGGTTTTACATACTGTATATATTTGTTCTTTTGTGCCTCATTTCTCTTTTGTACCTCGTCGCCAAGCTTCCCAATCATAGTTTCTGATGACGTATAATCTACATTCGGGTCACGAACCCGACCCATGACTGCTACTAGCAGGCCCATTATGAATGGGCTAATCCAATAAACGGTTTGGGCTCACGAAAGCCCATGTCCGAAGTTATTTATGGAATAAGATAGCGGATAACTCCTAACTTGGGAGATAATCGTTTACCAACCGACTTAGGCGGGATACGCCAAAGTTTGGGGAACACGAAACCAACAAGGGGTTTATGTGTATATAAAGGGAACCCTATCCCTCATTAAAGGTACGATCAAAAACCCTAACTCTCCATTAACCCTAAAACCGATTACTTACTCTCACGCCGGAGGATAATCGTGGGAGACAATCCCACGATAAGCCTAATGGTGTTTTCTGTTTTCTTAGTGCGCAGGTCTCAAGCATTAAGATCCAATTGATACGGGAACCGGAGTCCAAACAAGGAACGCCCAACTTTTGTATCAACAAGTGGCGCCATCCGTGGGACCAATCACTAAGAACTAAGAACTAGAATGACGAAGCATGGAAATCAGCGATCGCAAACTGACCTACATGGGAAGAAGTAACAAAGCGGATCAGCTGCCAAACAGGTCACTGGGATAACCAGTGTGACCAAAAATCAAGGGCCAGATCTGGTCTTCCCGGCAGTAGAACCGCACACGGGGACAACCCATGCCACTACTGTAACCAACAACACCCTTCTTACCACTCCCCTCCAACCGGTGCCAGAGACGGACCTCGCAAAAACCCCAAGCGCACCTCTCAGAAACAGGGGTCCAGAGGTGGAAACAGACACTCTCGCGCTAGAAGGAGTTGCGCCTGAACTAGCACCAAGCGACTTCGTATCTCAAAATTACGAAATCCTGACTGCCCTCATGCAAGAGGAGGCGAAAAAGATATCGAGTCAAAGCCTGCAAGCCCGACTCAACTTTGACGCAGAGACATCTCCATCGCGTTATCAAAGGGATAGGCGCGGGAAGGATAGCCGACGGCCCCCGGTGTTTGCTAGGATTGGGAGGAGAATGGAGAACGATGAAACAGCTAGACTGCAGTATGAAGAAGAGCACGAGGAAGATGGAAGGCGTACCAATGTACACGCTAGGCTTGGTAGCCGCAAGGTCCATGACAGACTAGGACGACAACACTCCCCCAGTGGAAGCCCTTCAAACTAAGATTCTGAGGACAGTCGGCGCAAGCGCCAAAAGAGGGGGAGTTCGTCCTCTAGTGGCTCCTCGGACGATCGGCGCAAGCGCTGACAGAGGAGAAGCTCATCCTCTGTTGATTCCTCGGACAACGAGGACAAAGAAACTAGACACTGGAAGTCCAGGGGTAGATACCGTGACCAGGAAGAGGAAGATATGCCTCTTCTTTGGCGCCGTCAAAAGGTGGATGCGTTCACTTGGCGCATCAGCGACTTCTCAGAAAATAAAATAAGGCGCATGCCCGCTAATGTGAAAACCTATGATGGAACAGGAGATCCTGATGATCACCTAAAAATTTTCGAATCAGCTGCTACCATCGAAAATTGGCCACAACCTGTGTGGTGCCACATTTTCAATTCCACATTAGTGGGAAATGCGCGAAACTGGTTCAGCAAGCTTCCACGCAGAAGCATTGATGGCTTTGAAGAATTGCGGAAGGCGTTTCACCAACGAAAGAAGTGCGCTAAGAACCCTGTTGAACTCGCCAGGGTAAAACAACGCCAAGGGGAATCTACAAGCGCTTATGTGGAGCGCTTCAAAGATGAGTGCATACAGGTTAAAGCATGCCCCGAAGTACTGAAGATCTCAGGGTTCATGAATGGGATCAACAACCCAGAACTCATTAAAAGGTTGAACGACAAGATCCCCCAAACCTTTGATGAACTTATGAAACGTACAAGGTCCTTTATCCAAGGAGAGGCCGCCGCGGCAGACAGCAAGAAAGGCTACTCCAACTACAGGTCACAGGAACAACCTAGGAGACAATCCATTGACCAGAGTAGCAACCGCAACAAGAATTACCGCGGCCAGGGGAGCGGACGAGATAATGATAAATACACCCCACTAACCAAAACTCCAAAGGAGATATTTGTGACGGAAGGCACGAACTTTCCGAGGCCTCCACCAATGCGCACCCCAGAAGACCGGCGTGTAGGAAATGGATACTGCGACTATCATGGACAGAAGGTCCACACCACCAATGAGTGTGTCCAATTGCGCCAATTAATTGAGAAGCTAGTCAAAGAAGGCAGATTTGACCATCTCGTTAAAAACATCAAGGAGGGGAAGGATAAGCAAAAGGCTGGGAATAAGAAGGAGGCACCTAAAGATAAGGCTGACACCATCTACATGATACAATCATGGCAGCGAGTAACTAGGCAGAAGGTCAGCCAGAAATTTTCCCGTGGAAGTGAAATCTCTTTCCCCACCTTGACTGCGGACAACGCAGTGGTAGAGCCGCTCACCATTGAAATTAATGCGTGGGGTCACGATATCCACCGCATGTATGTTGATGGAGGAGCATCGGTAGACATAATGTACGAACACTGCTTCAAGCGACTGCGACCTGAGATACGCAGTCAGTTAAGCCTGGTCGTGACAGCGCTGACTGGTTTTACAGGAGAAAAGATATGGCCTATGGGGCAAATACGCCTACTAGTCAGTGTGGGTAATAAAGAACACTCCACGACAGCCTAGATGAATTTTATGGTGATCAAATCCCCTTCGCCATACAATGGCATTATCGAAAGACTAGGGATATCAGCCATGCGCGCAGTACCGTCTACAGCACATGGGATGCTTAAATTCCCAGTGGAAGGTGGTATTGTTACTCTCTACAACGCCACTGTACCACATAGAGAATGTAACACGGTTATATGTGAGACGGCACCCATTCCAGAACAGCGCACAACCAAAGTTCCAAACCTGAAGGTTGCAATTCACCCTGATTACCCAGAACAAGAAGTATCGATCGGAGGATCGGTGTCGGATAATGGCAAGGCAGCCGTGTGCGCACACCTGCAAAAGAACCTGGATATCTTCGCATGGGAACCAAAGCACATGACTGGAGTACCACGCTCGATCACAGAACACAAGCTGAGAATCCGACAAGGATACTCACCAATACGCCAGAAGAAGCGCGGCCAAGCTCCAGAGCGCGCGCACGCAATTCTGGCAGAAGTACACAAACTTGTGGAGGCAGGTATCATGCGAGAAGTCTACTACCACGACTGGATTTCCAACCCAGTAATGGTGAAGAAGAGCGACGGTAGATGGCGGATGTGTGTGGACTTCACAGATCTCAACAAGGCATGTCCACAAGACTGTTACCCACTACCGGAGATAGACTGGAAGGCAGAGTCTTTGTGTGGATACCCACTTAAATGCTTCCTAGACGCATACAAAGGATACCACCAAATCCAGATGGCTAAGGAAGATGAGGAAAAAACGGCCTTTCATACAAGCCAAGGCGTCTACTGCTATACTAAAATGCCCTTTGGCTAGAAGAACGCAGGCGCCACCTACCATTGGTTAGTAGATAATGCATTTGAAAAACAGGTGGGCCGCAACCTAGAGGTTTACGTTGACGACTTGGTCATAAAAAGCCATACCGAGGATGAATTAGTGCGTGACATTGAGGAAACCTTTAGGACTCTCAAAGAGATCAACATGAACGTAAATCCTAAGAAATGCACTTTTGGCGCTACAGAAGGCATGTTTCTCAGATACCTGATAGAACCAGATGGCATTAAACCATGTCCAGAAAAAACTAAGGCTGTCATCGAACTTCCCTCACCGCGCACGTTGAAGGAAGTCCAATCTCTCAATGGAAAACTGGCCGGCCTAAATAGATTCTTGTCCAAATCAGCAGACAAGTCACTCCCTCTCTTCAAAACACTCAAGAAGTGTATAAAAAAGGGAGATTTATGCTGGACTACGGAGGCAGAAGAGGCATTTACACAGCTTAAACAACACCTGGCAACGCTCCCCACACTAGTCGCACCCCGACCAGGGGAAGAATTAATTATGTACTTATCTGCGACTCATGGAGCAGTCAGCGCGGTACTGCTGACGGATAGAAATTCAGTAAAAACACCTGTGTACTTTGTAAGCAAAGCGCTTAAGAAAACAGAGATTAATTACAGCGCAATGGAGAAGTTGGTCCTGGCGTTAGTGTTCGCCGCAAAACGGCTGCGCAGGTACTTCCAGGCGCACCCCATAGCAGTGATCATAGACCAACCGATCAAGCAAATCATCTCCAAACCCGACGCGTCAGGACGACTGCAGAAGTGGAGTGTGTTGCTAGGTGAGCATAACATCTCCTACAGACCACGTACCGCAGTTAAAGGGCAGATACTAGCAGACTTCATTATCGAAAAACCAGATACTGAAGACTTACCTTCACAAGGCAAGGTGGCACTACAAGACCCATGGATCTTGTTCACAGACGGATCTTCATGCGTGGATGGGTCAGGAGCATGCCTTATACTCAAAAGCCCAGAAGGAATAGAATTCACTTACGCACTGCATTTTGAATTTACTGCGACAAACAATGAGGTAGAGTATGAAGCCCTAATTGCCGAACTACGCATTGCAGCTCGAATGGGCGTACACAACCTGGAAGCAAATGTGGATTCTTGGCTAGTGGCCAACCATGTGTTAGGCGAGTACGTGGCTAAAGAAGACAACATGATCCAATACCTAGACAAGACCAAATCACTAATTCAGAGTTTCGATAGGTTTACCATTAAGCAAGTCCCTAGGGGGAATAACGAAAGGTGGATGCGCTAAGCAAGATTGCATCCACAAGCTTTGCACACCTGTCAAAACAGGTATTGGTGGAAACACTGAAGAGCAAGTCCATCTCAGAGATGGAAATATCCACAGTCATAGAGGAGGAAGGACCTACGTGGATGACACCAATAATGGAATTCATAAGCAAGGGCGTATTGCCCCAAGAGCAAAAGGAAGCTCGAAGAATACGGCGCACAACACAGAGGTTTGAACTTCGAGACGGTGTACTATATCGGCGCTCCTTTCTGCAACCATGGCTCCGCTGCGTCGGCCCCCTACAAGCAAATTATGTACTCAAGGAAATCCACGCCGGTTCATGCAGCATGCATTCGGGACCACGGTCCGTGGTAGCGCGCGCTTTACGGTCAGGATACTATTGGCCCACCATGCACCGTGATGCGCGGGAATTAATCAGAAAGTGCGGCGACTGTCAGGTTCATAGACCCATTCCGCGCCAACCACAACAGGAGCTAACGCCTATCACGGCGCCATGGCCATTCTACAAGTGGGGAATCGACATTGCAGGTCCCTTCCCCGTTGCAGCAGGAGGATTGAAGTTTCTCATAGTGGCCATAGACTACTTCACCAAGTGGATCGAAGCAAAAGCAGTTGTAACAATTACTGGCAATCAGGTCAAACGCTTTGTTTGGGAAAATATTGTATGCCTCTTCGGACTACCTGGGGAGATCATCTCGGACAACGGGAAACAATTTTGTGACAACCCCTTCAAAGACTGGTGCGAGAAGTTAAATATCACGCAGCACTTCGCGTCGGTTAAACATCTATAAACCAACAGCTTAGTAGAGCGTGCAAATCGAAGTCTGGGTGAAGGAATGAAGGCACGTCTGGACAAGCACAAAGGCAGGTGGGTAGAAGAATTATCGCATGTTTTGTGGGTGCACCGCACTTCAATCAAAACTAGCATGGGAGACACTCCCTTTTCTCTAGTCTATGGGACAGAGACCGTCATACCAGCCGAAATTGGGATGCCAACTATTCGCACTGTTGAAGTCAATGTTGCGACCAATGACGACGAGCGGCGTATCGACTTAGACCTATTGGAAGAAAGACGCGAGCGCGCAGCTATATGTGAAGCAAGATCGAAATCAAAAATGAAGGGATACTACGATGCTAAAGTGCGAAGTGTTTCATTCAGACCAGGCGACTTCGTATACCGCGCCAATGATGCGAGCCACACAGAAGACACAGGCAAACTTGGACCGAAGTGGGAAGGACCCTATGAGGTTACTGAAGCATTAGGAACAGGCGCGTACAAGCTACGAGACATGGATGGTCGTGAACTACCACGCACATGGAACATTTGCAATCTTAAGCGATGTTATCTCTAGGAATGGCTACGGCCCAGCACACGGACATTCCCGCACTTTAGTGAAGTGCCCAATAATTATCCGTGTATTTACATTTTGTTTTACTTAGGCAATATCTTATTTATTTTCTTTCACAAAAACTTGCAAGTCTTAATAAAACGTCGCGGTTTCTAGCTAACTCCGTGACACATTCCAATTTGTTATTTCTATATACTTTATGTCTTAACATTTCTTATCTTTTGCCTACATGGCGTGCATGCATTTAATAAACCCACGATGGTAAAAGGATGAGTAAACCTACTAAATAACTCGTTGAGTAAGAGGGTTGCAAACCTATCAACATTGGATCATGTATCCTTGTTAGACACCTTGTTCTCAAGACGTTGGAATAAGTTCGTTGCGCATCCCACGACGGGTGCGCAACTATGCATACTATGCGCGTTTAACAAATTTGGAATCAAGACACTTGACTCCTTGATATGATATTTACAGTACGCTGCATATCACACCATACACGATTATGATACGAGTACTTAGAAATTATGTTTTAAGTATACCGTGACTTTCATACACGATTATGAACTTCATATATTACTCGCGCTTTTGTAACAATTTGATTCTTAGACAACAAGTACGTTTTTTATGTAAAGACGAATAACTAGGTACAAACATTACAAGTTGCAATAATACGCATTCAACAAAAGGGATATCTTATTCAGGACCACGCGTTCATACAAAAAGATTTTTACACAACTATAAACTACCAACTATTACAGCGTCTAAGAGATGAACTCCCCACACAGCTTGCAGCATCCCCAATCTCGTTCAGCTTCTTCAATAAGTCGGAGTCTTGGCGAGATACCGTGACAACACTAACCGGTATCCCGTCAGACCTGGGGAGATGAGCTACGCCAATACCACACAAAATGGCCTTACCTTTAACCCCTTCCTTTCTGGCAAGCCTTGTAGCATGCGCTTCCAACACTTGCTTTAAAGGCACTTCCTTCTCTAGGGCGAAGGGATTCAAGATATCGCGAGGGCGGGCAAACACAGGCACTTGAAGTTGTGATTCATCAGGTTTCAAAAAATAATTGGGCTGCGCCTCTGCATTTTCAGCACGATGGCGGGCCAAGGTTAGTCCCTCCATAATCACCCCGATGGGATAATCCTAGTCGCGCTCCATCTCCGCAATCATAGGCAGCTCTAACAGCTTCATCTTCTCCATTGCTGCAACCAGATCATCATACGCATTAGCGTTATATCCAGGTACCTTATCATCAGACACCTTCAAAAGCTTAGCCTCATGAAGCTCCTCAACAGCTTCTGCTTTACCCCGCGCCAATGCGCACTGAACAACTCCCCCGAATGCGTCCACCACTTCCTGCGACTCCAAGGTGCTGAGGGCAGCAAGTCGCAGACCATGGCCGATGAGCCACCTGCGCTCAGCAATAGTAGACAGGAGTTGGGGATATAACTCCTCATCATACTCCAGGCTGAGCTTGCGCAACTTCATCTCCTGCGCTTCCAATGCACTGCTCACGGTGGCACCAAAATTTCCCAACTGCGAGGATAACTCGTCCTTGCCCTTCTCAAGATACTTCAGCGCCCAGAGACAAGAAGCCTTATACCCTGATGACGCAGCACGCTCCTGACTTATTTGACCCAGCAGCGCCATCTTTTCTTCAGCAAGCTTTTGGGCGTACGAACTCAGGCCCTCTGCTTCAAGCTTGGCACTAGCCAACTGCGTCCAGCAACGCAATTTGTTGATCTTTTTGAGCACTCTGGCTGCTTTCTCCAGAGTTCTTGGCCTTTAGCTTCTCCACCAGCGAAGCTTGATGCGCAGCCGCCAGTACCAACTCTTCAATGAGCTGATCCATTGGCGCATCCCTAGCCGCCAATGGCTCAGCGCTTTGGTTCTTTGGCTCGGAAAACTCAGAGCGTACAGGACTATCCCTGGGGGGCAACTCCACAGAGTGTTCAAACCTGCACGCAAAACAAAGAGTTAGCAATTATTTCATGGCATCAAGAGGAATGTGATAAGAAATTTGGAAGTAACACTTACCGAGGAGTAGCAGTATCAGCTGACCGGGGAGGCGATGCAACATCACTGGAGGACGACTCCACGCCAAAAACAATGGGACGCTTCTTCCTGGAGGAGCCTGCGCCATCGCCACTAAGCGCCCTCTTGCGCTTCAATCCATGGCTCGCTTCTTCCTACTCTTCTTCTTCAACATTTTCAGCCACATTTATGGGCTCCACCAACGGGGAAGGAACCGTAGGGCTAGGCACGCTTTGAAGAGGAGTCGCCTCCAGTGCGGTGGAAGAACTACCCCCCGTCTCTCCCAACTGCATGTCTAAGGTACGCCCCGCGGTGGCCTGCAGAATGGGCTCTTCACCCTCCTTTAACGGGCGTACCCCCACGGTAACCTGGCGCGGCTTCGCCAATTGGACAACTCCGAATAGATCCATCTCTGCGCAACAGAAGACAGCAACAAACAGGTTAAATAAAGTGCAAAAGGAAAAACGAAAAGCTTACATTACTACAGTAAAGGGATGCGAAAGGACGAGCACCCACCCTGGCCATCTGTGTCTAAGAAGATTGGCACCTCGTCAGGTCCACCAAAATAATTGCGACTAATGCCCATGTGCACCAAAAACTCCTCAGGATAGGAGTTGATAGGAATACGATTGGCGTTTATCGTATTTGCATCATCAGCGCTGTATGACCCAGGGAGGGGGCGCTCATCTTTTGGCAGTGTACTCTGGGAGTAGAATTCAAAGCGCCATGGGAATATCGCTCCGTCGACCCAGAAAAAATTCTCCCTCCAGTCCCTAAGCGCGTCCAGTTTGTCGGTATAACATTGTGGACCCCCGGCGCGCTTAGCGAACGAAACCCACCCGTTGGACCACGTTGTGTGGTAGAACGCGCGGAAGAGGTATATGGTGGGATTGATCGCTAATAATCGGCAATTAGTCTCGAAGTTTGTTAATTTTGCTGCACCTATACAGTGCAGCTGGGATATGTGCAGCCGGTAGTAGTTTAATACGTCGCACAGAAATAGGGATAGCGGCACACGTTGATTCGCAAATTGGAAAAAACGTGTGTATACCCCTACTTTCCCTTCGGGGAAATCCGCTATTGACACTTTCGCATCCGGCACCTCCGGATGCACAACCATTGGGATGTAATAATCCGAGGAGAACTCACGCAGTTCATCCTCGGTCAGATCGGAGGTAAAGTCAGACAAGCCACGGACCATGGTATGGTTTTTTATATGCGCACGCACGGTTACCTTTGGTATATTAAGTTTTCCTTGCTGGGAAGGTTGAAGCTTTGTTGACAATGGCGGAAATGATTTTTTACTGTGATAAACACAGTAATGAAGAGGCGGCTGTTTATATAGTTTTTACATCTACGCGATGATCTACACGTGGATCCCACTATCTCCAATGTGTGGATAGGATGGATTGATGTGATGTCATTCCAGTTACTTTCCCCCGATTTACGAGGCATTCTTTTGAAATATCTTGACCAGATTCGCCGTATATTCTGCAAGGCGGGACATTTCTTTAAGCTCATCTGCTACGCTAAGACGAGTTTATGGTATGCAGCTATTAGTCTAGCATCCGCAGGTAGTCCCTACACATACTAGACTGGGGGGACATGATGACGTATAGTCTACATTCGGGTCACGAACCCGACCCATGACCGCTACTAGCGGGCCCATTATGAATGGGCTAATCCAATAAACGGTTTGGGCTCACGAAAGCCCATGTCCGAAGTTATTTATGGAATAAGATAGCGGATACCTCCTAACTTGGGAGATAATCGTTTACCAACCGACTTAGGCGGGATACGCCGAAGTTTGGGGAACACGAAACCAACAAGGGGTTCGTGTGTATATAAAGGGAACCCTATCCCTCATTAAAGGTACGATCAAAAACCCTAACTCTCCATTAACCCTAAAACCGATTACTTACTCTCACGCCGGAGGATAATCGTGGGAGACAATCTCACGATAAGCCTAACGGTGTTTTCTGTTTTCTTAGTGCGCAGGTCTCAAGAATTAAGATCCAATTGATACGGGAACCGGAGTCCAAACAAGGAACGCTCAACTTTTGTATCAACAGTTTCCAAGTTCTTTAGTGACATGTCATGGTTAGAAAGGCTTTTGTTTGTATTATCTTGGAAGTTTTTCAGCCATTCTTCTTGCTCCTTTTGCCTTTTGGTCGAATCCACAAGGTATTTTTTAATCATTTCCTCCAAGTTAGTTCTTCTTTCACTACGCTCATAATATGGTGGGGGTCCTCCACGATAGCCATTACGATTATCCCCGTAGAATGGTCGATTTTCTCCATATTTAGCTTCTTCGATCGTATTTTCTTTGTCAATGTTAGGACAATTCTTAGTTAGATGTCCTCTCCCACAGTTTTCGCAACCAACTTGGATGGCATGAACAATTTCTTTGATTTTTAGCATATCTCAACCTAGATTCTCTAGCTTGTTAGTTATGGCCGCAATTCCATCAAAACTTCCTCCTTGGTTTCTTTTGCTTCCTCCATCGTGCCATTTTTGAGAATGATCAGCCATTTTTTGAATGGCTTCAATTGCTAGAGTAGGAGTCATGTTCGGGATCGGTCCTTGATAGTCCAGCATCTGTCTTGTAGTTACGTTGATTCCTTTGTAGAAGATGTTGACTTTTTGCTGGTTGTTTAGATCATGTGTAGGACATTTGTATAGGAGATCATTGTATCTATCCCAGGCCTGATACAACGTTTCATCGTCTTCTTGCATGAAATTATGGATCTCCAAGAGCTGGTTAGAAATCTTCAACGGAGGACAATACCTCTGAATGAACTGCTTCTTTAGTAGAGCCCAAGTATTAACTGCCCCGACGGGCAATCTTTCAATCCATCTTCTGGCAGCCCCAGTAAGAGTCATGGGGAACACCCTTAGCATAATAGCGTCATGAGACACACCCGGAATGTTGAAAAGGCTTGCGATGTATAAGAAATTTTCAACGTGCTCATACGCATCTTCGTCCCTGTTTCTTGAAAAAGGGTTAACACGAAGCTCCCTAATATATTGGTCTTTTATTTCGAAATGGACATCAGCTCCAATTGCCGGTCTTACGAACCCCAACCCTTGCTCTGCTCTTGTCAACGCCAAATATTCCTCAAGAGTGAGGTCATCAATGTTAACAGCTTCCATGGTACCTGAAAACTTGAATAGTGATCGTGAGAATTTGAGAAATTCTAAAACAAAACAAAAATGAAAGACTTAATAGCAATCCTAATATATCTCCCCGGCAGCGGCGCTAAAAAGTTTATGTAGGTTTTACTGACCAGGTTTAAATATTTATAATGTCTCGTTATACCTATGGTCTACCCTAATGCACTAACGGGCAGTGTACCCGATCGTGTGTAGTGTAGTATTTGGTAAAACCAAGGTCGTCCCAAAAGCTATGTATGTTGGATTAATACTAAGTCTAGGTGTCACATATTTTAATATGATTATGATAAGGAATTAATTTATTAACTACTAAAGCAGATTAAAGCAAATAAAGTCAAAGGTTGAGATCAATAAGGGATAGTGGTGCTAACCTAATTATTCATCCTAGCTAGTAATGACTACGTCTAATTACTTCCAATTACTTCAGGTGGGGTCAAAGTCGAGAGGACAGCATTTGGTCAATTCGCCCTAACCTATCAGCAAAGATGCCATCACTGGAGAAGTCAGGTGTCCCCTCATAAGTCCAGTTATTCCTGGTCCCCTAAGCCGAGTCATTAAGTTCCGCTACATGCTAGACTTATAATACTGAGTGTCCGAGCGTTAGCAACTTCAACACTCACCCCCTAATTCTTAACTTCATCCAAACGGTAGGTGATCAGTTGGTCAAATCGCACAAGTAGAAAGGGTCGTCAGTTGGCCATATTTTACCCTTCCCGTCTCAGTCTACTCACTTAGGGTAAGTTGGTCATATCTCCTAAGCAACTAGCCTCTACCGGCATTCAAAACTACCGAAACAAGGGTAACTACCAATAAACTATGCATGCATACACTTAGAAATAATTATACGGAAGTAATATAAACGCAAACAAAACAATTAAGGAATCATAACTAGGCCAACACCAAGAGGTGTTTAGACGCTGATATTAACCATACAAATCAATTCAATATTTAATGTAACGAAATATATGAATCGAAGGTAAAGAAAATATAAAATGCTAATGCTTATCGTAGGGGAGTGATTTCTCCCTTGGAGATAGCTCCGTATGCTCCTCTAGACCTGCCTTTGGCTTCTTCCCACGTTCTTTGGTTGTGGTGTGTAAAATGGGATGCTTTGAAATGCTGGAAATCGCGGGGTATTTATAGGCCAGATCTGGGTTAGGGCGTAACTAATAAAATAGTTACGCCGTAATCGTTTATTTCTTCGTAAATTGCATTAGATCTGCTGGTTACGGCGTAGCATTAGAAGTGGTTACGCCGTATCTTCAATAATTCTTGGTTACGCCTTAGTTTATGCACGAGTTACAGCGTAGTTATCAGCGGCGCGGATCCTCATTTGACCTAATATAATTACGTCGTAATCTTTTGGGAGAGTTACGCCGTAATCTTCTGATAAGTTGGCTTTCTGAGTCACGCTTTAGTTACAGCGTAATGTGAGAGATGAGTTACGCCGTAACTTCTTCAAAGTGAGCATACTATGATATATCTTTAATAATTCTCTAATTCCGCGTCTCCTTAGTTCCAATGCTCGTAATTTACCTGAAAGTAGAATATAATAGAAAACATGCGTAAATCCATGTAAATGATATAAATTACAAGCATTATCGGGGGAAATTGACACTTAATATTCAGGATAATTTGATGTTATCAGCCAGCACTAAGAGGTGCTTAGCCGCTCATATTAACCATACAAATCAGTTCAATGTTTAATGTTACGAAATACATGAATCAAAAGTAAAGAAAATATAAAATGCTAATGCTTATCGTAGGGGAGTGATTTCTCCCTTGGAGATAGCTCCGTATGCTCCTCTAGATCTGCCTTTGGCTTCTTCTCACGCTCTCTGATTGTTGTGTGTGAATGGGATGCTTTGAAATGCTGGAAATCGTGGGGTATTTATTGGCCAGATCTTGGTTACGACGTAACTAATAAAATAGTTACGTCGTAACATATAAGTTCTTCGTAAATTACACTAGATATGCTGGTTACGGCGTAACCTTAGAAGGGGGTTACGCCGTATCTTTCAATAAATCTTGGTTACACCGTAGTTTATGCACGAGTTACGGCGTAATTATCAGCGGCGCGGAACCTCATTTGAACTAATATGGTTACGAAGTAATCTTTGGGAGAGTTACGCCGTAATCTTCTGATAAGTTGGTTTTCTGAGCCACGCTTGAGTTACGGCGTAATGTGAGAGAGAAGTTACGCCGTAACTTCTTCAAAGTGAGCATACTATGATAAATCGTCAATAAACTCTCCAATTCCGCGTCTCTTTAGCTCCAATGCTCGTAATATACCTGAAAGTGGAATATAATGGAAAAAAAACGTAAATCCATATAAATGATATAAATTGCAAGCATTATCGGGGGAAATTGACACTACATATTCAGGATAATTTGATGTTATCAAATATCCCCCCACTTGAACACTACTTGCCCTCAAGTAGACCTTATTAGATAGATTCCTAAAAAGATATCTCCCATTACCTGGAAAATATAAGTTTACAAATCCCTTATGCTAGAATAAAACAAAGCCGAACACCTCACGAAATGGGAACGAAACACTCAAATCTCTCAACTATTCTAAGTGTCAATTTCGGGGTGATCACTCAATCGCACAGTCATAGCATGTATTCTATCATAAGCTTGGCGGTTGCACAAATCTCCACCACTAGAGTTACGGGCTAAACAATTTTCGAAGGCAATATGGGTAGACACGACAAAGGTTAAGGGTGGCTCGTCATTACTAACATGTCACGGCGAAGTGGACAAAATCAATGATACATGACCAAATCCATGGCCAAGATACCAAAGATTGCTCGCTGCATTACTTATACACGCTTCATGAATAATGGGTAGGATAAGACATGGGATATATAAATGGTGTAAAATAAAAATTAAGCAGATTGTCTAAATCTATAACCAAGTCATCACCACTTACCGTCTGCCCAAAGTTCAAGCTTTGATGTTAAGAAACCGGATCATGAAATACTAGGTAGATGTGTCATTAGAGGACGTCATGATGGGCACACTACCTTTTCTTCAACTGTTGGCGCAATTACCAAGTCTAATCTTCAAATGTGACCGAGGTGGCATCCTCGATACTAAATCTATATAAAGCTCATAACATAGTGCTTATAACATCGCACTTTACATAAACTGAATAACATGACATTCTTTTATTTTTTTATTTTTTTTTTCGAACACAATTTTTTTTTCAACATAAACATAACAACTAAACATAACATCCCCTCACTAGAGATGAACAATGGGAATTCGGGGAGTCTTCAATGATCTTTAGGAATATGTTGTCGACGAAAGCGTGATTCCCGAACCTTTCCACTTGAACCTTGAACTTAGGCAAATGATGACTTCCCAATCACAAATAAAGACTACAGGGTAGGCTAAGGTGTATAGGTGTATCGAAACAAATATATTGGGTAAACAAAATGAAAGGAATGGCTCACATGGGTGTATCTAGGGGTATCTTGCACTAAAGGTGAGTGCAACAAAAAGGTTTCACATGGGGGTCGAGAAGTCGAGGTGACTAATTGATAGACATACAATGGTAGGGTATTTGGGTGATAATCCTATAATACTGCCTTCTTAAACTAAAAAGTCCAAATACATCGAGCTTACTCAACATACTTCGTCTATGGTCTCGAAATGATGTAAAGGCCAAGTTCTAAAGTTTACAAGCTATCGGCTCACTCATAATTTGGTGGATTTGGGGTAAAGTTTTGGAAACAGATAAGGCTAGTCTCACCATATAATATCAAGGGTTGTATGTACTCGGCTAAGGTCTAATCTAGTTAGGTTAAAAAAAACATGTCAAAATTTTAAAAATGTCATAATTTTTCAAAATAAACTAGAAAAACGAGGGCAAAATAAAGTTCAAGAGACAATTCTACTCCCGTCCCCCCACTTGAATTGTACAAAGTCCTTTTGTACTAAGCGTTAAATAAAGGTGAAGAGAAAAGAAGAATTAGAGCGAGAACTTCCCTGAAATTTGCTCCAAAAAGAAAGAAGGCCCACGAAACAGAGTCGTGCCTTCGTATAAGCATCCACAAGCAAACTTCAATCCCTGAAATCACACTACCGACAAGCATAATTCTAAAAAGAAAAAATGAAAAACAAACCTAACTCACTTTCGTAGGAATCACGGTTGCATTTAGCATATGCAACAAGTCTTTAAAACCACTTGGTGTCCCAAGTGGACGAGTGAAGTCTCGTGAGGGTTTACAGGGAATACACCCACAAAGTTCATTTAAAATACTAATACAAGGTTATTGTTTTTAAAATGAAAGAAGTACAGAGGATAGTTACGTCGTAACTCTATAAGGAGTTTCGCCGTAACTAGGAAAAACCTGGCATACGCTGCAAAAGTGTAGCTACGGCGTAACCACTGGGATGGGATTACGCCGTAATTGGTAGTCCATCTGAAGTTCTGCTGCAAGGGGCCTGTTACGACGTAACCATGAGAATGAGTTATGTCGTAACTCTGGTCAGATCAACAAGCTACATCAACAACTTTTTTTTGTTACCTGCAAAAAATTGTTAAAAACACAAAACCTAACAGAAATAGAAATAAAACAAAAGAAAGGGATAATTCGGGTTGTCTCCCAAAAGAGCACTTTTCTTTATTTACGAGTCTTTAAGTTAGACTCAGACCCTTAGAGTTACCAATGCTTGTTGGTCATTTCGTGGATATGGCAATCTCCACGTTGGATCCAACTTATCAGATTCTCATCCCGTTTGTAGTCCGTCCCTAGCTCTAAGCATCCCGAGTAAAAATTCTTGATATTCTGGTAAGGGTGGTCAATACCCTTGACCTTATCTTCATAACTAATGTCGAGTAGTGGCTGAGCATGGCTTAACTGCCTTTTTGTCCATTTTTTAAAATTTGTAACAGTCCGTGGCATTTTAAAAACCATTTTATCGTCCCCAATCTTTAACCACACCAACCCTTCTTTCTCATTTTTGTCTAACCCAGATAGTTATTTAAAAGGTTTCCCGAAAGTTACTCCAGTTAGCCCATCTTCAATGAATTCGCTAACGTCATCCAAAACCACAAAGTCAACCAGAAATGAGTGAGTCCCAACAAAGACATTGATGTTTGTTGCAATACCTAGGAAATTGTTTCCTCTATATTCGAGTTCTTTTTTCATAACCTGGTTGTAGCATTCCTTAGAAATGATGTTAACTGGGGACCCTGTGTCGATGAATGTATGGAAATCAATGAACCCAATTTTGCAGGAAATTTTCAGATAATGAGGGTTTCTATGATGGATTCGAGCTCCTATCTTATAAAACTTGGGTTGGTCAGGTTGTGAAAGAGTCTTTTCAGAGCTGTTCCAAGGAACCATTTCGATGTCGCTAGAGAAATCATCGGCACTAACTCCTAGGTCTTTATCTTCAAAATTTACGAACACATCGAAATCCTTTCCCGAAGCTATCTCGCCAAGATTTGTAGGAGTTTTCAGGGAGTCACTAAGAAAATCCTCTAATGCATCACCAAAATCACCAATGGGGTCAATCGCACAAACTTTTTGAGTGGATAGAAGTTCATTAGATCTAAATGTGTCAATTTCCCCGTTAGCCTCGAGAGTTAATTTCCGGGCGAAGACATCCACCTTTGCATGGGCAGTAGCAAGCATTAGTCTTTCTAAGATAATAGGTATTTTGTTGTCTTCAGGAATATCCAGAATCACGAAATCAACTGGGAAGAAAAATTTCTTTATTTTCACCAAAACGTTCTCAACGATACCCAAGGGTGACTGCATTGATCGATCAGCCATTTCAATCTTCATTTTGGCTGGCTTTAGGTCTCCAATACCCATACGTAGGAAAATTGAACGAGGCATTATGCTTATGCTCGCTCCAAGATTAGCTAGAGCATTACACATATTGAGGCTCCCGATCAAGCAAGGAAGAGTGAAACAACCATGATCTTTTTCCTTTTGTGGCAGTTCATTTCTTAAAACTGCTGAACATCTCTCGTTAAGTTGAACCGTCTCATCAGAATCGTTGCTTAATTCCTGCAAAATATTATTATGATCAGTTTTAATGGAATTAATAAGAGGGACGTTTACCGGTAGAGCTTTGTCTAGAAGCGAGAGTTTCTCCATGTTGATTCTTCGTTTAACCTTCTCCGAAAAGGTAGTGGGCTCTTCAAAGATTGGTTCAACCGTGTTGACAACTTCCTCTTCCCGAGCAACTAGGTAATCTGTGATGGCTTGCGAACATGAGCTCACACTCTTCTCTAGTCCCTTAATCCGATCTTCATGAGTCTTGAGAGAAGAGACTGTGTTTTCCATGAATGTTTTCATCATTTTTTCAATTCTCTCATCTGGTTCTCTTGATTCCTTGATGTGGTCAAGAATCTTTTTTTCAAGGCTGTTTCCGGTTTTGGTCCCAAATACACTCTTAACTTTCTCTACCTTATAGGCTTCAGCCAGCCTTCGCTTTTCGAAAATTTCACCATAATTGTATTCTTGCTTTTTCAATGTTTTCATTACCTTATGATCAAAATTATCTCTTGGTCCGTACCCTGTCTCCATATGCCATTTGTAGCAATGTTCATAAATCCGTTGAATACATTCCAAGGCTTGGTCAGGGGTCATGCTAGGAATAGGTCTAGGAGAATCGAGTAATTCCCGTGTTAGCGCATTAATTCCCCTGTAGAAGACATAGACGATTTGATGTTTGTTCAAATCATGAGTGGGACATCGATAAAGTAGCTCATTAAATCTTTCCCATGCGTGATAGAGCGTCTCTTCTCCTTCTTGAACGAATTGATGGATCTTACTAAGAAGTTTAGCCATTTTTTAAGGAGGGCAAAATTGTTGAACGAATTCTATTCTTAATTTATCCCATGCTCCTTTACATTCGTTAGGGAGTTTATTGTACCATCTTTTCGCAGTCCCTGTAAGAGTCATAGGAAAAATTATTGCAGTAACCGAATAGCTCGGGATGCTCCGGACGCTGAAAAGAGATGATAAGTAGAGTACTTCTTCCACATGATTCTGAACATCCTCATTTTCATCTCCTAAAAACTTAAGCTCGTGTAACTCGCGAATAAATTGGTCTGGAATAGAGTATTTTTCCATAATAGAACCATGTGTGAAGGTTCGTTGGCAGTTCTCATTTGGTCGCTCCAAATACTGCTCCATGGTTAATTCTTCGATATTATTTTCATCAATGACTTCCGGTCCTGCATCAGATTGGTCAATTTCGTAAAACGAAAAGATGTTATGAATAGGAACCGGAGAGTGATGCAGGTTTTACTGACCAGGTCTTAATATTATAGTGTCTCGCTATACCTATGGTCTACCCTAATGCACTAACGGGCAGTGTACCCGGTCGTGTGTAGTGTAGTAAATGGTAAAGCCGAGGTCGTCCCAAGAGCTATGCGTGTCGGATAATTACTAAGTCTAATTGTCACAGAATATAATGGTTTGATAGGGTTTTAATTAATTAAACTACTAATGCAGAAAATAAAAGCAAATAAATGTGTGAAGGGAAATCAATAGAGGAATAGTGGTGCTAACCTAGTTAATCCTCCTAGCTAGTTATGTCTATGTCTACCTACTGCCAATTACTTCAGGTGGGGTCAAATTCGAGAGGACAACATTTGGTCAATTCGCCCTAACCTATCAGCAAAGATGCCACCATAGGAGAAATCAGGCGCACCGTCATAAGTCATGTTGTTCCTGGTCCCCTAAGCCGAGTCATTAAGTACCGCTACATGCTAGATTCTAAATAGTGAGTGCCCGACCGTTAGGAACTTAGACACTACACCCCACAATTCTTAAGTTCATCCAAACGATAGGTGATCAGTTGGTCAAATCGCACAAGTAGAAAGGGTCGTCAGTTGGTCATATCTTACCCTTCCCGTCTCAGTCCGCTCACCTAGGGTCAGTTGGTCATATCTCTTAGGCAATTGGCCTCTATCGCCATTCAAAACTACCAAACCAGGGGTGACTACCAAAGAACTATGCATGCATACACTTAGAAATAATTGTACGGAAGTAAAGGTAAACGCAAACAAAACAATTAAGGAATCATAACTAGGCTAGCACCAAAGGGTGCTTAGCCGCTCATATTAATCATGCAGATCAATTCAATATTCAAAGGTACGAAATACATGAATTGAAAGTAAAAGAAATATAAAACGCTAAAGCTTATCGTAATGGTGTGACTTCTCCCTTGGAAACAGCTCCGTATGCTTCCCTAGACCTCCCTTGAGCTTTTTCCCACATTCTCAGAGTGTTGTGTGTGGAATGGGATGCTTTGAAATGCTGGAATTCGTGGGGTATTTATAGGCCAGGTCTGGGTTACGGCGTAAGTGATGTAGTAGTTACGGCGTAACCTTATAAGTGGTTACGCCGTAGTCTTCAATAAACACGGTTACATCGTAAGTGATGTAGTAGTTACGGCGTAAGTATCAGCGGCGTGGAACGTCTTTTGACCTAATGGAGTTACGTCGTAACCTTTGAGAAGAGTTACGCCGTAACCTCTTGATAAGTTGGACTTCTGGGTCAAGCAATAGTTACGGCGTAATGTGAGAGATGAGTTACGCCGTAACTTCTTCAAAATAAGCATACTGTGATAAATCTTTAGTAATGTTTCCAGATCCGCATCTCTTTAGCTCCAATGCTCGTAATTTACCTGAAAGTGGAAAACAATGGAAAACAAACGTAAATCCATATAAATGATATAAATAACGAGCATTAACGGGGGAAATTGACACTTAATATTCAGGTTTATTTGATGTTATCAAATATCCCCCCACTTGAACTCTACTTGCCCTCAAGTAGACCTTATTAGATAGATTCCTAAAAAGATATCTCCCAAAACCTGGAAAATATGAGTTTACAAATCCCTTATGCTAGAATAAAACAAAGCTAAACACCTCACGAAAGGGGAACAAACACTCAAATCTCTCAACTATTCTAAGTGTCAATTTCGGGGTGATCACTCAATCGCACAGTTATAGTATGTATTCTATCATAAGCTTGGCAGTTACACAAATCTCCACCACTAGAGTTAAGGGCTAAACAATTCTCGAAGGCAATATGGGTAGACACGACAAAGGTTAAGGGGTGACTCGTCATTACTAACATGTCACGGCGAAGTGGACAAAATCAATGAAACATGACCAAATCCATGGCCAAGACACCAAAGATTGCTCGCTGCATCACCTAGACACGCTTCATGACTAAAGGGTAGGATAAGACATGGGATATATAATTGGTGTAAAATGAAAAACAAGCAGGTAGTCTAAATCTATAACTAAGTCATCACCACTTACCGTCCGCCCAAAGTTCAAGCTTAGAAGTCTAGAGACCGGATCATGAAATGCAAGGTAGATGTGTCATTAGAGGACGTCGTGATGGGCACACTACCTTTTCTTCTTCAGTTGGTATAACTCCAACTCCAATCTTCTAATGTGACCGAGGTGGCCTCCTCGATACTAAACAATAAAGCTCATACTATAGTGCTTATAACATTGCACTTTACAATAAATCAATCAACTTTTTTTTTCTTTTTTTTTCTTTTTTTTTTTCTTTTTTTTTTGAACATAACATAATAACATAACATCCCCCCACTTGAGATGAACAATGGGAATTCGGGGGGTCTTCAATGATCTTCATAATTGTTGTCGATGAAAGCGTGATTTCCCAATCTTTCCACTCGAACCTTGAGCTTAGGCAAATGATGACTTCCCAATTACAAATAAAGACCACAGGGTAGGCTAAGGTGGAAGGGTGTAACGAAACAATATATTGGGTTGAAAAAATGAAAGCAATGGCTCAGAAGGGTGTATCTAGGGGTATCTTGCACTAAAGGGGAGTGCAACAAAAGGGTTTCACATGGGGTGTGGGTCGAAAAGTCGAGGTGACTAATCGATAGACTCACAATGGTAGGCTGTTTTGGGTGATAATCCTATAATACTGCCTTCTAAAACTGAAAATTCCAAATACATCGAGCGAACTCAACATATCTCGTCTATGGTCTCGAAATGATGCAAAGGACAAGTTCTAAAGTATACAAGCTACCGGCACACTCATAATTTGGTGGATTTGGGGTAAAATATTGGAAACGGATAAGGCTAATCTCACCATGTAATATCAAGGGTTGTATGCGCTCGGCTAAGATCTAATCTAGTTAGGTTCGGAAAAACATGTCAAAATTTTAAAAATGGCATAATTTTTCATAATAAACTAGAAAAATGAGGGCGAAATAAAGTTCAAGAGATAATTCTACTCCCGTCCCCCCACTTGAATTATACAAAGTCCCTTTTGTACTAGGAATTAAAATAAAGGTGAAGAGAAAGGTAGAATTAGAGCGAGAACTTCCCTGAAATTTGCTCCAAAAAGAAGAAGTCCCACGAGAAAGGATCGTGCCTTCGTTTAAGCGTCATGAACAAACTTCAATCCCTGAAATCACAATACCGACAAGCATAATTCTAAAAAGAAAAAATAAAATGAAAAACAAACCTAACTCACTTTCGTAGGAATCACGGTTGCATTTTGCGAATGCAACAAGCCTTTTAAACCACTTGGTGTCCCAAGTGGACGAGTGAAGTCTCGTGAGGGTTTACAGGGAACACACCCACAAAGTTCATTTAAAAACTAATACAAGGTTACTGTGTTTTAAAATGAAAGAATTAAAGCAGAGGAGAGTTACGTCGTAACTCCTATGAGAGAGTTACGCCGTAACAGGCAAAACCTGGTATGAGCTGTGAAGCGAATAGTTTCGGCGTAACCACTGAGATGGTATTACGCCGTAATTGGTAATGTGTCAAGAATTCTGCTGCTAAAATGTTGGTTACGGCGTAATCACCAAGATGAGTTACGCCGTAACTCTGTTCAGATCAGCAACTGCAGCAGTAATTACTTCCTGTCTCCTGCAAAAATGGTTAGAAAACACAAAACCCATCAGAAATGAAATAAAAACAGAAGAAAGGGATAATTCGGGTTGTCTCCCGAAAGAGCACTTTTCTTTATTAACGAGTCTTTAAGTTAGACTCAGAGCCGCAGGGCTCCTATGGGGGTCTTTGAACTTGCCCCACTTCCATCATTCGTTGGTGTTCATTCATCCAATTATCAAGCCCTTTTTTTCTTGTAGAATTATTGAGCCCAATTGTTCCCAACGTATGTGAAAGCCATTTATCACATGATTCTCCATGGTCATCATCTTTAGTAATAATATTATCAGTAATGCTGATGTTTGATCTTGTTCCGCCTATGATGTCAGTGATATGGTTGCACCCATATTGCTTGATCAGTTCCTTAATCAATTTCGAGCTTCCAAGATTTAATTTGTACCAATCTTCCAATGCTAATTCAACATCATGTTTCTCTCCCTTATGAGGGTAAATCCATTCATTAGCTTTTCTTTCACATTTTAGAGGACGAGTAAATGGTGGCCATCCTGATTCGCATTCTTTGGTTGACATCGAGTTGCAAAAATGTTTGTTTGGGCTTAGAGTTTCCTTAATGCTTTGGACAATGTCATCCTGTTTCTTCTTACAATGATCAATACTTTCTTTACGATTATCAGTAATAGGCTTAGAGTGTAGAGTGGGGTTCAGTGATTGAACATTATTAGAAATTTCAGTTTTTGGTTTTAAATGCTCATTCATACTAAAAGTTATTCGTTCATTTTCGGTCCCCAAGGAAATTTGTTTTTCAAAAACCATAATTTGAGCTCTACAAGTGGCCAGAAAAGGTCTTCCAACAATCAAGTTGTAAGCCTCCCGCTTTCCCATGTCAATAACTACAAAATCGGTGGGGAAGAAAAATTTTCCAATTTTCAAAAGCACATTGTTCACAATCCCCCTCGGTATAGCCTTAGAGGAGTCCGCCATTTCAATCATAATAGTTGCATCTTTTAAATTGGTAAGTTTGATTTTTTTCGAATAAAGTAGTTGAGATAAGGTTAACCCCAGCCCCCAAATCAGCTAATGCGGGAATCTTAACGTTACCAATAGTGCCAGGGAGAAGAAAACTTTCCTGGTACTGCAGCTTTTCAGGAAGTTGGCTTGGTAAGAACTTGTCGTCTTCTGCTTTATCATCCTCTCTTAGGTAGTTAATCCCGGAGAGATCATTAGTGATAGAGGTTGTGCATTGCTCCTTTTTTGCTTTATCCTGCGCAAATATGGCTTTGCAGGAAGTGGCTTTAGCATTACTTGTTTCAAGGTTCTTAGCTAATTGCCCAATTTGTGTTTCGAGGTTCTTAATTGCAGCATCTTGGTTACGTAGGTTCATATTGGTGTCCTCCTTTACTTTGACCATCCATTCCTTGAGTCTATCTTCCTTTTTTGTCGATTCTTCAATGTGTCGGTGCATTATTTCTTCAAGGCTAGGTCTAGGAGGATTATTGTTGACTTTTGTGTAGAACCCAGGGGATTTTTCACGGTACCTAGGTCCGTAATTATTGTAGCTTTTGAAAGGGAATTCTTTCCCATAGTTCACTTCTCCGATCCTTTTAACTTCTTCATTGGAGGAACATTCTTTAGAAGGACGAGCCCCATCTCGCTCCACTTGAATGGAATGCACATTTTCCTTGAGCTTCTTCATTTCTCTTCCAAGGCTTTCTAATTTGTTGTTTATTGCTGCAAGGCCCTCAATATCATAATTTTTACTACGGTTGCTTCCTCCATTGTGCCACTTGTGAGAGTGGTCTGCCATTTTTTGAATAGTATCCAAAGCCATGGTGGTTGTCATACTCGGAATTGGCCCTTGAGAATCAATCATTGTCTTGAAGAGATGTTCAGTCCCTTGTAAAAGACGTTCACTTTTTGTTGGCTGTTAAGATCGTGAGTAGGGCACTTGTATAACAATTCGTTGTATCTTTCCCAAGCTTGGTATAATGTTTCATCACCCTTTTGCTTGAAGTTATGAATTTCTTCCATTTGCTTGGCCGTCTTTGATGGAGAGCAATATCTCTGAATGAAATATTTTTTTAAGATAGGCCAAGTGTTGACAGTCCCTGCAGGTAATCGATCGACCCATCTTTTTGCAGCTCCCGTAAGAGAAATAGGGAATACTCGTAGCATTATAGCATCGTATGAGACTCTGGGGATTTTGAATAGGCTGACAATGTATTCGACGTTGTCTACATGTTCATGGGCATCATGGGTGATGCTTCCAGACAAGGGGTTTGCACGCAATTCCCTCATGAATTGAGGTTTGATTTCGAATTTAGCATCTTCTGCAATGGCTGGCCTAACAATCCCTGGCCCTTGTTCTTCTCTTGTCAATACCAAATATTCCTCAAGAGTGAGGTTATCGATGTTAATAGCTTCCATGGTTCCTGAAAACTTGAAATATGATAGTGAGAAAAGTTTAAAAATGAAATGAAAGACTTAATATTAATCCTAATATAGCTCCCCGGCAGCGGCGCCAAAAACTTGATGCAAGTTTTACTGACCAGGTCTTAATATTTATAGTGTCTCGATATACCTATGGTCTACCCTAATGCACTAACTGGCAGTGTACCTGGTCGTGTGTAGTGTAGTAAATGGTAAAGCCGAGGTCGTCCCAAGAGCTATGTGTGTCGGATAATTACTAAGTCTAATTGTCACAGAATATAATGGTTTGATAGGGTTTTAATTAATTAAACTACTAATGCAGAAAATAAAAGCAAATAAATGTGTGAAGGGAAATCAATAGAGGGATAGTGGTGCTAACCTAGTTAATCCTCCTAGCTAGTTATGTCTACGTCTACCTACTTCCAATTACTTCAGGTGGAGTCAAATTCGTAAGGACAACATTTGGTCAATTCGCCCTAACCTATCAGCAAAGATGCCACCACAGGAGAAATCAGGTGCACCGTCATAAGTCCTGTTGTTCCTGGTACCCTAAGCCGAGTCATTAGGTACCGCTACATGCTAGATTCTAAATAGTGAGTGCCCGACAATTAGGAACTTAGACACTACACCCCCCAATTCTTAAGTTCATCCAAACGATAGGTGATCAGTTGGTCAAATCGCACAAGTAGAAAGGGTCGTCAGTTGGTCATATCTTACCCTTCCCGTCTCAGTCCGCTCACCTAGGGTCAGTTGGTCATATCTCCTAGGAAATTGGCCTCTATCGCCATTCAAAACTACCAAACCAGGGGTGACTACCAAAAAACTATGCATGCATACACTTAGAAATAATTGTACGGAAGTAAAGGTAAACGCAAAAAAAACAATTAAGGAATCATAACTAGGCTAGCACCAAAGGGTGCTTAGCCGCTCATATTAATCATGCACATCAATTCAATATTCAAAGGTACGAAATACATGAATTGAAAGTAAAAGAAATATAAAACGCTAAAGCTTATCGTAATGGTGTGACTTCTCCCTTGGAAACAGCTCTGTATGCTTCCCTAGACCTCCCTTGAGCTTTTTCTCACGTTCTCAGAGTGTTGTGTGTGGAATGGGATGCTTTGAAATTCTGGAATTCGTGGGATATTTATAGGCCAGGTCTGGGTTACGGCGTAACCTATAGAGTAGTTACGCCGTAACCTTATATTTCATCGTAAATGCACTAGATCTGCTAGTTACGGCGTAACCTTATAAGTGGTTACACCGTAGTCTTCAATAAACATGGTTACGTCGTAAGTGATGCAGTAGTTACGGCGTAAGTATCAGCGGCGTGGAACCTCTTTTGACCTAATGGAGTTACATCGTAACCTTTGGGAAGAGTTACGCCGTAACCTCTTGATAAGTTGGACCTCTGGGTCACGCAATAGTTACGGCGTAATGTGAGAGATGATTTACGCCGTAACTTCTTCAAAATAAGCATACTGTGATAATTCTTTAGTAATGTTTCCATTTCCGCGTCTCTTTAGCTCCAATGCTCGTAATTTACCTGAAAGTGGAAAACAATGGAAAACAAGCGTAAATCCATATAAATGATATAAATAACGAGCATTAACGGGGGAAATTGACACTCAATATTCAGGACTATTTGATGTTATCAGAGAGTAAACTTTTCTTGTCCGAAATTGTTTCTCCGGATCATCGAATGGGGTGGCCAGAAATGGCCTCAAGCTTCTAGTCTTGTATCCTGACATTTAAGAGAAGAAAGAAAATTAAAAATAGACTTAATAAAAAATCCTAAAATAACTCCCCAGCAGCGGCGCCAAAAACTTGATGCAGGTTTTACTGACCAGGTTTTAATATTTATAATGTCTCGTTATACATATGGTCTACCCTAATGCACTAACGGGCAGTGTACCCGGTCGTGTGTACTATAGTATTTGGTAAAACCGAGGTCGTCCCAAGAGCTATGTGTGTGGATTAATACTAAGTCTAGGTGTCACAGATTTAAAGATGGTTTTGATAATGAATTAACTAATTAACTACTAAAGCAAATAAAGGCAAAGATGTGATCAATAGAGGAGAGTGGTGCTAACCTAGTTATTCATCCTAGCTAGTAATGTTTACGTCTAATTACTTCCAATTACTTCTGGTGGGGTCAAAGTCGAGAGTACAGCATTTGGTCAGTTCGCCCTAACCTATCAGCAAAGATGCCACCACTGGAGAAGTCAGGTGTCCCCTCATAAGTCCAGTTGTTCCTGGTCCCCTAAGCCGAGTCATTAAGTTCCACTACATGCTAGACTTATAATAGTGAGTACCTGGGCGCTAGCATCTTAGACACTCACCCCTAATTCTTAAGTTCATCCAAACGGTAGGTGATCAATTGGTCAAATCGCACAAGTAGAAAGAGTCGTCAGTTGGTCATATCTTACCCTTCCCGTCTCAGTCTACTCACTTAGGGTCAGTTGGTCATATCTCCTAAGCAACTAGCCTCTACCGCCATTCAAAACTACCGAAACAAGGGTAGCTACCAATAAACTATGCATGCATACACTTAGAAATAATTATACGGAAGCAATGTAAACGCAAACAAAACAATTAAGGAATCATAACTAGGCCAGCACCAAGAGGTGCTTAGCCGCTTATATTAACCATACAAATCAATTCAAATTTTTAATGTTACGAAATACATGAATGGAAAGTAAAGAAAAGATAAAATGCTAATGCTTATCATAGGGGAGTGATTTCTCCCTTGGAGATAGCTCCGTATGCTCCTCTAGATCTGCCTTTGGCTTCTTCTCATGTTCTCTGATTGTTGTGTGTGAAATGGGATGCTTTGAAATGCTGGAAATCGTGGGGTATTTATAGGCCAGATCTTGGTTACGGCGTAAGTAATAAAATAGTTACGCCGTAACATATAACTTCTTCGTAAATTGCACTAGATCTTCTGGTTACGGCGTAACCTTAGAAGGGGTTACGCCATATCTTTCAATAAATCTTGGTTACGCCGTAGTTTATGCATGAGTTACGGCATAATTATCAGCGGCGTGGAACCTCATTTGACCTAATATGGTTACGACGTAATCTTTGGGAGAGTTACGTCGTAATCTTCTGATAAGTTGGTTTTCTGAGCCACGCTTTAGTTACGGCGTAATGTGAGAGAGGAGTTACGCCGTAACTTCTTCAAAGAAAGCATACTATGATAAATCCTCAATAAACTCTCCAATTCCGCGTCTCTTTAGCTCCAATGCTCATAATTTACCTGAAAGTGGAATATAATGGAAAACAAGCGTAAATCCATATAAATGATATAAATTACAAGCATTATCGGGGGAAATTGACACTATATATTCAGGATAATTTGATGTTATCACTGATTCGTATTTCTTGTTAATTAACCTTTGAGGTTGTTTTGCTTTTTGAGTAACCACGAACCAAGGTAGAGAAAATGACAAAGTTGTTATATTTCTTTGACCTTTTAGTTTCGGATATGATAAAGGCTTAGTCTTCTTAATCTTAGATCAATGATGATGTTTTTTTATTTCGTGAATAAGACTCTCGATAGTCTTGATGCAACCTTATTAGTACTATGAAATATTTAAAAGAACTGAGATCGAAAAGTTTTTGGTCCTTTAATTTTTGTTGTGTGTCATGAATTAATCAAAGAAAAAGGGTATAACAAACTTGTTATAAATCTTCTTGATTGATAACGCTCTAATTGTGCATGTTTTTAGTAGCGTTATCCATGTTTTTATGTATGTTATTTGGTTATAATCATATGCTTTTGTTGCTTAATCGTATCAAAGTGCGTTTGCTAGTTCATTTGTAGCCAAGTACAGGAAAGTGGAGAAAAAGACGGAAAAAGAAGTAAAATACGAAGATTTCTCCATATATGAAGAATTCCCGACCAAAGCAAGACTTGTGGAGTATATTCGAGAAGATAAAGTCATAAAGTTAGTGGTCCAAAGACTCAAGAATAAAGTTCAAGAAGGAAAACGAGAAAGAAATGAAGAAAAGAAGCTTAAACGAAAAGATATTGGAAGACTCGTTGTTCCCGACACACCTTCACCATTTTGGCCATAACTTTTGCATACGGACTCCGTTTGACCCCCGGTTCACGGCCACGGAAAGCTAAGAGAAAGATCTACAACTTTCGTGCTTATGACTTTTTATGATTTTTGCTCCAACCGGTCGGTCGAGACCCGTAACCGGATCCGGTTGGAGAATTGTCACGAAGACCAACCGAACGGTTGGAGCTCAACCGGATCCGGTTGGAGGGCCTGTTTCAGCCATTTCTTCATTGCTAAGGTTCTATACTTGTTCCAAACGATTCTAGGTCCTTCCTTCATGTATTCTAGGTCCTTCTAAACTCCTTGGAGGCCAAGTTGAGCATTAAACACCCTAGGGCTTGAGAGTAGTATAAATAGAACTCATTTGTGTATGTTTTCATCATCCAAATACACCAAAACTTGAGAGATCTTCTCTCACACCTATCTTACCACCACTACCACTCTCTCAAAGCCTAAATTCGTTCATAAAGTTCCAGGAAACTTTGGAGGTCCAAGAAGTCATCATTTGGAGGTCAAACCATCAAGAAGTCATCACCAATACTTGAGGCATCATTACTACATCATTTGTAATCTCATTTCAATCATTGTAAGACCTTTAATCATGTTTTCTAATGTTCAAAGTACTGAATTTATGTTTATGTTTGCTATGAGTGGCTAGTTTCTTTATGCACTTGCTTAAATGATGTTGATTATCATATGATTAGTTAGTGGTTGTTTTAACATGTTTTAATTCAATTTCAAGTTGATTCTAAGATCCAATTGTGCTAAAGTTTCATAGTGACATTTGTTAATCAAGTTTGGCTAATTGTCAATAATCATTGGGGTCGAAAGAACTTCGTGTTATTCAACTAGTCATAATCATTTTGTCTATGGATGATTGTTTTTACCCATTATTCTTGATTATACAAAGGAACTAAGGTGTGGTTGTAATAGAAACGCTTTTTGATTATCAAATTGGATTGGTTGGAAACATCTAAATGGTCGTAAGATTAGTTGTTGAGAATCAATTGTAGCCTTTTGTCTATGATCGGTTACCTTTTGTATTGACCATTTCTTAAGCAATTTGATGAGCAAGCGGATGTTTTTGTGTTTAAGTTTATGAAAGTAGACTTATGAAACTTGAATTGATCTTGAATTGATTGGCTAAACTTAATGCTTGTTTTTATAAACTAAACTCTTGATCAAAGTTTAACTTGTAAGAACAATAGATTAGTACACCAACTAATTATCATAACCAACATGTTAAGAGGTTAACACAATCACATTAATCTATGATATGAAACTAGTTTAAGCAAGTGTAGTTTTTAATCATCTGAATTTCATTATATCTATTTGCTTTGTTATATGTTTTGGATAGACTCCGTTAATTCAAACTTGTGTTTAGATTCACTCAAATCCCTGCGAACGATCCCGACTTACCTTCATAATCTTGCTATAACGGACGAGTATACTTGCTCGTATGTGTTATTGGTAATATTGGTAATTCACCTTTTATAAATTTAAAACTTGCACCAACCGGGCACATCAAGTTTTTGGCGCCGCTGCCGGGGATTTGATTGTGTTTCAACAAAGTTCTTGAATTTCCCTCAGTCGATTCAACCAAAAAAAAAAAAAAAAAAAAAAAAAAAAAAAAAAATCCTCAGAAACCTTAACCGGATCCGGTTGCCCCTCAACCGAATCGGTTACGATTTTTTTCATTACTCAGCTGGTCTAACCGATCGGTCGCATCCCGCAACCGATCCGGTTACCGACTCTGACCCACAAAAACTATTTTCGTTGTTTGTCCTTGTGTTTAGATATTGCCTGGATTCTCTAGGACATTGTATGAACACTCGAGCAGCGGGAATTGAACCAATTACACCTCTTACCAACCCCGAACGTTTGATTCGAAGAAGAAGAAGAATAACACGTTTTATACCATTGGAAAATCGTGTACCAAGAGTACCAAACCCACCATTTGATAACCTCATTGAAGCCAAAGTTGTTTACAACCCTTTCACCAATTTACCTTTTCCCATGGCGGACGATCAACCCATGTGGGGAACCAACCGAACCGTAGCACCAACCCCCGAAAGTGCTATTGTTGCTATTAACCTTGGTGACAACTTCACCGTGAAGGGACATCACCTTTCTATGATCAAAGACCGACAATTCGATGGCCGTGCGCGGGCCGATCCGCATAAGCACATTGCCGAATTCATCGAAATTTGCGGAATGTTTCGTTATGGCGACACCGATGTCAATGCCATCAAACTCAAACTTTTCCCATCATCACTCGCCGGAGATGCTAAATTATGGTACAATGAATTAACCCCGGGAATCATCAATACTTGGGAGGAGATGAGGCAAGCTTTTCTGAGCCGATTCTTTCCACCTGCCATGTTTGATCGATTAATGGGTGAAATTCGTGCTTTCAACCAAAACCCAAACGAATCACTTGTCGAAGCTTGGCTTCGAATGAAAGATTTGCTTCGTAGTTGTCATGGACATGGATTATCAAAAGGAACCATTATCCAAATCTTTTACCATGGACTAGATGAAATCTCTCAAGGCATCCTTGATGCTGGAGGAATTTTTCTCTATAAGACTCCCAACGATGCACATCAATTGCTCGAAGATCGAGTACTTCTCAAACTTGATTGGTCCAAAGATTCCAAAACTAAACCTCTCCGAAAAACCGTTGCTTTTGTCGAAAACACCGATACCTCAAAACTCATGGAGAAGATGGAAGCGTTAACCTCAAAAATCGACTCGCAGTACAAAGATATCAAAGATGAAATGAAGGAAATGCGAGACGGATGCAAGAATTGTGGAGGAAATCATCCATCGTCCGAGTGCGACGATAAACCTATGGGTGGACCGAAGGAAGGAGAAGCGAGTTATGATCAAGGAGGATACCGTGGAGGAGGATATCGTAGTAATTATTACGGTCGAAATTCTGGAAATTGGCAAGATCGCCGACCAAGGGATGACAACCGTGATTCTCAACCACGAACTGACGATCCACCACCACAAAATCCCAACAAAAAGATGGAAGAAACTGAATTCGAGAAAACCATGAGAGAATTTGTGGCTGCTCAAAAATCTGCAAATGATTTTATCAAAAATCAATTTTTCAATCTCAAAGCCAAAGTTGAGCAAGGACAGAAAAATCATCAAGCATCTATCCAAGATCTTGAAAACAAGTTTGGCAGATTTTCTGACCAACATTCCTCTAGACCATCTGGTTCATTGCCAAGTAATACCCAATCCAACCCAAAACCATCAAATGATAAGACGTACCGTCCACCACAAACGAGACACGAATATGTCAATGCTATCTTCACAAGAAGTGGTCTATCGAACGATTCCAATCCGAATATCGTTGTTTCCGCCGGTGGAAGCAACATCAAAACCGATCATGCCTCATTAATCGAGAAATTGGAAGCTCTCTCAACAAACATCGATACCCAATTCATAAGCATACGGAGGGAGATGATGGAACTGCGAAATAATCACCACGCTTCAAACCACGATGTTGAGGATGACACGCCGATGTGTGATCCCATGGAAGCGAACCACGCCCAAAATGAAGGATATCACGGAGGATATCACCACCAAAATTCCAGAAATTCGTACTCCTTTCCATACCACAACCCAACCCAAACATATCCTCGATATCAGTCATGGAATACAATACCTCATCCATCACAACATTTCAATACACCTAAAACCTCACCGGAGGAAATGATGAGAGAATGGATGGCCAGTCAAACAAAAGCCAATGAGAATATGACGAACCTGTTGGTTGAATTGGAACATAAAGTCGATCAAGGAAGAAGGAACCAACAAGCGATAAGCCAAGACTTGGAGAGGAGGATAGAACGATTAAGTAAGGAACAGGAAGTCCATCACGTTGAATCTCTTCCTTACACCACAGATTCCAACTCTAGACATGAGTTTGTCTACAAACCACCCTTAATTCAATACGAGAACGATAAGGGTGAGGATGAATTTATCGAAGAGGACGAGACCGAGCATATTCCAACCACGCCAAATCTGAACCAAATCATGTCTAACTCACCAACCGTGTTACCTTTTCTTGAGGATTGCACCATGCATATCCCAATGACTCAATTAAAAGGTTCTGAATGCAATTTATTTCCAAATCATGTTGGTGATGAAAAGTTCAACTGGAATGGAGAACTGGAAAGAAAGATAGACAAATGGTCTGAACCACAAAATCCAGTTTCTTTAAATCAAAACGGTAGGACTAAGCCACCTCCTACATCTCACCTTGAGAATGTAGATGCAATATTCACTGGGAGTGGAAAGTCCGATGATCCTCCGAAAAATCATAAAGATCCGCCACCTGTCCTCATTTCTAATGAAATCGACCAAATGTTCGAGATAACAAAGAGGGACTTTCACTTGGTCAAACCAAAAGAATCAAATGTATTCCCATCCATTGTGGAGTACAAACCAAAGATTCCATTCCCTCAACGTTTAAGAGCTGAAATTCCCCATTTGAGCCGTATGGTCAAAGTGTCCTAATCCGGGGAAGATTCGAGTCAGGCTGATGACTCGGTAATAAAACAAGCGCTTCTCGGGAGGCAACCCGTGTGTTTCAGATTTGATTTTCTGTGGTCACTCCCCAAAGTTTGAACCTTTGGTTGAACTTAAGTGTGGGGGGGTGCCACCTTTTAATAAAACCTTTTGTTTGTTTATAAGATTGTGTGCAGGTGATGATTTCTCTAGTGGACGCCAGGAATGAAGAAAGAATTTTAAGCTGATAAACTCGTTGACATATCTGGTTTCATCTCTATTTTCCCTATTTCTATACTTTGAAGTTCGTTTTTCATTGAGGACAATGTCTAACTTAAGTGTGGGGGGGTGAATAGGAAAAATTAGAGTTTTCATGCTTAAATTTAAAATTTTGTTTGCCCTTGTGATCTAGTTGTTTTCACACTTTTAGGATTATCTATTAGAATAACTGGATCATTCCACTGGTAAAATTGGTAATATTTGAAACTTCGAGATGTGTTCCGATTACTATTGCAATCCATTCTGGGATCGATAAACATTTGCTAACACATATTATACCCTTTCCACTAAATTGTGAGGATTTGAGCCTATTTCTTATTAGCATACATCTTTTATGCTTAGAGCTTTTGTTATGAGTGTGCCGGTGATTTTATTAGAATAACTGGATCATTCCACTGGTAAAATTGGTAATATTTGAAACTTCGAGATGTGTTCCGATTACTATTGCAATCCATTCTGGGATCGATAAACATTTGCTAACACATATTATACCCTTTCCACTAAATTGTGAGGATTTGAGCCTATTTCTTATTAGCATACATCTTTTATGCTTAGAGCTTTTGTTATGAGTGTGCCGGTGATTTTATTTATTCTAGAACTTGTGCTTGTAAATCATTACCAGACCGCAGTGAGATTGCATTCGTGCGATATAAGTGAATTCGTGTGATAAAGAGGCACCTTAGGATTTAACCCAAATGGCCTTCCATTTTACATCTAATGATATATTAGCTAGCCTCATTGGTTAGTTAACCACCCACATGGACCCATTTGTAGTGCTCATTTTTAGCACTAGATACCCCTAGTTACACCTTCCGAGCCATCCCTTTCATTTTTGCTTCACCCAGAAAATACAAAAAGATTTTACACTTTAAACCTTAGCCTATCCCATATCAATGTCTAACAGTTGGTTGCTAGTCACCTGGAAAGTGAAGATTGTTCAAATGATTATGAGAACCACATCCTATGTGATTGATTGAGCCATGCGTTGATTTAAAAAAAAAAAAAAAAAAAAAAAAAAAAAAAAAAAAAAAAAAAAAAATTGTTGTGAAAGTATGAAAAAAATAGCCAATGAGCTATGATCGAGGACCAATTGTCATGGCAAAGCAAAAAGCCGTGGAAAGTGGAAAAGAAGAAAGCAAAGCTATAATCGTTTATTTGGTTCGTGGAATGCTTGGTAGCTAGCAACTTGGGTATTAGACTTGATTTCATTTTTATTTTAACACCAATTTCATTAACATTCCCATGTCTTATCCATACCCTTAACCCTCAGCCTATCATTATAACCCGAATAAAAGCCCTCTTTAGATGTTTTTACTTGGTGCTCACGCCACGTCGGTGGAGTTTTGTTTCTTGTACAAGCCTATGGTAATATTTAGATCATGACTGTGCAATATGAGTGTACTATTCCTTAATACTATCCATCTCTAAATAAAATGAGTGATTGAGTGAATTATATTTCGTTCCTTTTTTTTGTGAGGTGTTTTGAAATGTTAATCATGCAAGAAAATCATTGGATATTGTCAAACATCTTGATGTTTCACCTTTATAAAGCATAATTGATGAATCCTCTCTCGTATTTATACTTGGTTGATTTGCATCACATTTTTCATACTCCCGATCTTGTACCAGTGGATGTTTTTCCTAGATTTGCTTGAGGGCAAGCAAAGTTTAAGTGTGGGGGAATTTGATAACGCTCTAATTGTGCATGTTTTTAGTAGCGTTATCCGTGTTTTTATGTATGTTATTTGGTTATAATCATATGCTTTTGTTGCTTAATCGTATCAAAGTGCGTTTGCTAGTTCATTTGTAGCCAAGTACAGGAAAGTGGAGAAAAAGACGGAAAAAGAAGTAAAATACGAAGATTTCTCCATATATGAAGAATTCCCGACCAAAGCAAGACTTGTGGAGTATATTCGAGAAGATAAAGTCATAAAGTTAGTGGTCCAAAGACTCAAGAATAAAGTTCAAGAAGGAAAACGAGAAAGAAATGAAGAAAAGAAGCTTAAACGAAAAGATATTGGAAGACTCGTTGTTCCCGACACACCTTCACCATTTTGGCCATAACTTTTGCATACGGACTCCGTTTGACCCCCGGTTCGCGGCCACAGAAAGCTAAGAGAAAGATCTACAACTTTCGTGCTTATGACTTTTTATGATTTTTGCTCCAACCGGTCGGTCGAGACCCGTAACCGGATCCGGTTGGAGAATTGTCACGAAGACCAACCGAACGGTTGGAGCTCAACCGGATCCGGTTGGAGGGCCTGTTTCAGCCATTTCTTCATTGCTAAGGTTCTATACTTGTTCCAAACGATTCTAGGTCCTTCCTTCATGTATTCTAGGTCCTTCTAAACTCCTTGGAGGCCAAGTTGAGCATTAAACACCCTAGGGCTTGAGAGTAGTATAAATAGAACTCATTTGTGTATGTTTTCATCATCCAAATACACCAAAACTTGAGAGATCTTCTCTCACACCTATCTTACCACCACTACCACTCTCTCAAAGCCTAAATTCGTTCATAAAGTTCCAGGAAACTTTGGAGGTCCAAGAAGTCATCATTTGGAGGTCAAACCATCAAGAAGTCATCACCAATACTTGAGGCATCATTACTACATCATTTGTAATCTCATTTCAATCATTGTAAGACCTTTAATCATGTTTTCTAATGTTCAAAGTACTGAATTTATGTTTATGTTTGCTATGAGTGGCTAGTTTCTTTATGCACTTGCTTAAATAATGTTGATTATCATATGATTAGTTAGTGGTTGTTTTAACATGTTTTAATTCAATTTCAAGTTGATTCTAAGATCCAATTGTGCTAAAGTTTCATAGTGACATTTGTTAATCAATTTTGGCTAATTGTCAATAATCATTGGGGTCGAAAGAACTTCGTGTTATTCAACTAGTCATAATCATTTTGTCTATGGATGATTGTTTTTACCCATTATTCTTGATTATACAAAGGAACTAAGGTGTGGTTGTAATAGAAACGCTTTTTGATTATCAAATTGGATTGGTTGGAAACATCTAAATGGTCGTAAGATTAGTTGTTGAGAATCAATTGTAGCCTTTTGTCTATGATCGGTTACCTTTTGTATTGACCATTTCTTAAGCAATTTGATGAGCAAGCGGATGTTTTTGTGTTTAAGTTTATGAAAGTAGACTTATGAAACTTGAATTGATCTTGAATTGATTGGCTAAACTTAATGCTTGTTTTTATAAACTAAACTCTTGATCAAAGTTTAACTTGTAAGAACAATAGATTAGTACACCAACTAATTATCATAACCAACATGTTAAGAGGTTAACACAATCACATTAATCTATGATATGAAACTAGTTTAAGCAAGTGTAGTTTTTAATCATCTGAATTTCATTATATCTATTTGCTTTGTTATATGTTTTGGATAGACTCCGTTAATTCAAACTTGTGTTTAGATTCACTCAAATCCCTGCGAACGATCCCGACTTACCTTCATAATCTTGCTATAACGGACGAGTATACTTGCTCGTATGTGTTATTGGTAATATTGGTAATTCACCTTTTATAAATTTAAAACTTGCACCAACCGGGCACATCATTGATATTCGGATATTAATCAGATGTTGAGATTCATGATACTTCGTTCATGTGATTGACCTTTTCGATTTATCATTTAAAGCCACAGATTGAGACTGAGCATGCTTAAATCGAACCAATAAAAAGGAGATAACATAATTGTTGTCACCTTTTTCTAATGTGTCGTATACAAATGAGGCTAGGCTTCAAAAATTTAGATCGATGAGGATATGTGTTTCATTCTTGTACACGCCCTTAAAAGCGTATTGATTTTACATTGATACCCACGAATGAAAATAACATCTGAGATTAATTTGTAATTTGTAATCGAGACTTGATATGTGTTGATGTTGATATTGAATAAATTTATGATTTGTTGCTAGAAGGATAGTGATATGGAAGCATTGTATGAATCTGTTGTGATGTTTTGAATTAACTTCTTGTTGTGATGCCGATAGATTTCTGATGTTGAATGAGGTTGTTTGATTAGTTTGTGTATGGACTTTTGATATTCTAGTTTAAATTTGCAGTTTTGATTGATATCTGAGTAGGGTCTGATCAATTAGTTTTGGGATAAGATCAATAAACCGCAGCATGGTCATATCAAAACGCATCTTGATTATTACCAAACCGCATCATAGAATTAGCATCAAACCTCAGTCCCATTTGTCACACAAAACGCATAAACCGCTGTCTTTTTGTAACAAACCGCATCTTTCCAATATGCAAGACTTTAAACAAACCGCTTTTGACTTTTCTCAAACCGCAGTTGACTTTGAGTCAAAATGCATCTTAAAAGTTTATCAAACAGCATGCTTGTCAAACCGCTTTTACTACAAACCGCAGTCAGTTAAGTTTAACAAACCGCATTTGATTCTTTGAATTTCGACCTTTATTTGGCAAACCGCACAGATTTTGACAAACCGCACATGAGACAAACCGCATCCTGACCAAACCGCACATGAGACAATTCTCATGTGTCAAACCTCTTCCATTATCAAAATGCATCTGGTACGTTGCATCCGGACATGTTTTTCATCAAACGTCATCAGAACCATTATGTTAACAAAACGCATTGAAGAATCGAATAGCAAACCGCATACAAGAGTATCATAAACAGAATATCAGACCATGCTTAGGACAGTTTCAAACTGCTTAAAAACCATTTAAAACCCAACATTTATAAAAATCAGCTTAAAATCAGCTCAAACAGTTTAATACGGATTCAAAAAACGGTTAACAAAAATAGTTAAACAACACTTTAAAAACTGCTTAAATCAGAAAACCATATTCATCAATCATTAGCAGCAAATCACCACGTGAAACAAACCACATAACACCATAAAACAGATTCAACATACAACCACATCAAACCGCACCATAAACCCGAACAAACCGCATACATACCGCTTCAAAAACCATACGAATCATCAAGGACAACATAACTTGGGCTCTGATACCAATTGTAGGATCATACATATTATGTTGTTTGATGAGTCGGGTGGTCTAGGATGGTGAAATAACAAGTAAGCCATGTTTAAAGAGTGAACGAGATGAGAGGGTAATTCTAGTGAGAGAAAGTAAACAAAAAAGAAAATGTTAGATTAGAAGCACCACCTCTTTCAAGGATGGAAGGGGTATTTATAGTTACAACTAATACGTCCTCCCGTCCTTCCTCCACGGTGTTACTCTAAGCTAAACTAAGTTAATAACTAACTAATAAACTAGTAAATAACTATATGTCTACGAGCTAACATATGCTAGATAATAGTTGGGGTGACCGACACTTCACTATGGAATTTCCAATTCCTAACAAGTTGAAGTCAAATACCATTTGGACAACACTGCCCGTGCAATGTCCAATAACATCGACTGGCTAAATCCCAAATCGAACATCGATGTTACAAGAAAGGATAACACTCCCTACTACACTGATTGGACAAAGCCTCTACCTACAATTGGCCGACTCGAGCAACCTAAGATTCCATACCGCTTCTTCTTCAACAACGACCTCGAGTTTCTTCAACACTGCAGTAGCGTCAGCAAGAAGTATGCTACATCACTCACCTTCAATATTACAGGTGCAGTTTTATCTGACAATATAGCCATTGAAGAAGATGCCACCAAATTGTATGTTGACAAAGTGGTGGACTATGACCTCGATGCAAAATACGAAATTCATCATTGGCCACCAAGGAGAAGATTGTATTACAGAAGCTGTCAAGTTCAAAGGTCAAACAAAGAGGTTAAGAGTGATAAGAAGATTGTCGCTATAATGAAGGTTACATTGGCGACAAAGTGGGGTTATTCATTCTTGTCTGAGATCAAGGTCAAGCGACAAGATAAACAAGAATATGACTTCACTTAAGCAGATTTCTCGAGATTGTCACTCAACGACATCGAAGATATGTTCCTTGCAAAGGTACAAGGAAGGATGAGACAATTCTCAACAGAAATTAAACTTCAGATCATCACCGCCCTACTGATCTTCATTCGAAGCAAAGTCATTCAAGAACGCGTTGAAGATCTACAACTTGCGGTCGAATCATACCAAAAGCAAATAAATCTTACCAAACCGCTACTACACTTTCCAAACCTTAATCAACTGCCTCAGTACACTATCTTGCACAAACCGAAGTTTGAGGTCGTCTACCGCAGTGACCATCATCATACTTGCTTCATGGCGTTCGACGAGATCCACAAGTTCTGTGATCATACGTTGAAAATGGTTCGTGATCAGTGGTATGTGCTAAAACACATACCATTTCTCTACCAAATCAGGCCCAAAATGACCAAGAAAGAGCCGTTTATGTCTA
This sequence comes from Chrysanthemum seticuspe, assembly GCA_019973895.1. Classification (NCBI taxonomy): domain Eukaryota; kingdom Viridiplantae; phylum Streptophyta; class Magnoliopsida; order Asterales; family Asteraceae; genus Chrysanthemum; species Chrysanthemum seticuspe. The sequence continues at coordinate 203,026,990 of BPTQ01000005.1, read as the reverse complement.
ATATTTGCTAGTTTCTTGAGTTTATGCATGTGCAGGTACGGATATGACAAAACAGACAAAAGAAAGCCAAAACCGAAGAAAACCGAGCACGAGAGAAAGAAGAGTGCAAAAGTCGATGCCAGGGATGCTATTTCAGGGACTTTGATGCTCAAAAGATCAAATTACGGAGTTCGGGACATGATTTGGGAGTTTTTATAACAAACCTTCACCTTTCCTAAAATTACACTTTCAATCCCTCAACTTTCACAAATTGACACAAAATACCCTTTACTTTCCCTTATTTACCTTTACACCCTTGTACCCTCACAATACCAAAATACCAAAAATCACCTTCACCTTTCCATCATTTACACCTTTGGTCCTTGTGTTTTTGAAAATAATTCATAAATGGTTTTATTACTACACATACATAAAAATACCAAATCCAATAAAACCTTCATCCACCCTTGGCCTAAAGTTTTTCCCAAGCCCACTTCCTATACACCCATACCCGGTTAATCCTATAACCCATGGTCAAAAGAAGTAAAACCGGTCAACTCCCATTCCTTTTTATGCTTCCAAGTCAACAATCAAGTCAAAAAAAAAAAAAAAAAAAAAAAAAAAAAAAAAAAAAAAAAAAAAAAAAACCCAGAAGAAGAACGCGCCCAAATAACCTCCATTATCCTCCATTATTACTGTTTACTCTCCAACATCAAATTACCATGCTCCCAATCATTTACCCGTACTTAATCAGCTTCTAGAACCCTCTGACAACGTGTCAGAGGGTGTGACGCATGGGATTGCCAGCATGGCACAAAGAAGGATTTTCATTGGAGCAAACACCTCACTTAATTGATCCAAGGGTGTAGATGGATTTTGATGACAAGTTAGATTGATCAAAGGCTCAGATTCAAGGACCCAGAAGTTTCCCAAGCATCCTCATTAGCTTATAAATACCTCCATAATCACATTGTAGAGATTGTCCAATTTTCAAGCATTTAGAGAATTCTTACCATTTTGTTACTGTTTTATTAGTTTAATTTTTATTTCATTATCAGTGTATTGTTACTTTTCTTAATGGAAGTTACTTGTTCTTCTTAAATTTCTTGTCATTTGCAACTTAAGCTTTCATTTATTCCAGTTTGTTTTAAGCATTCAATTACTGTTCAAATTAAGCTCATATAAGCTTTTTTAAGCTTATGTGAGTGTAATTCTGCTTTTAGCTTTGTTTCAAATTCAGTATTGCAAAAAGTCAAGTAAAGTCAAACATTAGTCAAATTTAAAATTCAGCTTTGTTTTAGGTAAATTTCTGTCTGAAAATTATTGTTTGGTTTAGTTTAATGCTTATTGGAGCCTGATGATTCAGTTCAAATCAGATTTCAGCAAGTTTTTAAAGTTAACTGTATTTGATTCACTTTAGGGAGTGTTTGCATTTGAATTGAATTTGATGTTTACATTATTTTGGTGAGTTTTAATCTGAGTCTACTAAGTTTCAAAACTGTTTTATTAATTTTCCAATCATAGTCTTCAATAGTTTCAAGTCAATTTTTGCAATATCAAATTTGTTAAAGTTTTCTGTCATCAGTCTTTTTTTTGTCCCAAGCAGTCATGTTCATTAGCTTGATTTAAGGTCCAAGTTAGTTTCAAATTAGGTGTCAATTGGTTTTTATTGTTCTGAGCATAACAAATTTCATATGTATTCTTTTTTTTTACTATTTGGAAGTGTTTTGTGAGCTTATTTTTCAGTCAAAAATCCCCTATTATGCTGCTTTATGTCTGCTGTTCTTACTTCTTATGTCCAAATCAGTTTTTAAAAGCTCATTTTCTACTTAGTCATTAAAAGTAATTGTGTGATTTTAGATGGTTTAAGTAGTCTACAGCATAGGTTAAATGTTTTCTTTAGCTTTTGTTGCCATTATGAGTAGTATCAGTTGCTTATTGTGGGCTTAATAATTGCTTATGCTCTCTTATTCTGTCTACTGTTCTGTCCCTATATCAGCTTATTCTAGGCTTATTATCTGCTTATCCCTTAAGAGTTTGTGCCTAATTTATGTTCCCTCAGTAGCTTGTAGGACTAGCTTTAGGATTCTGAGCTTAGGTTACACTTTAGAGCTTATAGGACAGCTTATTTTTTGTCTTGAAATTCCCCATGACAGCACCCTAAGCTTCTGTTATACTACATCAGTTCACTTGTGTCCTAAATAGCTTTTAGTTTTGATTTTTAATTTCTTCAAGCTAAGTACACTTAAGTTGAGATTTTGGAATTAAGATTACTGGTTGGTTGTCTTCTACAAGGTATTTTTAGTTCATTTTTAGGATTTTTTTTAAACCACTTAATTGATTGCTAGAAGTAGCTGCATTAGGGCTGTTTGGTGCTCATTAGCTTTTAGAAGGTTCTGATTTGATCCCCTTTGGTTGTTTTAGGTTTCATTTAGTTAGCTTTAGCTCATCCTAGTTTATGGTAGCTTCTGCTAGCTTATCTCAGCTTATAGCTTATTTTCCAAAAGCTTTTTTATATCAGTTTCATGCCTATTTGTGTATCCTGTATTCATAAGTTGTGTTTAGTATTTTTTATGGCATCTCAGTAGTTTTTAGCACTTTTATGGAATTTTTCATAATTTTCCCTTTCCATTTACTATTATTCTGCATTTAAATTCTGTTTCTAGACTTTTTAAATAGCATTTAATTGAAATAAATCAGAAAATGGTCAAAAAAATACAAAAATAATTTTCTTATGTTTAAAATATTCAAAAAGTCCTAAAAAGTATTTTTCCATATTTTTCTTAGATTAAATAGTAGTTTCTAGCCATTTATTTAGTTTTAATCAATTTTTAAATTCATAATAAATAGAGAAAAATTCAAAAAAATTTAATTCCAGTTTTGAAAATTGTTTTAGTTATTTAAGATTTTTGAAAAATAGTTTTGTAATTTTCTTGTCAATTTTCATAATTTTTAGCTCTTTAATTCTATTTTAAATGTCCAAAATTTAGTTTTTAATTCAAATAAAATCTCGAAAAACCAAAAAAATTAGTTTTAAATTTCAAATAATTTTTAAATAACATTTTTAGCTGTATAAAAATATTAGATCACTTTTAGGACTTTAAATAGTTTACTTTGCATTTTAATTCGCGTTTTATAATTACGTTATTCGCGTTTTTAGTTTTAACTTGCTTATCTAGTCATAATTACTTGTTTGCATCATAGATTCAGTAGTTTTAATTTCCATTTATTATTATTACTTGCATCGTAGTTTAGAAATCAATCAAAATCCTTTTTACCCATTCGAATCCCGAATCACGCGACGTGAGTTGTTAAACTCCATTCATCCCTCGTTGGGAGAACGACCCGGGAAATACATTCCTTTGTATTTCTTCGGAAAATATCTACACTACGAAAACAAACATATCAAAATGGCAACGCTGCCGGGGAGGGCATGTAGTGAGTTTCCAATTCCGTCTCGATTCACGTGAGTTTGAAGATCCTTCCCCGAGAAGTTATCATTGTTTTTGTAAATATCCCTTTTATCAAAAAACCCAAAAAAAATTTCTTTTTCAAAATTTGTTTTCCTTTTATGTTTTCTATCTATAAAAACCCAAAAATAATCGTCTTTTTTTATCCTCTAAACCGTCAATTCTTTATCTCTGTACCCTCTTGAACCGTTTAATTCTATCTTCTTTATCCTCTAAACCGATAATTCTTTCCTCTGATCCCTCTATATGTTTAATTCTAATGGCGGACACGCGTACGATGTCAGAATTGCTCCAAGTACCCACCGAGGGGTACGAAGATGCTATCGTTGTACCGGAGATTCTTTCCAAAATTTTTGAGATACAAACCGGTTTAATTCAACTAACTATGTCAAATCCATTCTATGGTTTCGAGAGGGACGATCCCTATGCTCACATCTGATGGTTTGATAATTTAATTTCAACTATAAATATAAGGATGTTCCTCATGACACAATTACGTTGATGTTATTCTCATTTTCTCTCGAGGGGGTAGCCCGGAATTGGCTCGATAACGAACCCCCTCGATCGATCACTACTTGGGAAGATCTCGTTTCAAAATTTGTAAATCGTTTCTTTCCTTATTCTAAAACGAAAAATCTTAAGAACGAAATTACAAACTTCCAGCAGCGTTTTGATGAAATTTTTGGTGAGGCATGGGATAGATTCAAAGATCTCCTACGAAAATGCCCACATCATGGTTTCTCGGAATTACTCCAGATCGATATATTCTACAATGCTTTAACGCAAACCGATCAAGATTCACTTAATACACCTGCCGGTGGCAATATCTTGTATCGTACCCCAAGGGATATATTGACGATCATCGAGAACAAATCAAAAGTTCTGACATCAAGAAACAAACCGGTTGAGATGGCTGAGCTTACCGATGATATTCGATGCATGAAGCAAAAATCAGAGCCCGTTGATACCGTTACCAAAAGATGTGATTATTGTGGTGGTCCACATCCTTTTTACGATTGTCAAGCCACTGATGACGACGTCTATGATGCTACAACAGCCCAATATCGCAAGACTTTCGTTTTCGATGATGATGAGGATTCCATTCAAATAAAAGAATATTATGAAAATTTGACTACTGAAATCGCATCAGAAGAGCCCGTTGACTCTCTCATAATAGGGGACGAGCCTCTTAGCACCATTCTGGAAACGGAACCATCTAGTGTTGAGAGCCTTGACCCAATCCCAAGTGAGTCCGAGGATGTATCTAACAGCGATTGTGATTCACTTTTATGTGATTCTCTTGACATCTCCGAGGTTACTTCCGGGATTTTCTCAAATCCACTTTTTGAATTCAAGAATGACTATAACTTTTGCGAAGTTAATCCTCTTTTCGACAAAGATTTTGAGTCCGATTCAGAGACCACAACGGAAGTGGTGGATATTGCTAGCTCTCAGAGCACACCACTTGTCCCATCTTTGTGTTCCGACCTTTCTCTCCCGTCATGTGATGATATGCAAGATGAAGAAAATGATGAATCCGACACTGAGGATATTATGGAGATTGATTTGGAAATGAAGCCCGAGATGAATGAATCTATTAAAGTGGGTGAAGATGATATTCTTGATAAGCCGCCAAGTGATTCTGATATGGAAGAAATCGACTTATCTATTGATGACTTGATACCACCGGGTATTGAGGATGCTGATGATGACCCCGAGGGGGATGTGTTGTTATGTGATGGATTTCTTGACTCCCCTTTCTCTGATGAGTCCACCATCACTTATCCCGATGAGCCCACATGTGAAGACAAGATTTTCAACCCCGGGATATTCGACATAGATGAGCTTGATGCTAAAAACGTTGTCCGAGATAAGGATCCTCCGATGGATGCCTTCATTGTTGAGCCTATGCATCTTATCCTTTACCATGAGCTCCCGTCTTCTTTGAAGTTTTCTCATTGTGATCCGTCATCCCTTCGTCCACCCGCTAAACCACCGGATGATGGATCGTTCTTTCATATGCCTTATGTGAGTTTGGGGGGAGTTATCCCTTATGTGCTGAAGCCCAACACTTTCTTCTCCACCCAACCCACCCAGTCTCATTCCCATTCTTTCAAGAATGAGGACACCGTTTTTGACCCTGGTATCTTTACCATTTTCTTCCCCAAGGACAAATGAATTTGGGGACGAGTCAGGCTAGCGACTCGGTAAATAAAAACAATAGCGCTTCGTGGGAGGCACCCCATGCTTATCTCTATCTTCTTTCTATTTTCTTCTAATAAGTGATGTGAAGGGGTTAGCCTCTTCGATTTCTTGTGTTTGGTTGTTTGTGATGTTTTTGTCTAGGATTTTCCCGATATGAAGACTCTCGTGCTCGAAGTTTGTCTTTTCTCCACTCGAGTTTCATGATCGATGCTGATGGAAATCCGATATCCTAATCTTATCGACTAACGTTTATCTTTTAGCATACTTAATAAACGGCTTTTAGATTTTCGTTGATACCCTTGCCTTTAAACATCGAGGATAATGTTTCGTTTTAGTCTGGGGTGGGTAATCTTCGATTTGATTTGACCGCACTTGCTTTTTCTTTGTCGTGTACTCTCGCAACCCCATTTTTCCTTAGAAAATGAAAATTGTGCAAAAATGAGAAAATTTAAAATCTTTTGTAAGCTTTTGCTAGTTTTATGATTGAAAAGTCTTTGCGAGTCTCTTAGAAGTTACTTTAAATATGCGTTTTCTTGAAAAAGTCTTTGCTAATTGCTTAGACAAGAGGCTATAAAATGCGATTCTAGCTCACAAGGCCAAGAATTTGCAAGCTTCCCTAAGTGATTTTAAATATGCGAAGCCTTTGAAGAATTTGCTAGTTTCTAATAAGTGACTTTAAAAATGCGAAACTTGAGTTTATTTGACTAAGCATTTGCTAAGTTAATATATGTTTTGACACCTTGTTGACTTTCCGCTGGTGAGAGTAGTAATAGAATTCTGACTTAACCGGGCGTGTTGAGCCCTAGCTTGTTCCCTTAACCATAGATAATTTAATTATCGGCTAAGCATCCGCGGATCTCATTATTTGGGATTTTAAATTTGCGGAGATCAAGGAATGATAGAGTTACTTATGAGTTTAGATGCTAAGCGTGGAGTAGATGGTTCTCTTTAGAGCTCATCGAAGGTACTTGTGGCTTTTTGCTCCCACAAAATTGTTTCACCCCATATTTGTGAATAAATAATTAAAGATGTTAGGTTTTTGGCGATAGTTAGTTCTTTATCTTCTTTAGAGAATCCTTGCTTATGAGAGTTGGGTACAAATCAAGGTACTGTCAGTGTTGTGGTGTAATAGACAACTGATTCTTGATAGTTTGCTGCTATTGTTTCTATTGTTATAAAAGCCGTGGGATTCGGAGTTTGGCACAAAAATTAACATGAAATAAAGCCCAAATGTATTAAAGTGAAAAATCCAAAGCCATAAAAGTTTTCTATGTCCGACGGTACCCCCGTTGTCATGGACATCAAAAAGGTGGAGGAAAATTCCAAAAGTCATAATAAGACTTCTGATAAAACGGTAATCCCGTTGAATTAGTGGTTGAAAAGACCGAGGGCTTAAATTGCAAAAATACAAATGTGCTGAAATAAGTGTTAAGCCAAATTTTGAATCCGGGAGATATCTAAATAAAAGCTTCTGTCTCTGGACTCGTAGATGAGTTGTTTCGGTCGTAATAAAAAGGATATCTCCCTAAATCGTGTTAAATTAGGACCTTGATGTGGACCTCATTCTTGTATGCAACGGTTTTCGAAGGAAGATGGATAACTAATTAGCGACTTAGCTTATATCTTTATCGGAATAAAATTATCAAAACGAGAAATTTGAGGAAATAGGAAAATGGGAGCAAGAGGTAATTACACAAGTAACTTCCATGGGTAGTGTTAGCATCTAAAATCATATTTAACAATGATTTCGACTTTACGCTTAGTTTGGGAGCTTGGGAAAAATCAGGGACGATGTATTCTATCCGTATGGTCACTCCTCACTGAGTTGTGTTTCCTACTCCGTGATCCTAAAATGTCATTTGGAAAAGGTTGGAGTTATTGATCGACATGAAAGTTCAACAAACCGTCACTGATAATTGGAATGTGCTTAAATGTAATATCTATATGTGAAATAAAAGGTAAACGGGGCATTTTTAGAATTAAGGGTTTCCAAATCTCTTTTGAGGAATCTTTGCTACTTCTCATAGATTTAGTAGAAAGAGATTGAAATCCTTAGTTTTAGAAGCGTGAGTTGATTACATTGCGTGAGGACACGACAATCGTCTAGTGTGGGGTATTTTGGTATTTGCTAAAACACATACCATTTCTTTACCAAATCGGGCCCAAAATGACCAAGAAAGGGCCATTTATGTCTAATATTTGCTTGTTTCTTGAGTTTATGCATGTGCAGGTACGAATATGACAAAACAGACAAAAGAAAGCCAGAACCGAAGAAAACCGAGCACGAGAGAAATAAGAGTGCAAAAGCCGATGTCGGGGATGCTATTTCAGGGACTTTGATGCTCAAAAGATCAAATTACGGAGTTCGGGACATAATTTGGGAGTTTTTATAACAAACCTTAACCTTTCCTAAAATTACACTTTCAATCCCTCAACTTTCACAAATTGACACAAAATACCCTTTACTTTCCCTTATTTACCTTTACACCCTTGTACCCTCACAATACCAAAATAACAAAAATCACCTTCACCTTTCCATCATTTACACCTTTGGTCCTTGTGTTTTTGAAAGTAATTCATGAAAGGTTTTATTACTACACATACATAAAAATACCAAATCCAATAAAACCTTCATCCACCCTTGGCCCAAAGTTTTACCCAAGCCCACTTCCTATATACCCATACCCGGTTAATCCTATAACCCATGGTCAAAAGAAATAAAACCGGTCAACTCCCATTCCTTTTTATCCTTCCAAGTCAACAATCAAGTCAAATAATAAAAAAATAATAATAAAAAAAAAAAAAAAAAAAACCCAGAAGAAGAACGTGCCCAAATAACCTCCATTATTACTGTTTACTCTCCAACATCAAATTACCATGCTCCCAATCATTTACCCGTACTTAATCCGCTTCTAGAACCTTCTGACAACGTGTCAGAGGGTGTGACGCATGGGATTGCCAGCATTTCACAAAGAAGGCTTTTCATTGGAGCAAACACCTCACTTAACTGATCTAAGGGTGTAGATTGATTTTGATGACAAGTTAGATTGATCAAAGGCTCAGATTCAAGGACCCAGAAGTTTCCCAAGCATCCTCATTAGCTTATAAATACCTCCATAATCACATGGTAGAGATTGTCCAATTTTCAAGCATTTAGAGAATTGTTACCATTTTATTACTGTTTTATTAGTTTAATTGTTATTTCATTATCAGTGCATTGTTACTTTTCTTAATGCAAGTTACTTGTTCTTCTTAAATTTCTTGTTATTTGCAACTTAAGCTTTCATTTATTCCAGTTTGTTTTAAGCAATCAATAACTGTTCAAATTAAGCTCATATAAGCTTTTATAAGCTTATGTGAGTGTAATTCTGCTTTTAGCTTTGTTTCAAATTCAGTATTGCAAAAAGTCAAGTAAACTCAAACATTAGTCAAATTTAAAAGTTGTTAGGAATTGGAAATTCCATGTTAAAGTGTCGGTCACCCCAAATTATTGTCTAGCATATATTAGCTCGTAGACTTGTCGTTAGTTACGTTATTTAGTAGTTTATTAGTTATAAGTAGCATAGAATAGTTTAGGGTAACACCGTGGAGGAAGGACGGGTCTTTACCCACTGTATGCCTGATCCACAGTCCGATAGGAGGACATATTCTTTGTAACTATAAATACCCCTTCCATCCATGGAAGGGGTGGTGCTTCTCAATCTAACATTCCATTATTTGCAAAGCAAGTCTTTAACTAGAACACCCATCTCTCATCTCTTTCTCTCTCAAATGGCTATCATGTATTTCCATCATCCAAGACCTCCCGAATCATCAAACACAATAATATTTAAGATCCTAACAATTGGTATCAAGAGCCATGGTTATATTGTTGTGTTGATTTGTTGTGGTTTGTGTATCTTATTAAATCTGTTTTGGTACTGTTTTTGGCGGAAAATGTTTGGGTTTCGAGTTTTGTGGTTAACTGTTTTTAACAAGTATTTGGATTCTTCTTTTGCTCAAAACTTCCTGGTCCAAATTGGTTTTTACATGTTTTGTGTGGAAAACATATGGTCAAACAACTGGTCAATTTCATGGGTAAAATAAGCAGTTTTTGTCAAGTTTTTCTGGTTTATTTGAAGCTGCTTGGTAACCATAGTCGGAATACTCGCTTGATAATGTCATCTGGTCATTTTAGTGGTCAAAACGGGTAAAAAGGAAGCATCTTTCTTATGCAGTTTTTTGGGTCTATTGTTGCTGGGCATATACTCTTGGTGGCGACTTGACACTAAATGAAGTTAGCGACTTGACTCTTAAAAAACTGAAGCGACTTATATTTATAAGTTAGCGAGCTGTGCTTTGAAAGAAGTACTTGAGACTGAAAATGAAGTTAGCGACTTGTGAAGTTAATATAAACAGGTAGCGAGTTGTTGTGCATATACTGCTTTTGACTATTGAGTCAAAAGCGAGTTGGGTTTAATGCAGCGTGGTGTGTACTTAATGTTTTGTAGCAACTTGACTCATGTATAGCGATTTGACATAAGACCACAACCACAATATCACAATATACCAAATACCAATCGTTCTTCAAGACCTCAGTTTTAGTAACATCATCGGTCCAAATAAATTTAACTGAAAGAGTAAAAAATCGAAGATGCCATAACCAATTTAGACTCAACCAAATCCGAACCTAACTTAACCTACATCTAGACTCATCAAAGAACCCTTACAATCACTCCCCATCTCTCATTCATTTCTAAGACTCTACAAAAAAATAAAATCATCACAAGATCTCAGAATGGTTCATTGTGCTTCGAAAATCTTTATAAGATCTTGGTTAATCGAACCATTTCATCACAGATCGAATATCATTTGATAAATCATAAACTTATTAGATCTCAGTCACACTTTCGTTCTATTAAGCCTATTAAAGGCATCATACGAAAGTAATAACCATCATTGATCTAAGTAACAAAGACATCATTTGAAGACTATGCTTCTAGGTCATGTTAGAACTTCAAGAGAAAAGAAAATAACAACTATCTGTTATTCTTTTTCTTCTCGTTCGTTGGTTAATGGAAACAAAAAACAAGATTAAACTATTCGACCTACCTGTGACCTCTTAGTCAATCTTGAAACCTCTTCAAGCATCTACCATCCATGTGGCATCTAGATACCCAAAGGCCATCCCTGTGGCAATATCTTAAGAACCATTCGAGCTATCATGATATGAGATTGGAGATGTGTAGGGTTCGGACTTTATGGCAGACTTGATGTTGTGGTTTTCTTTTTTTAAGTGAGAATATTTAGATGAAAGGGGAGGAGGAATTAGGAGTGTATTTAGGGTTTGATGATTTGAGTGGCTGCGTATAATATGAGTTAGGGTTTGTTAGAATATTTGAAGCAGTTGTGTGACTGCGTGTTATTCTATTGAGAGTGTTTAGGGTTGAGTGATATTAGGGATTAAGTTGAGTGTGATGTGTGATCTTTATATCCTCACCGAAAATTTAGGGTTACTAATGAGTTGGTTCGAATATTAAATGGGCTTTGCTAAAGCATTTAACATTGAGATAATTGATAACTTGGGCTGAGTTACTATGGACGGTCATGATTATTTAGATGGGCCACGAGATTTGTGTTTGAGATTTTCAAATGGTCGGGTTTGATATTTGGTTTTGCTATTACAAATGATTTCAATAAATATTTGGCATTTGCAAATGATCGTGTATGAGTTATTTGTGTAATCGGATGGGATAAATGATTTCAATGAACCATGTGATGTATGGAACTAATTTTAGAATGGTTTATGTGATAACTTTTGGACCGGGCTTGAAATTATATATGATGATTTTGAATGAAGATCTGATGGGCTTCTCTAAATTGGATCGTTGATGATGAGATTTGATGACGTGATTTGTGAAAATGAGATTTGATGATAAGAGTGAATGGATTATGAAATTTGTTCATGAGCTTTGATGATGAGATCTGTTGATGTTAGTCGACTATGTGATTTGGCGTGATAATGAGACTTGTTGTGATGAGGTTTGATACTTTGATTTCTACATTTTCACGAAGGATATTATGGTGCGGCTTGAATTGATGGTTGAACTAAGCTGACTACGGGGCTGTTTGGATGGTATTTCTTATTTGGACTTGAAGTAAGGGTTTTTCGGGCGCGTTTGCTTATTTCGTCTTCTTTCTTTCTACCCTTCCGCGAAGATGACTTGTTTGGGCATTTATAGTGTGTGATAAAGACTTGTCTATTTAGTTACTTTTGTGATTCTTTCTCGCTTAACTCACAACGTAACTATCACTTCGGTGTCTCACGCAATTGAGGATACGTCAAGAGGTTTTGTACATTGGGTACACCGTTTCTTCTTCACAAGGATTAGTACAAGTTTAAGTTAACAAATCTGGGGAATTTTACTTCATGATCAACTTTGGTATATCGGATTTACTTCTCCATGAAGTCACAGCAATAGCCGTCAGAATATGTGGAAGATGTGTTTACCAAAGTGTTTATTGGATGGTTGATGATGTTGGACTATGAGCCATTGATGAACCGCTGCATGTTCCCCTAAAACAGATATTCACCGAAACCAAAGTTGTCATAACACTTTCAAGCTGATATTGTTTACGGTTTTGTATTGATTTTGTAAAATCCCGCGAAAGAACCTATTTCACGGTTTAAATCATAGACTTGTAAAATCCCGTGACAACGGAAACATCCTGGTAATTGTAAAATGCATTTCCGGTTCGATCTCACGGTTTATTCTTGGTTTTGTAAAATCCCGCGAAAGAAACTATTTCTCGGTTTAAACCATAGAATTGTAAAATCCCGTGATGATGGAACCATCCTGGAGAAAGGAAAGTGTATTTCGGGATCTTATCTGATGTTGGTGCTACGGTTTCGGCTTCGAAGAAGGGATAAAAGGGTGTATTTCATGAATTGGGTGTTTGTTTGGATTTTCTTCATGACGGTTTGGTTACTTCAAAGTTTTACGGGGATATGCTCATTAAACCATGGTCAGGATGAAAACCATTATCATAGTTCACTTAAAACGTCAAAGAAGGCTAGAGTTGAACTTTTAATCAGAAGATGTGACAACGGGGTTAATTCACTATTATTTATTTGAGGTTGAAGTGAATTATCACGGGCGAGTGTACTTAGTATCTGAAGGTATCGGGTATGGTTGGATGAAGATTCTTCGAGATCCTTGTTCGAGCTTATTATAAAAACGAAGACTTGGAAATCTAGTTATTGTTGGGTGACTTTTTCCTTTTCTTTTACCACTTGGGGGAATCGGACTCGTACCACCACAAAATAACTATCACTCTAAGGAGTTACGTTGTAGTGCTCAGTGTCACATTCAATTGTGGATTTTCAAGAGGTGATGTACGTCTTATACTTGATGGTTGGTTAGTTGAAGAGTATAGAGTACTTAGAGATTCAAATGGGCATGAATTCTCGACACTGCTCTTTGTTACACATGTGCAAGTTTAAGTCACGAGTTTGGGTTACTCTACTTCAGGGTCAAATTCATCATAATGGGTTTTCTCCATCAGCTGTCACGACAAAGAGCCTACTGAATGATAATGGGGTTGATTACATGTTTTGCCAAGAGAGCTGAAAAGAGAGAGATTATGTCGTATGAACACAACAGTTCATGCCTCGTACTCTAAAGAAAAGAAAAGTGTACGTTTCAGTGCGCTTTATCTTCCGAAAGAAGACAAATCTTCTTATGACGTTTGAATACTTCAGTTCAAACCTCGTATTCTAAAGAAAAGAAAAGTGTACGTGTCAGTGCGCTTTATCTTCGGAAGAAGAGAAATCTTCTCATTAATGACCATTCTCATCAACATGCTTCATACTTTTTCCACGCGCTTTCAGTTATCAAGTGAACCGGGCTACTGTTGATTGTTTTCTTATTCCACTTGCTCAACTATAATGACGATGGCGACATCCTGTGCTAATTTTGCGGGGGAGAAGTGTGAATTGACTACATTTGTTGAAGATTTTCACTTATTCAATCGAGAATGGCAACTCCGTATGCAATTCTTGAGGGGGAGAAGAAGTATGATAACTCTGCATGTTGAGTTTTATCTAAGAATAAAATGGTCAAACGGCTCCAAACTCATGTAAGAACCGATCTTCTTCTTATCGGGTCATCTTCACATGGAGTTTTCTTCTTAGAGCCGTTGGTTGACATCTTCACAAGCTGATATGAGTTTAACGACAAAGTGCTTCCGGTTAATGCTTCACGTACACATCAACATGATGATTCCGAACAACCTTCTATTCTTGTTATTTAACACATCACCATGCTCTTCAAGTTTTACTTTGAAGATCCACTTGAGAGCAATGATCATAGCAATAATGTTTGATGTGATCGTTTGCTTGGTGTTACCATTTCATGTGTTCATTGCGGGCTGATTGCTGATTTCCTTAATGAACATCTTTCTGTTCTTGTTTGATTGGGAGGGATTTTAAGTTAAGGGGATTTGCAAGATGTAAGTTAATTGGGATTCTTTTTGGTGTGATGAAGATGTTAACTAACTATTCCCCAACTGGACAATCTTGAAGAAGGTCGAGTCTACAGTATGTTCTACACTTTCTGCTGCATGATAGAAGACTAAAGACGAGTTGCATTTAACAATCTAAAGACTTCTTCTTAATCCGGACATTCATCATAAAGATTGTCAGCTTTGGGGAGAGCACTAATTGGGGGAGAGTGAAATGTCTGATTTAATCCCCAATAAGACTTGCTCACATTCTTCAGCAAGTTGATTCTCACAGATACATCTGAGCTAATGATGTTCTTCTCAAAAAGATTTCAAGTATTTGGGCTTAAAATATGTTGCTGATTCTGAAGTGTCAAAACCAGCAAGGGGGAAGGAGACACACATCTAAACACAAAGCGAGTAAACTTGATGAACTTAATTCTTCTAAGTGATTGAAGATATCCCGGGAAGACTATTGTCATTACCGCAGAGAAACTCAAGGTGTGACTCATGTCTTTTAGTGTTATTATTCCAACGACGTGGGGGAAGTGATGTAAAAGAAAGTTTCTGAAGATAAAAAAGGTACACAAGTGTGTGATGATTTCGATGTTATCGCAATCATCAGGGGAGAGAGAATTGTGTACATTGGGGGCGCTCAGTTGTTACACTTGAGTGCTTAATCAGTGATTCAGAGATATAATCACTTATTCCGGAGTTGACGTCCGCAGAGATAGTCATCCGCAAAGAAAATCAGTGATTCGGCCTGCTTCTTCAATGTTATCGGTTATTCTCTCTTTGGGCGTTCGGGTGCTTCGGGTTCTTGAGCTTCATACACTTTCTTCGATGAGAGAGAAAAGTATTCATCGGGGTTATTCTTTGGCTATTGGACTTAATCTGATACTTCGATGGTATAAGTTTCTTTGTCTTCGGGTATGTGTATTCGGGTTCGTGAGCTCTAGTCTAAGAGACTGACTGCATCAATTCATCTACTTGGGGGAAGTGGTCTCTTGACAACTTTTTGGGGATGCATCGCTTCAGACTTCAGTGGTTATGAAATTTGAGAAGATTATTTTATGTGTGGGATGATACATTGCTGTTCTTCTATTGGATGATATAACCTCGAACGGAGAATCTCGATTATCGGTCTTAAAAGGAGCAACGGGATTTATGATAATGGTGTGCTTTTATGTGCACCTGGCTAAGGCAAGCTTGAAATAGAGCTTCGAATCTGCTCATCTAATGGATTTTCGGTTTGGGGGGGAAGCTGTCAAAGTCTCTCTTTCTCAAAGGCTCATGTTCTATCTTCTATTCTGGAGTCTCGGAAGCTTTGGTGGTGGAAGTTTAAGAGATGACGAAATCTCCTACGACTTGCTGCTCGATATCCTTATCTCGGTACTCGTATCATTATCTTCTTAAACTATATCATCTTCTCTATCTTTGTATATACTTATCTGAAAACCAAAATACAAAAATATTAAACCAACAAAAAGAAAATAGAAAAATATAAAACCTTCTAAAACCCATAAAAATCAGAAAATTTCAAAAAATACCAAAAATATGTTTTTTCAAGACATGTCTTCAGGTATCGATAACATCTGCGGTCTTAGAAATGTCATTCAATAATGGCACGGGACCATAGATGAAGTTCGAGCAGGAGGGTAAATATTTCTTTTCAAAACATGTCACAAACTATGGCTTGCAGTTATTTCAGACTGTAACCCGTGCTTAAACCATGGTTTGCTATTATTTCAGATAGCAACCCGTTCTTCAAATATTTCAAAAATTTTCAAAAATTTCGTGCACTTATCATAAAAAAACAAAATGAGGAAAGTATGTCGAAGGACTGCTGTTCCTACTCAAATATTTTACCGTCTAAAATTCTTCAGAAAAATATTTGTTTTAAAAAATTGGTGGTAAATTGAGTTGCTTGTAAATCAATCAGTTTATGAGTTTTAGTAAAAATTTGCAAACTCAATCAATGACTTCAGCGCTTTTAAACTTTTCAGAAAATGAGTCATTGATTGAGGGGGAGAATGTTTTCAAATTTATATCATCTAACGGACTTTCTTAATTTTCCTATATGCTTAATTAAAAATCATGTTAACCTACGTTGAAGGACTAGGTGCCTAGGATATGATTGTTAGGATTAGATGATTAGAGTTCGATAAACACATTATTCCCATACTTTACATGATATGTTTGATATGTTGAATTGACTTTTATTAGTCGATTGTTGTTTGGGTGATGTCGACCACCATATATCTGTATGTGTGTTCACTAACGTTTGCAGGTATATTGGTATATAAGAATGTTCCAGATCCGGATCCTACAATAAAATATGATTGGATGCCGAAAGGAAAGGGTAACTATATCTTGGGTTGACAAATGAATAAGCGGAGCTTAATTGGACTTCTATGGAGAGTTGGCAAAAATGCAACGTAAGAGGTCTCCCTGCATCAGCAGATGGTTTTCTTCTTCAGCAAATGAAGAAACGGAGTTTAATTTGACCTCAGTTGGCATTAAAATACAACGTTAGAAGTCTCACTGCATCAGCAGATGGTCTTCTTCCAAACCCTACAGCAACAACAACAGAAGCTTCTAAACCACCTAACGTTTCTTTGTGCAGGATACCATTTTTAAACAATTTTGAAAAATTTGATTAAATTGTTTTGAAAATGGAAAATATTGTTTTGAAAATAAATCAGATTCAAAGTTTTGAAATCAACCGGACTTTATTTTGTCAAATCTTCAGTGATTTGAAATTAAATATTTTCAAACGATATTTCATCAAAAAGTCCGCTTGTACGTTAAAATGTGGTGATCTACAAATTTAATGTTATGTCATGGTATGATTTTTCTTTTGAATCAAGGTCTTTCAAAATGAAATTTTTTCTGTTCTTGTTTGATTGTGGAATTGTTTTATTTTTCTTAAAGATCTCTTAAAACTATCATACCTGACACTAACAATCTTTAATGTCTTAAAATGGTCCTTATCTGTCATTTTTCAAAATCAAATCTTGCCACGTCTTTCCCTAAAATTTTCTAAATAATTTAAATCAATTGGTATCACAAATCTCAAGAGGTTTGAAATTTTTGATCGGGGGAGAGATAGTGATTTAAATCTCTTATCTGTTTAAATGGAATTGGTTTTTGTCCTTTAAAGGCACTCCTGCCTCCATGTGCCAAACGATTTCAAATATACAATGCACATGTTGAGGAGGAGCATTTATCCAAAAACAAGATGAGATTTTAATCCTGGCACAAGTTGTCCCATGTTTTCTAAATCTAATTAAATCACTTGAGATCCAAAATCTCAAAGGGTTTGATATTTTTGATCGGGGGAGAATTTGTGATTTAATAATGAAATTTGATAAAAGGTGATCGTTTTGATTCAATGTGCAAGTTCTCTCTAATATGTGCCAAACTCTTTCGTATATCGATGCACATATTGAGGGGGAGCGAATGGTTTCTTAATGGCTTGTGTGATCGTAAATGTGCTTCAAAAGAACTCTTTCCTCTATGTGATAAAATGATTTCAAATATCCTATGCACATATTGAGGGGGAGAATTTACCAAAGAAAATCAAATGGCTTTTTCCTTGGAAACTGTGATCAAGAAAAGATTTCAAAGTCCTCTTGCCTCCATGTGCGAAACAATTTCAAAATCATATGCACATGTTGAGGGGGGAGCATTTTTATAATGATAAAAAACAATTAAGGTACAAAATGTTTTGATTTTATATCACAAGTACCTTGATTGGATTTTCCAAATGATTTTTCAATTGGTTTCAAGGAAGAATGAACTGTATGAAAAGACCGACCATTTTACTTTATGCAAGTTATAAGGATGGTTAGGTTAGGTATTCGTTCCCACAATCCAGCCAGAACCAGAGGGATCTACCCAGGGACAATCCACTAGATAGTGTAGAAGTCCTTAGGTATGATGAAAAAAGGAGAAAAATGAGAAAATGGGAAGAGTGCTGACTGAGACAGAGCTAGTACTGGAATAAACACAACAAGGTTCTAGTAATGAAGTCTCAGTAAGCACTGAAGGGGTTGAAGAATGAAAAAGAAATTAATGTGAAAAGGGTGAAAAGAAATAGCCCTCCAATAATTCAACCTTAGGGCAGAAACCGGGTTCAATACATATGCTACTGGTTGTTACCAAGGTAACGCCGGTATTGAAGACAAGGCGTCATGGACCCAGTGACGCACTGCACTAAACTTTACAAGCTACTCAAGTTCCTCTTAAAAGGGCTTGTTTCATTCTCACAGGGAACCAACATTATCTATCGACTTTCTCTTAGAGATTGTTGATATTGAAGAAGGAGACCCTCTCCCTAGTCTCCGGCATAGGAAAACAAATGTGCACAATTGAGTCTAGAGCCAAGAGATCATCCACAATATCTCATTAGGACACTAAATTAATGAAGACTTGCTGTTTCACACAATGTGGAAAGTAAGAATATATTAAGAGTCCTACGCATTATCCTTGTGCTATTGCCAGAACATCCGAGTGATATGAAAATATTCACGATGAAGATGGAAATCCTTCTAGAGCCAACATCAAATAAGCTCTTGGTGGTGACATGTGAGATCTATTCTAAAGATCAAACTTGTGACAACTGGATAGAAACGATGGGGCGATTCACTCGTGAATCAACCTTGGTCCAGGATTGGAATTGACGGATACTTTTGGAAAAACCATTCGATGTGCAAACCTTCTTTTCTCTAAGCACGTTGAATGTGTACTCACATTTTCAAATTCAAAAAGTATCTCTGATTGAAAAAATACTTTTGGAAAAACCGTTCGATGTACAAAATTTTTCTTTTCTCTAGCACATCGAATGTGTATTCTCTTTCAAATACAAAAGGTATTTTTGATTTAAATTTGACCTTTCTCATAAAACCTTCGTCGTATTGCAAAACTCTTTCTTCTAAGCAATACGCGATTGTTTTCAAATCAATTTTTCATCAATCAGTGAATCTCAATTCGTTGGTTCACTCACTCCGTGTTGTCTTCTTTGAGACGTTCCGGTTTGAGAACGGCTAGAGCAGCTGCGAAACCCTGTCAAGGAGATTCTTTGGAATTATACCTGATCACAGGCAGTACTTGTACTGATCAACGGGGAACCGTGGGTCGTGTACCTCAATTCAACGAAAGTGATCAAAGACACTTTCGTGTGTTTTATTGCTAACTGTTGTTTGCAGGTACATTTGGACGGTTGCAGCTGATCAGAATTGAGGAGTCAATCCAAAGCCGCATGCTCACAGCATCCACACTTAATTTGAATAAATCATGACTAGTGCCTATCTACATAACCTGGCTCAGATATTTTTATACTATGCTTCTGCTACGCTGCTGCAAATATCTTGAACCAGTAAAAGCTTCCGCTACTCTGATGAAAGATGTCATGATCCAAAAGTGTGAGCATGTCGGTCCAAAAGTCACAACATCACATGAAGGCAACACAACTATAGATGATCCAGAGAGATTTACTGTGGCTGATGATCTCAATGAAAGCTCGAAGATCATCAAAGATGTGGATCAGTTAAAGGCCTCCACTAAAAGTACAAAATAATCGGACAATGAAGTGTCGCTACTAAAGCACAAAGATTGCGGAACTTGAAGAATTGAAGTCTACGAGCTCAGAACTAAAGACAAAGATAGAATGCTAGGATGCAAAATGTATTTCATGGGGTGACCTCCCTTAGGGGGAGATTGTTAGGAATTGGAAATTCCATGTTAAAGTGTCGGTCACCCCAAATTATTGTCTAGCATATATTAGCTCGTAGACTTGTCGTTAGTTACGTTATTTAGTAGTTTATTAGTTATAAGTAGCGTAGAATAGTTTAGTGTAACACCGTAGAGGAAGGACGGGTCTTTACCCACTGTATGCCTGATCCACAGTTCGATAGGAGGACGTATTCTTTGTAACTATAAATACCCCTTCCATCCATGGAAGGGGTGGTGCTTCTCAATCTAACATTCCATTATTTGCAAAGCAAGTCTCTAACTAGAACACCCATCTCTCATCTCTTTCTCTCTCAAATGGCTATCATGTATTTCCATCATCCAAGACTACCCGAATCATCAAACACAATAATATTTAAGATCCTAACAAAAGTCAGCTTTATTTTAGGTAAATTTCTGTCTGAAAATTATTGTTTGGTTTAGTTTAATGCTTATTGGAGCCTTACGATTCAGTTCAAATCAGATTTCAGCAAGTTTTTAAAGTTAACTGTATTTGATTCACTTTAGGGAGTGTTTGGATTTGAATTGAATTTGATGTTTACATTATTTTGTTGAGTTTTAATCTGAGTCTACTAAGTTTCAAAACTGTTTTATTGATTTTCCAATCATAGTCTTCAATAGTTTCAAGTCAATTTTTGCAATATCAAATATGTTAAAGTTTTCTGTCATCAGTCTTTTTTTGGTCCCAAACAGTCGTGTTCATTAGCTTGATTTAAGGTCCAAGTTAGTTTCAAATTAGGTGTCAATTGGTTTTTATTGTTCTGAGCATAACAAATTTCATATGTATTCTTTTTGTTTACCATTTTGAAGTGTTTTGTGAGCTTATTTTTTAGTCAAAAATCCCCTAGTATGCTGCTTCATGTCTGCTATTCTTACTTCTTCTGTCCAAATCAGTTTTTAAAAGCTCATTTTCTACTTAGTCATTAAAAGTAATTGTGTGATTTTAGATGGTTTAAGTAGTCTACAGCATAGGTTAACTGTTTTCTTTAGCTTTTGTTGCCATTAGGAGTAGTATCAGTAGCTTATTTTGGGCTTAATAATTGCTTATGCTCTCTTATTCTGTCTACTGTTCTGTCCCTATATCAGCTTATTCTAGGCTTATTATCTGCTTATTCCTTAAGAGTCTGTGCCTAGTTTTAGTTCCCCTCAGTAGCTTGTAAGACTAGCTTTAGGATTTTGAGCTTAGGTTACACTTTAGAGCTTATAGGACAATTTATTTTTTGGTCTTGAAATTCCCCATGACAACCCCCTAAGCTTCTGTTATACTGCATCAGTTCACTTGTGTCCTAAATAGCTTTTAGTTTTGATTTTTAATTTCTTCATGCTAAATCCTCTTAAGCTGAGATTTTGGAATTAAGATTAATGGTTGGTTGTCTTCTACAAGGTATTTTTAGTTCATTTTTAGGATTTTTTTAAACCACTTAATTGAGTGCTAGAAGTAGCTGCATTAGGGCTGTTTGGCATTAGTAGTTAAAGTTTAGTTTAGTGCTCATTAGCTTTTAGAAGGTTCTTATTTGATCCCATTTGGTTGTTTTAGGTTGCATTTAGTTAGTTTTAGCTCATCCTAGTTTATGGTAGCTTCTGCTAGCTTATCTCAGCTTATAGCTTATTTTCCAAAAGCTTTTTCATATCAGTTTCATGCCTATTTGCTTATTCTGTATTCATAAGTTGTGTTTAGTATTTTTCATGGAATCTCAGTAGTTTTTAGCACTTTTCTGGAATTTTTCATAATTTTCCCTGTCCATTTACTATTTTTCTGCATTAAATTCAGTTTCTAGACTTTTTAATTAGCATTTTATTGAAATAAATCAGAAAATGGTCAGAAAAAAACAAAAGTAATTTTCTTAGGTTTATAATATTCAAATATTCATAAAAAGTATTTTTCCAGATTTTTCTTAGATTAAATAGTATTTTCTAGCCATTTATTTAGTTTTAATTAGTTTTTAAATTCATAATAAATAGAGAAAAAGTAAAAAAAATGTAATTCCAGTTTTGAAAATTCTTTTTAGCTATTTAAGATTTTTGAAAAATAGTTTTGAAATTTTCTTGTCAAATTTCATAATTTTTAGCTTTTTAATTCTATTTTAAATGTCCAAAATTTAGTTTTTAATTCAAATAAAATCAAGAAAAACCAAAAATTTTAAATTTCTAATAATTTTTAAATAACATTTTTAGCCGTATAAAAATATTAGATCACTTTTATGACTTTAAATAGTTTAGTTTGCATTTTAATTCGCGTTTTATAATTACGTTATTCGCGTTTTTAGTTTTAAATTGCTTATTTAGTCATAATTACTTGTTTGCATCATAGATTCAGTAGTTTTAATTGCCATTTATTATTATTTGTGACATATTGGTTTTCACAAACATACTAACAATCAATACTATAGGGCGTACACTATGATGAGTTTAGAGAGAGAAAGTGTAAGATGGGAGCCTTTCAAGAGAGATAAAGTAAACAAAAGAAAGAAGTTAGATTGAGTGAAAGGTCCAACCCTCTACCTTGGGAGGTAGAGGGTATTTATAGTTACATACTACACGTCCTCCTTCGGACTGTGGATCAGGCATACAGTGGGTAAAGACCCGTTCGTCCTCCACGGTGTTGCTCTAAACTAAATAACTAACTAAATAACTAGTAAATAACATAATGTCTACGAGCTAACATATGCTAGACTAGAGTTGGGGTGACCGACTCTTCACTATGGATTTTCTAAATCCTAACAATCTCCCCCTAAGGGAGGTCACCCCATGAATTACATTTTGTGTCCTAGCATTCTATTTTTGACTTCGTTCTTGAGCTCGTAGACTTCAATTCTTCAAATTTTGCATTCTTTGTGCTTTAGCAGTGAATTCTTCAGAGTCCAAATACATTGTACTTTCAGTGGAGGTCTTTGAGCTGATCCACAAGTAGATGATTCTTTGAGCCAGCTTTGAGATCATCAGCCACAGCAAATCTCTGACTCATCCTTTGTTGTATCGCCATTATGTGAAGTTGTGACTTTTGGACCGACATGCTCACATTCGGGATCATGATATCTTCTCATCAGAGTAGCGGAAGCTTTAGTTGATTCATAATATTTCCAGCAGCGTAGCAGAAGCATGGATTGAAAATATTAGAGCCAGTTGATGAAGATATGCACCTATCATGATTTCTTTAGAAGTGAATGTAATGTGTGAGCATGCGGCTATGGATTGACTCTTCAATTCTGATCAGCTGCAACCGTCGGGTGTTCCTGCAGACAACAGTTAGCAATAAAGCGCACGAAAGTGTCTTTGATCACTTTCGTTGAATTGAGGTGCACAGCCCACGGTTCCCCGTTGATCAGTACAAGTACTGCCTGTGATCAGGTATAATTCCGAAGAATCTCCTTGACAAGGTTTCGCAGCAAATCAAGTCGTTCTCAAACCGGAACGTCTCAGAGAAGACAGCACGGAGTGAGTGAACCAGCGAATTGAGATTCACTGATTGATAATAAATTGATTTGAAAAACAATCGTGTATTGCTTAAGAGAAAGAGTATTGCAATACGACGAAGGTTTCATGAGAAAGATCAATTTTCAATCAAAATACTTTTTTTATTAGAAAATGAGTACACATTTGATGTGCTAGAGAAAAGAAGAGATTTACACATCGAACGGTTTTTCTAAAAGTATTTTTCAACCAGAGATACTTTTTGTGTTTGAAAATGAATACACATTCGATGTGCTGTTGAAAAGAAGAGATTTGCACATCGAACGGTTTTTCCAAAAGTATTCGTCAATTCATTTCCTGGACCAAGGTTGATTCACGAGTGAATCGCCCCATCATTTCTATCCAGTTGTCACAAGCTTGATCTTTAGAAAATATCTCACATGTCACCCACCAAGAGCTTGTTTAATGTTTGCTCTAGAAGGATTTCCATCTTCATCGTGAATACTTTTACATATCACTCGGATGTTCTGGCAATACCACAAGGATAATGCGTAGGACGCTCAATATATACTTACTTTCCACATTGTGTGAAACAGCAAGTCTTCATTAATTTTGTGTCCTAATGAGATATTATGGATGATCTCTTGGCTCTAGACTCAATTGTGCACATTTGGTTCCTATGTCAGAGACTAGGGAGAGGGTCTCCTTCTTCAATATCAACAATCTCTAAGAGAAAGTCGATAGATTATGTAGGTTCCCCGTGAGAATGAAACAAGTCCTTTTAAGAGGAACTTGAGTAGCTAGGGAAGTTTAATTCAGTGCGTCACTGGGTCCATGACGTCTTGTCTTCAATACCGGTGTTACCTTAGTAACCACCAGTAGCATATAAATTGAACCTGGTTTCTGCCCTAAGGTTGAATTATTGGAGGGCTATTTCTTTTCACCCTTTTCACATTCATTTCTTTTTCATTCTTCAACCCCTTCAGTGCTTACCGAGACTTCATTACTATAACCTTGTTGGGTTTGTTCCAGTACTAGCTCTGTCTCAGTCGGCACTCTTCCCAAATTCTCATTTTTCTCCTTTTTTCATCATACCTAAGGACTTCTACACTATCTAGTGGATTGTCCCTGGTTAGATCCCTCCGGCTCTGGCGGGATCATGGGAACGAATACCTAACCTAACCATCCTTATAACACCATGCATAAAGTAAAATGGTCGGTCTTTTGGTACAGTTCTTTCCTTCTTGAAACCACTTGAAAAATCATTTGGAAAATCAATCAATGTACTTGTGATATAATATCAAAGCATTTCGTAACTTAATTGTTTTTGATCTTTTAGAAATGCTCCCCCTCAACATGTGCATATGATTTTGAAATTGTTTAGCACATGGAGGCAAGAGTTCTTTCAAATAATTTCTTGATCACAATTTCCATAGAAAAAGCCATTTGATTTTCTTGGTAAATTCTCCCCCTCAATATGTGCGTTGGATATTTGAAAGTCATTTTGCACATAGAGGCAAGAGGTTTTTGAAGTACTTTTCACGATTGCCAATAGAAACCATTCGCTCCCCCTCAATATGTGCATTGATATACGAAAGAGTTTAGCACATATTAGAGAGAACTTGCACTTTGAATCAAAATGATCATCTTTTATCAAATTTCATATTAAATCACAAATTCTCCCCCGATCAAAAATATCAAACCCTTTGAGATTTTGGATCCCAAGTGATTTAATAAGGTTTATGTAAAAAACTAGAAAGGGGGTTGAATAGTTTACCAATTAAAAACTTTGTTTTCAACTTAATTGAAAGATCAATTGATGTTGATCTTTGATATGTTAATGAAATATGCAAGCAATATGTAAAGAGTAAATAAGGAAAGAAATGATCAAACCACAACAAGTTGTTTATAGTGGTTCGGTCTACAAGGACTCTTTTTCCTTGCCCTACTCCACTCCCCGAGTCTCACACTCGAGAGTTTAACTTCACTAGTCAACAAGCTCCTTTCACCGGCGGAGAAAACCTTTACACTTCGCTTACACTATTCCCGACACTAAGCTAGATGTCGAGTTCTTTCCAAGGGTACAACCACTCCCACACACAAATGTATTTTGAGGACTAAAATACTAACCACTCACACTCACAAGATTATGATGGTTTAATACAACAATGAAGTATGAATCAACACAAGATCATACAACACTAAACAAACAAGACTTCCAACTTCTCATTTGAAGCTTGAATGTGACTTGATCTTCTTTGCTATAAAAGAGATCACTAATATGATATGAAACTGAGTTAGAAAGGTTAGAGAGAAGATATGTATGAGAGTATGATAGAAAGGGATGAAAAACTACTTGGTTTGGCTTTGCTATTTATAGCCAAAACCATCAGCAGCATCCACGGACCGCGGACCCCTTAAAAGGGTTCCGCCCGTTGTGGATTTTGGTGCCGCCGGGTCTGACAGCAAGATATCAAAATCTTTGCTAAAGTCAACCATATCTATGTAAGATTGTGCAAGATATGAAAAGTACAAATCCACACAAAGTATCTAATTAAATCTTCCAATGATTTTCATGATGCATCACATGATGTCATATGTTGTATTTCTATTTTTAGAAATATGCAAGTACTTAAGTAGTGTTTGGTTTTAAGAACCTAACACATTCTAAAAACTACTATCATACATAATGATTAGAGTCATATTAAGATATAACTAATCATAAATGTAAATGCTTGAATGATGAAGATATTGTTTGAAAAAGCTTGTTTTAATATCTATTAAACTTGACAAGCTTTAAGCTTTTATACAAATTAAATTTACTTTTGTCGTTAACAAAACTTAGGTAAAGATCAAAAATATAAATAACGTTTAATGACGATATTTGTATTAACAATCTCCCCCTTTTTGTCGAGGACAAAATATAAATTTTATTTTTATAAAAGATACAAAGTTTGTGCAAGAGTTATAAAAATATTAGTTTTAGAACTTGAAAAGGAAATGATAATGTAAGTGTATGATGTTTGACTTTTTCATAAAGTCAAAGTATTCACTAGTTGATGCATGATGTTGACTTTTTCAGAAAGTCAATGTATGCAGTTTGACTTTTTCAGAAAACTCAAATATAAACAAGTTCTATATTTTCTCCCCCTTTTTGTCTCAACAAAAAGAAGAGGCGATGCGGAATGTAATGAGCCCGAGCCATTATCTCCCCCTTGATCAAAGCTCCCCCTAAATTGGGTGCTTAATGGGAAGATACATGGATTGTGAAAATAAAGCTACAAAAAAATGTTAGTAATAATGATCATTCACAAGCATTTCCAAACACTATGTAAAAGCACCAACAATATAGAAAACACCATTCATTAGTTAAAATTTTTCATGAATAAAATCATGAAAAGAGAACACAATGATGTGTTTTAGTACAAGAGAAAATAAATTAATCCTAAGAAAAGAAAAACTTAAAGATGCTAATCTATGACCATTCTAATGAGATGGTGGATGAGAAAGAGCGTTGAGACGCTCAAGGATGTGATTGAGGATGAACCTCATTTCTTCTTGAAAGTCATGGACCATAACCCGGGTCCTATCAACGGTTTGGGTCGTTTGCTCACAAGTTGAGCAACCATGCCTAGGGGGTAGAATGTTTGGGGAGGTTGTGATGGTGGAATGGTAGATGTGTTGGTGTTGGTGGGAATGTTTGGGGTGGTCATGATGGAGGCTAGCAAAGCATTTTGCATTTGCATAGTCTCACTAAGGTGAGAATCCACCATGCCTTTGAATTGGTGGAGGTTGTGGAGTTCCGCTTGAATCTCCTCTCTTGTAGGATTAGCATCCCACATGCACTCCTCAATGTCCTCCAAGTGAGGAGACATTGATGTGGGGAGTGGTTGGTCCCCATACAAAGGTCCATGAATGTCTTTGTGAATGGGGTGGAAGAGAAGAGTTTTTGGCCCTAATGGGGCGTTTGGGTCAAAAGATGACCGAGGTGATTCATGAGCAATCCGCTCAATTGTGCCAAAGGATGGCAATGGTGGTGGATGATTTGGCCTAGGAGGCAAGTCATCCAAGTCCTCCAAGAAAGGATTTGGTGAAGTTGGTGGAGTGGAAAATAACTCCATAGGAATGAGAGTTGGAGACCTTGGTGGTGAAGGTGGTGAGGGTGTTTTGGATGTTTGGATGGGTACCGGTGGAGGTGAAGTTGGTGTTTTTGTAGGTGGTGGAGTGGTGATCACAATATGTGATTGAGTAGGTGTACCCAAGGTAAGGTTTGTATCATCTCGGATGAGAGATGAGATTGTGAGTGGAGAAGACTCGGATGAGGAGCTAAGGTTAACGAAGCAACAAGGCCTCACACTAATTCTAGCGGTTTTCTTGCAAGGTTTAGGAGAGGATTTTGTCATTTTTGACTTGGGTTTTTCTGTGCTAGATAATTGTAAGAATGAAGAAGGTGTGAGGATGATCATGGTAAAACCTCTCAATTTATAGAAGTGAAAAATCATGGAGAAATGTGTTTGATTTGATGTTAAACCATTGAAGAGATGAGGTTCCTAATGATTTTGGAAGTGGGTTGAATGCTAGTCATATCACCCAAGTCAATCCATACAAGAGAGATGGAGTGAAGAAGAAAAGATTTGCAATAAATGTGTTCTAATGAGTGGAATTTCCTAACAACCAGATTACCCACGGATTTGAAGGTACCTAAAATTTGGTTCCTTCCTTTATGCCAAAGGGCTCCTTGGGTGGATTTTTCAAATTTTTGAATTTTGGTGGGAAATTGATAACGCTACACGCGTCGTTCGGGGTCAAAGGAACTTCCTTTTCTTCGAGCAAGTTTTATAACACCCTAGGCAGTGAACCTAATCGTTGTAGTGTAGTAATTAGGGTAAGCCATGGGTATTGATATCGTTCTCTAGGGGAATAGGAATGCTAGTAGGGAGTTACTACGCTAAGGTTAAGGTTGAGGAAGATTATTTTTTATCTTTTTATATTTTATGAAAATGGAAAGGTACGAATCTCGGGTATTGGATTTGGGGGGTTGGTATTTCTACCGATTACTCTACTATTATCTAATTATCTAAACTAGGGTTGTGGGAGTCTATGTCTAATTAATGTGTGCTCGTATGATAGTTTAAAGATGTGTTTACTTAGTTTGTATTACTCCTTAATTATCTCCTATTGATGGTTGAGTGTCACGTCTTATTCCTAGTTGCGTTGTGTGTCTAAAGTTGTAGGGTATGCGTTTCTCCCTAACTCTTCGAACTTACCAAAGGGTCTTGTCTACAAACCCACTAGAGATTATAAACTCCTACTCTAAGGCGCTCTTTGGATGGTTTAGCCTACAATTACTCAGGTAATTATACTCTAAGGTTCACAAAGATGAATCAAGCATTAAGTACACAACGAATGACCTATTGCATTACTAGATCATTAATCAACTAAGATAAGAAACAACCAATCAATATTCAATAATTAAGTTTCATACTTCCTAAGCAAACACACAAATAAATTAGCCGGACATGGAGAACATGCAAGCATACACACAAATAATCAAAGACATAATTGAATTAATGAAGTAAAGACTTATCTTGATGTAAGATAGGGTTTAAAACCCTAAAATACTGTACAAGACACCTTAGGTTCGGTTTTAGGTTTTTACTCCAAAGACTCTCCACATAAAGATTGAAAAATTCGGATTCTATATATAAGATTACAATTGCGACGGCGTCACCTTATGTTTAGTGACGCCGTCGTGTCGCCGCCATTAGGGTTTCGTCTTGGCCACGTTAACCTTGCGACGGCGTCACCTTAAGTCCGTGACGCCGTCCTCTTCAGCTTCTGACGTCGTCTGGATTGCATCTAGGCCGTCTGAGTAGCGACGGCCTACTCTTCCATAACTGGACGTCGTCACTTGAAAATACGAGTTTTGGGTTCTGGATCGTCTCAATAATTTTGGGACGGCGTCGCCAATAGCACCTGACGCCGTCGCCTTATACTTTCAGCAACTGTGAGTGTCTCGATTTTGACTTTGGCCATTTTCTTCATATATTCGCGCCTTTTCGTCCAAATAAGTGCCATTCCAGCATTTTGCCTTCACGAGACCTAAAAAGTGAAAAGGAACGATATTAAGCAATAACGGATACAAAAGTGATCAAATAAGGACTTAAACGACCCCTCAAAATGGTACCTTTTAAAACCTTATCAGAAATGGATTTCTTATATACCTAAGTGAATTATACTAGTTCTAATAAGTGTATAAACTAGTTAAGATTGACTTATAAGCAATGGATGGTAATTTGGAATCACGAAAGAGTCGAAATTCAGAAAGTTACCTGGAGGATCCACGACACCAAAAATTTACACGGACGGAACCCTTAAAAGGGTGCCGTCTGGTCCGCCTGTACATGTACGGCGGTCCCAATTCTCATAACAGACGGTACCAAATCGTTGGTGCCGTCTTATCCGTGTAGTGTAGAAAACTTCACAGAGTATGTTTTTAGGTGTCGGGGACTTTTCCGAAACCTGAAATTTTTCTCAAAACTTATGACACTAAACATTTCTAGTTAGGAAAAGTAAATAACACATGTATAAACATAGTGGAGCATAGATTTTGAGCAAGGCTTTTTGATTTTCACATTATAGTAAAAATGGGTAAAATTTGATAGCATACTTGTGCTATCCCCCTGCAAAATATTGTTAGCATACATCATTGTTTTAAGTTATATTATCATCCTACACAATAAAAACAACCAAATTGTATCAAACATTAACGATAATGTATTGTTCCAAACACTCCTTAATGGACCCTCATTTGTCCAACTTCTTGTAGATCTTGCTCATCATCCTACCAAGACACTTGAACATTCCCTTAGTTTGCTTGAATTCCGCTGATTCATTCTCGATCTCGGGAAGAGACGCATAATACTCATGAGGTGGAAGATGAGAGCTTGGGAGACCATCCTTGGAACTATTTGATGATGATGATGATGGAGTTGGAGGTTTTGCTCTCTTGCCTTTTGTCTTAGCAACTCGCAAGTCACTCAAGGGTACGAAGATGTGAGGGATTACCTCATAGTGAAGGTGCATCCCTTTTGGGCTTGGTGGAATTGGTGCAAAGTTTCTATAGAGACGGGTGAGAAGCATCCCGTATGGAAGAGCAACCGATCCTTGAGTTGGAATATCAATCATTCTCCCAGCGATGTAGTAAGCTAAATTGAATTGTTGATGGGTGGACAAGTTGTAGAGCATGTGACAAAGGCAAGCGTTGATGTGATCTCTATTTCCTATGGTGCTAATGACATTGGCTCTAAGTAGCTCCTCCCATTTCTTAAATTTGGGCTTGACATTCATCATCGTCTTCATCACTAAAGCCGGTCACACTAGCATAAAATTCTAACACAAACCTAGGACAAATTGGTTCATTGATGTCAAGAAGACAATCGAATTGAATGGCGGCTAGTTCTTCACGGAGATTAGTATTTTCAATGAAGGATGAGTGAATGGTTCTACCCTCATGAAAATACCTTGATTCTAGACCCCTAAATATTTCTACTTGTTCCTTGGAAAGTCCTTTGGTTTTGTGATGTTTGGGAATATAGCCAAGGGTGTCTTTGTGATCATAGAATCTTGCAACTACCATGGTTATTCCTAAGGACAAGAATTAATATGTTAAAAATGAGAATAAACTTTAACGTTTTGGTTCTAGTGTGTGCCTATATGAAAACAATTTGGAGTTGCGGTTATCTCGACTCATTTTATGCATAAAAATGGTTTTAGTGGGGTGTTTGGCAAATACCATGAGATAACCCAAATGCTCCTAATTCAATGTGGCTTCATTTGAATATACCCGGGAATGCATATTTGTTATGCAATACCTTTAGTATTCAAGAGCATGCAAGTGATGAAAGTCTAACGTTTCTATTTGTATTTAACAATGAAAAATTGTTTTCCTACAAGTGAGAAGCTTTTCAAAATTTTTGACATGGGGTGTTTGGTTATTTGAATAAGGCCTTATATTCATTATCTATTGATTAGTGGGAAGCATGATTTGTTTATGCAATATGATAATGTAGTACCTAATTTCAATGACTAGTTATGCATTTTGCCAATTCAATTCATATTTGGTATAAAAGCATACATAAAACCCCATGTAATGATTTGTGATAGTTTTTGTGCATAAATAAGAATCCTAGACTCAGAATTAAGAGATAAAATGTAGTTAGGATACTTACAATGATGTTATCTTCAGTGATTAGTGAGTGGGAAGGTGTCAATAATCAGCTTGGTTTAATGTTTACACGTTTTGGTAAAGTGGGTTTTGAGGAAGAAGATGTTTTCTAGGTAGCAGTTTTACTTCTGTAGACACCACGGACCAGACGGTACCGAAATTTTGGTTCCGTCCGTGTTGTCGTTTGGTGTCGTGGCTACAGTAGCAGATACAAGACAAAATTATTTTGTTTTGACTATTCTAATGTTTTGGGCTATGTTTATCCTACATGTTTGGTTCCATTAACCCTAAACCAAGTCTAAGAAGATTAAAAGGTTCTCGTTTAAGAGGCTTAGTTAAGATGTCGGCAATGTTGTCTTCGGAGGATACTTTCTCGATTGAAATGTTTCCATTTTGAACATTGTCGCGAAGAAAGTGATGACGGATTTCAATATGCTTTGTAAGAGCATGTTAAACGGGATTCTTGCTGAGATCGATGGCTCCTTTGTTGTCGCAAAGTATCACAATGTCGTTGAGATGAATTCCGTAATCTACGAGAGCTTGCTTCATCCAAAGAGCTTGTTGACATGCTTTTCCGGCTGAGACGTACTCGGCTTCAGTAGTTGAGATGGCTAAAGCCGTTTGCTTCTTTGCAAACCATGAGGTGATATAATGTCCAACAAAAGTGCAAATACCACTTGTACTTTTTCTATCGACATAGTCACTGGCATGATCCGAGTCGGCATACACTATGGTTTCTACACCCGTTCCTTTGGGATACCATAATCCTAAACACGTTGTTCCCTTAATGTATCTAAAAATCCTTTTCAAGGCTTCTAAGTGTGATGCCTTTGGGTTTTCTTGAAAGCGAGCACATAGACAAACACTAAACATAATGTCGGGTCTACTAGCCGTAAGATAGAGTAGGCTACCAATCATTCCTCTATATTTAGTGTTATCTACGGATTCACCTTCCTCATCCTTGGTGAGTTTAGTGTCCGAGGACATGGGTGTCTTCGTTGGTTTGGAATCTTCAAGACCAAATTTCTTAAGCATGTCTTTTATATATTTAGATTGGTTAAAAAATATGTCATCTTCTAGTTGTTTAATTTGAAGTCCTAGAAAGAAATTTAACTCACCCATCATACTCATTTCAAACTCGTCGTGCATGATTTTAAAGAAATCATCACATAGCTCTTGACAAGTTGATCCGAATATAATGTCATCAACGTATATTTGAATAATGATAATATGTGATTCCTTTTTCTTGGTAAAAAGAGTATTATCTACTAATCCCATAGTGTATTTGTTATCAATAAGAAAAGTCTTAAGTCGGTCGTACCAAGCTTTCGGTGCTTGCTTAAGACCATACAATGCTTTCTTGAGTTTGAAGACATGATGTGGTTTCTTAAAGTCGGTAAAACCGGGAGGTTGAGCAACATACACTTCTTCGTTAATAAACCCATTAAGAAAGGCGCTTTTAACATCCATTTGAAATAATTTAAAGTCATAAGCACATGCATAAGCAAGTAATATTCTAATAGATTCAAGTCTAGCTACTGGAGCATAAGTTTCATCATAATCAATACCTTCTTATTGATTATAACCTTGTGCGACAAGCCTAGCTTTGTTTCTAGATACTATACCATTTTCATCCACTTTATTTCGAAAAACCCATTTCGTTCCAATTATGGTTTGATCTTTAGGTTTTGGAACTAATTTCCAAACATCATTTCTAACGAATTGGTTTAACTCTTCTTGCATGGCAATTACCCATGATTCATCTTTTATTGCTTCATTTATGTTTTTCGGTTCAATGGTGGATACAAAACAAAAATAATTACTTTGATTTTGGGCTTGTGACCTTAAGGTTCTTTGATTAAGTTGTCCTATGACCTTTTCTAAAGGATGACTTTTAGATTCTTTGATGTTGACAATCTCTTTATTTAATGGTTCATCTTCCTTGTTATTATTAATTATTTCTTGACTTTCCATCATTTGACTTTCAACTAAGTCATCATCTACCAAAGGTGATGTCTTAGAGGGAGGTGGACTTTCGTCGAATGTTATGTTCAACGATTCCTCGACTATCATTGTTTCTTTGTTAAGGATAATATAAGCTTTACTAGTTTGAGAATAACCAAGAAATACACCTTCATAAGACTTTGGGTCAAACTTGGTGAGATAGTCTTTAGTATTAAGAATGAAGCATTTACAACCAAAAACTCTAAAATATCCTAAAGTTGGCTTTTTACCTTTATAAAGCTCATATGGTGTTTTTTTTAGGAAAGGACGTATTAAGACTCTATTCAAAATATATGTAGAAGTGTCAACGGCGTTACACCAAAACTTTTGAGGAATGTTTTGTTCATTAAGCGTTGTTCTACTCATTTCTTGAATTGTTCTATTTTTACGTTCTACTACTCCATTTGATTGAGGTGTTCTTGGAGCGGAAAAGTTATGTGTTATACCATTTGTATCACAAAAGTTTCCAAATTGAGTTTCGTAGTCAAATTCACGACCATGATCCGTTCGGACCGACACAATTTTAACTCCTAGTTGATTTTGAATTTTCTTGCTAAGAATTTCAAATTTATCAAAAGCTTTATTTTTGGTTTTCAAAAACAACGTCCAAGTAAACCTTGAGTAATCATCTACAATGACCAAAGTGTATAAGTTGCCTCCGTAGCTTCTTATACCGGATGGACCAAACAAGTCCATATGCAATAATTCTAGACACTTAGATGTGGACACCATATTTTTAGATTTATGACTACTATGGGTTTGTTTACCAATTTTGCAAGCGTCGCAAAAGTGTTGGTCATATTTTAGTTTAGGTAAATTCCTAACTAGCTCTTTTGAAGATAGGTTTTGTATAAGTCTCATATTAGCGTGACCTAAGCGTCTATGCCAAAGAGATGAGCTATTATCTAATGTTGTTAGACAAAGTTTGTTGTTATATGTTTTATCTATCTTCATGACGTATATGTTATTTTTCCTAACTCCTTTAGCTATGGTGATACCATCTTTTAGTATTTTACTACCATTTTCATCAAATAGTACTTTATACTTTTTATCACATAATTGGCTAATACTAAGTAAATTAAATCCTAACCTATCCACATGAGCAACATTTTCAATAGTTAGGGAGTTATGAGCGATCGTACCTTTGCCAATGATTTTGCTTTTGAGATTACTACCAAAAGTGACATTACCTCCGTCATACTCTTGGTATGATGAGAAGAGACTTTTGTTGCCCGTCATATGCCGTGAGCATCCACTATCTTTTATCCATTCATCAGGTTCCAATCCAACTTTCAAGCATACCTAAGAAGCAAATAACTCAAGCATTTGGTCCCCAATATCTCATGGGTCCGTTTGGGTTAAACATACCATTCATTTGATTCATGTATGGAAATGATGGGAAAGAGTTCCATGACATGTAATCTGGAGTTTGATATGGTCTAGGAAAGTTTTGATTCCAACCATTGTGTTGGTAGTTGGGTTGTACGTTGTGGTTGCTCTTAGGAAAGGAGCGTTTGGCAAAAGGTGTTTTATATCGTTGTTGAGTAGTTTTTGATCTAAATTCATTTTTAGCAAGTCCTACTCCTGATGTAACAGCTGGTTTTAGTTTAACACTATCCTTGGTTTTCTTGGTTACTTTGACAAATTCAGTACGGTCCGTATTACGAACATTCTATCTTGCTGAAGTACCCACGACACCATTTGTTTCAAAGGACGGAACCCTTATTTTGGTTCCGTCTGGTCCGTGTTGTACTGCAGCAGTTTCGACATATTGTTCATCCTTTTCGGCCGTTTTGTTTTGACTCTTTGGAATTAATACTTTATTAAATCCTATCCCATTCATGTCTCCTGGTGTTTTATGGATTTTAACTATTTCATCGGCAAGAGCGATGTTTTTGTTAAACCTTTTAAATTTAGAATTATTTTCGATTAAAACATCTTGTGTGAGCTTTAGTTTTTCTATTTCAAGTTTAAGCTCTTGACATGATTTACAATCATCGTCATTTGCTTTTCCTTTTTCAAGTCGTTTTGCTTTTTCTTTTAACTCATAAACTTCATTTCCAAAAATTCCTTTTTGGTTTTTAAAAATTTATTTTTAGTTATGATTTTTAGACTTAGCTCACACAATTGATTATATTGTTTTTGCAAAGTGTCATCATCAATAGAAGAATAAGAAGAGTCGGAAAGTACCTCGTTTGACTCATGTGCCATTAGAGCGACCTCTTCCTTGCTTGATTCTTCATCGTCTTCACTATCACTCCAAGCACCACTTACAAAAGCTCGTTGAGTTTTGCTTTTAGGTGGCTTGGGACATTCTCCTATGAGGTGACTTGTATCACCACATCTAAAACACTTTCTTTCACCTTTACCCTTTTTATCATCCCGATCTTTTCGGAATGGCTTCTTTTCTTCTCGAGGTTGTCTTACGAACTTTCCTCTTCTTCTAAAGAACTTCTTAAAATCTCTAACGGCCATGGCATACTCCTCATCTTCACTACCGGAGCAAGATTCGTCATCATCACTTGATTCCGCCTTTGCTTTTAGAGCAACGGATTTGATCTTCTCCCTTCTTCCTTTGATGATCTCTGAATCTTTCTCCATCACCATTTCGTGTACTTTGAGGTTACCGATTAGCTCGTCTAGTGACATTTTTGAGAGATCCTTTGATTCTTCAATAGCGGTCACTTTAGCTCTCCATTTGGGATGGAGTGCTCTAAGAAATTTCCTGACAAAGTTCTTACTACGAAAAGATTCATCAAGTGCTTTAAGTGATGTAATTATAGTATTAAAACGAGCAAAGCCACAATCAATGGTTTCATCTTCAGGGATAACAAATTGTTCATATTGTTGAACAAGAAGATCAATTTTGTTATCCTTGACTTGTGAATTACCTTGATGTGTAACAATCAAAGATTCCCAAATATCTTTGGCGATTTCACACATAAAAATTCTTTCATATTCTTTTCTAGGTAAAGCATTATAAAGCATCATTTTAGCTTCATTATTTTTAGCAACTAATTTCTTTTGTTCATCAATAGAAATATCCTTTGTTGTAGAGCTAAAATCCCCTTTAACAATAACAAACCAAAGATCTATATCTTTTGATTTTACATATGCTTCAAAACGGTTTTTCCATTAGATAAATCCATTGGTTTCAAAGAGTGGTGGTCTTTGCATAGATTGCCATTCTTTAAAGTTTTCAGAATCCATGGATCGTTTCAAGTTTATAAAATACAAATTATTTTAGAAATTCTTGAGCAACGAGGCTCTGATACCAATTGTAGAAAACTAGAAGGGGGGTTGAATAGTTTACCAATTAAAAACTTTGTTTTCAACTTAATTGAAAGATCAATTGATGTTGTTCTTTGATATGTTAATGAAATATGCAAGCAATATGTAAAGAGTAAATAAGGAAAGAAATGATCAAACCACAACAAGTTGTTTATAGTGGTTCGGTCTACAAGGACTCTTTTTCCTTGCCCTACTCCACTCCCCGAGTCTCACACTCGAGAGTTTAACTTCACTAGTCAACAAGCTCCTTTCACCGGCGGAGAAAACCTTTACACTTCGCTTACACTATTTCCGACACTAAGCTAGATGTCGAGTTCTTTCCAAGGGTACAACCACTCCCACACACAAATGTATTTTGAGGACTAAAATACTAACCACTCACACTCACAAGATTATGATGGTTTAATACAACAATGAAGTATGAATCAACACAAGATCATACAACACTAAACAAATAAGACTTCCAACTTCTCATTTGAAGCTTGAATGTGACTTGATCTTCTTTGCTACAAAAGAGATCACTAATATG
Organism: Chrysanthemum seticuspe; assembly: GCA_019973895.1. NCBI lineage: Eukaryota > Viridiplantae > Streptophyta > Magnoliopsida > Asterales > Asteraceae > Chrysanthemum > Chrysanthemum seticuspe. Next base: position 202,989,639 of record BPTQ01000005.1, on the reverse strand, counting down.
ATATGAAACTGAGTTAGAAAGGTTAGAGAGAAGATATGTATGAGAGTATGATAGAAAGGGATGAAAAACTACTTGGTTTGGCTTTGCTATTTATAGCCAAAACCATCAGCAGCATCCACGGACCGCGGACCCCTTAAAAGGGTTCCGCCCGTTGTGGATTTTGGTGCCGCCGGGTTTGACAGCAAGATATCAAAATCTTTGCTAAAGTCAACCATATCTATGTAAGATTGTGCAAGATATGAAGAGTACAAATCCACACAAAGTATCTAATGAAATCTTCCAATGATTTCCATGATGCATCACATGATGTCATATGTTGTATTTCTATTTTTAGAAATATGCAAGTACTTAAGTAGTGTTTGGTTTTAAGAACCTAACACATTCTAAAAACTACTATCATACATAATGATTAGAGTCATATTAAGATATAACTAATCATAAATGTAAATGCTTGAATGATGAAGATATTGTTTGAAAAAGCTTGTTTTAATATCTATTAAACTTGACAAGCTTTAAGCTTTTATACAAATTAAATTTACTTTTGTCGTTAACAAAACTTAGGTAAAGATCAAAAATATAAATAACGTTTAATGACGATATTTGTATTAACAGTTTAGAAAACATGGGAGAAAATGTGGTCTGGTTTAAATACTCATCTTGTTTTTGGATAAATGCTCCTCCTCAATCATGTGCATCATGTATATGAAATCGTTTGCCACATGGAGGCAGGAGTGCCTTTAAAGGACTAAAACAGATTTTGAGATTTAAATCACGATCTCTCCCCCGGTCAAAAATTTCAAATGTTTTGAGATTTGTGATCTCAACTGATTTAAATCATTTAGAAAAGTGTGGGGAAAGACGTGGCCTGATTTAAATTTGAAAAATGACGGATGAGGTCTAATTTTAGACATTAAAGATTATTAGTGTCAGGTATGATAGTTTTAAGAGATCTTTAAGTAAAATAAAACAATTTCACAATCAAACAAGAACAGAAAAAAAATTTCATTTTGAAAGATCTTGATTCAAAAGAAAAATCATACCATGACATAACATTAAATCTTTAGATCACCACTTTATATTGTACAAAAAGGACTTGATAGATGAAATATCGTTTGAAAATATTTAGTTTGAAATCACTCTCCCCCTCAATCAATGACCGTAGTCGTTGATTGAGTGACTAAAGTTTTGGTAAAGTGAAGTCCGGTGATTTTTACAAATTAAGTCCAATTTATTTTCAAAACCAATATTTTTCCATTTTCAAAAAACAATATTTTAAAATTGTTTAAAAAGAATGGTATCATCCACTACTTGTCCTGCACAAAGATACGTTAGGTGGTTGAGCTGCTTCTGTTGTTGCTGTAAGGCTTGAAGAAAAACCATATGCTGATGCAGTGAGACCTCTGAAGTTGCATCTATCGTGCCAACTATCCATAGAGAGATCTAATTAAGCTCTGTTTCTTCATTTGTCGACCCAAGAGATAGTTGCCCTTTCCTTTCGGCATCCAATCATCATTTGTGGGATCTGGATCGGGAACATTCTTTTATACCATGATATCTGCATATGTTAGTGAACATACATACAAATATATGGTGGTCAACATCACCCAAACAGCAATCGACTAATAAAAGTCAATCCAACATATCAATCAGTTCATATAAGACATGGGGTTTATGTGTTCATCAAACTCTAATCATCTAATTCTAACAATCACATCCTAAATTCCTAGTCCTTCAACATAGGCAAATATCTTTTTCTGATAAGCACGTAGGATGAATATATAAGCTCGTTAGATGATATAAATTTGAAAACATTCTCCCCCTCAATCAATGACTCTTTCTCTGAAAAGATTTAATAAGCTGAAGTCATTGATTGGGTTTTGCAAATTTATTAAAACTTGATTCTGATTGATTTTAAAGCAACTTATTTACCACCATTTGGTTAAAACAAATATTTTTCTGAAGAATTTTTAGAAGGAAAAATATTTGAGTAGGAACAGCAGTCCTTCGACATACTTTCCTCATTTTGTTTTAGGATAAGTGCACGAAATATTTGAAAATTTGTTTAGCGCATCACTTTCCTTACTTGAAGAACGGGTTGCTATCTGAAATAATAGCAAACCATAGTTTAAGCACGGGTTACAGTCTGAAGTAACTGTAAGCCATATTTTGTGACATGTTTTGAAAAGAAATATTTACACCTCCTGCTCGAACTTCATCTAAAGTCCCGTGCCATTATTGAATGACATTTCTAAGACCGTAGATGTTATCGATACCAGAAGACATGTCTTGAAAAACATTAAATATTTTTTTTTTAATTTTCTGATTTTTATGGGTTTTTGTTGATTTTATATTTTTGTATTTTGATTTTTGATAAATATTTACAGATAGAGTAATAGTATAAGAAGATGATGATACAAGTACAAAGATAAGGAAATCGATCAGCACTTTGTAGAAGATAGAAGTCGTCATCTCTTAGACTTTCACCACCAAAGCTTTCGAGACTCTTGAATGGACGTCAGAAATTGAGCCTACAGAAGGTGAGACTTTGGTAGCTTCCCCCACAAACCGACAATCTTCGAATAAAGACCATTTTCCTAAGAAGTAGAATGTGAAGAGAAACAGTCTTATTGAATGAAGCTCAACACCCCTAAGAACACGAGAACACCGAAGTAACAAGTTTAAACACTGGTCATCTTTGCGGTTATCAAACCTGGAATACATGATTAAGCTCTATCACGTGAACCTGTTGTGCGTCCCCGATTTACACGTTACTTTTCGAGTTTGAGAAGTTGTCTATTCGGGAGAACAATATGTCAACATCTTCATTTCACCAAATGCATTCCAGTTATCTAACATATAACCAATCAGTCCATAATGTACACATGTACCCTAACAAGAGTAGAAACAACGACATCACAGTAACTGGTAGAATCACTGATCTTCTCTGCGGATGTCAAATCCGAAATAACTGAATTAGCTCGATCAAGTGAACATGTAGTGCATCCCTGATGTACACATATCTCTCCCCTGATGGTTGCAATCTTATCGGAATCATCATTGCATTGTGTACATGAAGCAATAACCGGAAGCACTACCATAAATCAAATAGAAGATGTCGATAAGCAATATCATCTCACGCTCCACATATTCTTCTCATGTTTCTTCCTACTGAAAGTTGAGTTAACACATACCAAAAGTTGGAATAATATATCCTTCCCCCAAATAGTTGGAATAACACACCAAAGGCTACGAGATAAACACTGAGTTTCTCTGCGGTTATGACATTTGTCTTTCCCGAGATTACTTCACTAGAGAAGAAGTATTAAGTTCATCACGTGTACTCGTTGTGTGTTTAGATGTATATCTCCTTCCCCCTTGCTGGTTTTGATACCTCAGAATCAGCAACACATTATACATGCCAAATACTCTTGAAATAGAGAAGAACAAACAACTAGCTCAACTGAATCCTGTGAGAATCAACTGCTACAAAAACTCTCTCTGACTATCTTTATCAACTCATAGATAGACAATATGAAGTGACCACTGATGAAGCAAACCCGATATACCAAACTTGAAACTAAAGTAGAGTTCCCCGCATTTGTGTCTTAATCTTGCACTAATGTTGGAAGAACGGTGTCGAGAATTTATGTTCCAAGCAAATCTCTAAGTACTCAATACTCAACCAAAGTATGAGACATTAACACCTCTTGCTTTATTATCCACAACGACATTTGCGTGTGTCACTGAGTAAAACAACGTAACTCCTTAAAGTGATAATTAACCAGGTCTTCAACCATCCAAACCTACTGCTGGTAACTAGATAAACCAAGTCTTCAACTCAAATTGTTAAGCCCGAGCAAGTTATAAAATAAGAACACGCCTTTGTGAAAGTCAACTTCAATCTCGAATAAGTGATAAATGATTAACTCTAAAGTAATCAACTTGTGTCAAATGCCCACCACGTGAATAAACATACAACCAGATGTACATTGACCCACTGAATGAACCGGAACAGATGATTCCTCAACATCAATGCATTCTTCCTGAAGGTGTACATGTAGAGACTGATCTGGAAGATTCACCAATAATGTTATCGAGCAGATGAGGTAGTCATTTTCCTTAATGTTCATGAGGTTGATTTATAGCGTGCACGTTGAGAGGAACAATAATCCGTGAAGATTTGGCAAAGGAATATCAAAGAGCGGATCATTATTCATGAACAATAATCCGTGAAGATTTGGCAAAGGAGTACCAAAGAGCGGATCATTATTCAATAGTGCCACTACAATATCATGATAGTCATTATCAACGCCTTGTGAAGTAACTGGAGATAAGGTTTCTTGAGAATTCCGAGAAGTACTTCTTAGATGGTGAATCAGTTGAGTCAGTAGGAACCGGAGCATGAGCTTCAGAAACTGGATGATCAACATTCGTTGGAGGTTGGAAGTACTCATCAACATATCTTAAAACAATGAATCCCAAATAATAAATCCAAGTTATCCTTAGTGAGTGAAGACATTAGGCGTTGGAGAGTCGTATGACCATAACTCAAGCACCCATCAACATGTAGCATATTCACTCTTCTCCCCCTCAAAAATTGCAAATAAAGTTTGCCATTTTTGATTGAGCAAGTGAATAAGAATATATACCAATGAACGGAGATCCACTTAAGGATTGAATGAGTATGAAAAACACGAAGCTTGTTGATGAAGAATGTCGATGAGAATGGTCATAAAAATGAAGATTTCCCTTCTTCTGAATATAAAGCGCACTGAGGCGTGCACTTTTCTTTTCTTTGAGGAACGGGGCCTGAAGTGTTATCTACAGACGCCATTATGATGAAGTACGAGGCCTGAACTGATGTGAACAGACGTCATAGCCGATTGAATATCAAGGTTGAGTTACTTAAACCCATGAGTTATGAGATATCAATCCTTGTGTTATCCATACTTTAAGCCAGTCCATGTAGTGAAGGATCGAAGTATGTGCAACTGAGTAAGGACTACCTGCACTAACATTACCAGCTTGATTGCATATATATTGGTTAGTGACATTAGTATCCAAACCTTTTGGGGTTTCAAGGTCAACTTTGATTTTTCCATCGGTAAATAGCTTTTCGGTAGGTATCCACCTAAGTCCAACATTCTTGAAAATTCTACCAGACGGAATCCACTTATGGCAAGGTCTAGGATTGCTGATATTCTTATGCACGGTAGAAGACTTATCATTATTCCTAGACTCCAAAGATTTAGCAGTTGGGATCCATCTAGGTGAAGTTTTAGGTTTGTTTTGCTTCATAACATGTTGAACCTTAGCCATGTTGGTAGTCTTAGTGGATTGTACCTTAGCATGTGAATTAGGAAAATGTTTCATATTAGGAAAAGACTCAGATTTTCTAGTTTCGTTTTCAACATGCTTAGCATTCTTCTTCACATAACTACTCTTAGATGCAAGCCAACCCCTAGTCATTTGAGTGTTCCTAGGTAATGGTTTACAACTACTAGCAGTGCCTTGAAATCTCGTGGAATGCATCACCCTAGGTCTTGCACCTAAAATTCCGTCTTTTTGAATCTGTGCCTTTTTCCTAGCTTCTTCTGGATAATAGTTCTTCCACAAGTCATTCATATCATATAAATTATGGGTTTTAATGCTTGGTTTTGACACTGTTTTTGAACTATTCTTATAGGTGCTGGGAGTAGAAGTAGCTACTTGTTGAGGGTTAACGGAGCTAGAAGCATTATTCATAGGTAACTCAGGTGAAGTGACTGGTTTTGACAAAACTTGTATCGCATCAACTTGGGAGGCAAGCCTTGTCTTTAAAGATTTTGTTCCTTCAGATATATATGCAGTAGGCTGCCTAACAACGGACCGGTCTCTAGTGGGATGAGAAACTGGCTTCCCCAAGGTTGATGGTTTTGTAAACTTAGTGTTCACACTTTTCTCTACGGTTTTTCTAAGCTCATTCTTTAAGGCAACTATCGCAAAACTCTTATCCTGAAGTTGAGCTTTGAGTTCATCAATTTTTGCTATCAAAGATTTTGTTTGTTCCACGGACTTAGTTCTAGTTTCATTGACAGAGTCGCTTAGGTCCTTTTGAAGCCTTTTCAAAGACTCGTTTTCCTTAAGTAATTTAGCCACATAACTTTCCAATTCATTATTTCTTGTTTTAATAGCATCAATGTCTTGTTTAGTCATGACTAAATTACTTTTCACATTCAGGACAGAAATATGTTTCTTCAGATTGTAAATGGTTGAGTCTTTGTCTTGAAGCTGAGCTTTCAAAGTGTTAATTTCAAAAAGTTCACGGAATTCAGGAAGTTCCGGATTTTTACATGGTTTGTTAAGTTGAAAACTTTCTTCTTTACTCTGTATCGCAATTTCAAGTGAAATGCAATGTTTTTCAAGATTTGAGAATTTGTTTGAAAGTTCATCAAAAGCCTTTTTATCAACCATATCTTTTTCTTTGAAACACTTAATCTCAGACTCAGCCTCAGTTACAGAACATTTATCAAAGTCATGTTCAGCATCATGATCAGTTTGTTTAAGTACTTTAGCAGATGCACTATGTTGAACAGTAAAGGGTACCTCATTACATGACACCTGCTTAATTTCTGGTCTGATATCTGTATCCACATCATGTGTAACAAGATTCACTGGACCGCTGGATGTGTCAAGCTTATCTATCTCTGAGCCTATGTATTTAGTGTCAATTGATCCATCATATGGTGCTTTACCCGACTCAACACTACAATATTTTGATTGTGCCCGACATTCATTCCCATTTCTGATTTCAGCATCTACTTCTTGTGAGTTAGGAGTAACTGAATAGCTTGTTACATCATTATTTGTTGTCTTTGACATTCTGCATTCAGCAACACCCGATTCTTTAACTGATACATTACCCAACTCATCACAACTATCTCTTAACTGCACCAGACACTCATCCACTTTTTCATCTTTCAGAGTAACTTCCACAATATACTTCTCTACATTATCCATGAGATTGATAAGTGTCTCTATGAACATGCTAATTTCCATTCCAGTGTGTCTCTTGAAAGACATTTCAGTCATGTCTTGATCATAATCTGATGTATATTCCCCACTGATGAATGACTGAAATTGGTTGTAGATCACTTGAAGTGCAGCACTGGAACTATCCTTTTGAACCTTTTCTTTATCAAGTTGTTGTTCCAATTGTTCTAAGTTCAATAGTAATGTTCCCGTTAATGTGGATAAGTCTTGACAGAAAAGGGCATTGCATGTTCGTTCCATTCCTATCGGTGTGAGTAGCATAAGGTGTGAGTGAAGTTGTTGATAAGGTTCAATGCTACTTTCCTTTTGCATGGCATTCTGTAGTCTATACAGGTGCAATTCTCTCTCTTGTGAACATGAGCACCAAGAATCCATTTTAGCATATCCGACTCAAACACGATAGTCTGTTGTACATTGTTGGGTATATTCTGTTCATTGATCACGTCGTATAAACTGAGTATCTTAGATACAACTGAATCTGAATCGTTAGGCATGATGTTGACGTGCACGTTATTTTACAAATCTATGATTTAAACCGAGAAATAGAATCTTTCGTGGGATTTTACAAAATCAAGAAGAAACCGTTAAGCAATGACCAATAGAATGTATTAAGATGACTGATGGATCGACACAATGATAGAAAATTGTGTGTTAGGACTTATGATTGTTTGTAGGATTAGTTGAGATGTTGTTTAGTTGAGATTTGGATTGGTTGTTGCACGATTTTCCCGAGAAATTTAGGTCTAAAAACTTAAAACCTCAATAACTTCTGTTCGGAGCGGATTTAGGCCTTGAAGGTTGACCCAAATAAACTTTCATTTGTTTGACGTGCCATTCTCCTCGTTCTCACGGTCGTTTTGATGGATAGAACGCTGAAAATGGAGTTACGGTTCAAAAGTTATGGTCGTTTGAAGTTTTGATGTAAAAAGTCAACTTTGGTCAAACTACAAGTTGCTAGACAGACAAGTTGCTAGACTGACAAGTTGCTACTGACAAGTTGCTAGACTGACAAGTTGCTAGACAGAAAAGTTGCTAGACTGACAAGTTGCTAGACTGACAAGTTGCTAGACTGACAAGTTGCTAGACAGACAAGTTGCTAGCTGACAAGTTGCTAGACAGACAAGTTGCTAGACTGACAAATTGCTAGACTGACAAGTTGCTAGACAGACAAGTTGCTAGACTGACAAGTTGCTAGACAGATACATCGAATCTGGACAAACCTCTTCCAAGAATAAGTGACAAACCTCTTCCAAGAAACTCTTCAAAAACTAAGCTTTTCTAATCCAAAAACACTATAACCAAGATGAATTAAGCCTTCCAAACCAAAACCAAAACACTTATAATGAATCTAAACACAAAAGTACTATCAAAATCTGTTGGGATATGAAAGTGCTGAAGATTGTCAAAGTACTGCTAAAGATAAAGTCAAAGTACTGATGTTGAAGTCAAAGTACTGCAAGATCAAAGAACTGTTTTATTCGTTTATAGAAAGTCTTGTAATTCTAGAATATTCTGTATTAGATTACTTGTCGTACAAGGATACAAATTGTAAACCGACTAGGGTTATCCTTGAGCCTATAAAAGGACCCCTAGATTGGCATTAGAGGCACGATTGCATACGAGTTCACAAGTTTAGAATACGATTGCATATGAGTTCACAAGTTTAGAATACGATTGCATACAAGTCATTATTAGAGTTTTAGAAAGAAGTTCGATATTCTTAGAGTTGTTAAAAGTATCTGCATAATAAGCAGATTTAGAGTTATCAATATAAGTTGTTCTTCTTAGATTTGTTAAGTAAATTCCGCATACTTAATAAAGATTACTCAGTGTTTCATTGTTAATAACTTAGGATTTTTCCGAGGTTGTTAAACCTTAAACAAGCTAGTTAAAGTTAGTTTGGTTAGAGTACATCGATCCAACAAGTGGTATCAGAGCTTGTGTGGAAACTCTGATTAAGAAGAAGAACCTGTTTTGCTCACCATGGTCGCTACTTCACCAAGTTCATCTACTATCTCTGAGGTATGTTCTAATTGTCATGACTTTTATCAAAAACTACTTGATAATTATGTGCTTGAAAGAGATAACTGTGTAAAAGCTAGGTCTGAGGTAGCAGGTTACCAAATAACTTTAGAGTCTATGGAAGCTAAAATCTTATCTCATGAAAATAATGAAATGGCTTGGGCTAAAAAGTATGAACAACAGTATTACCAGTTAAAACTTAGTGAATGGAAGCTAAATTGTAAAATTTCTGAAATTGAGAAACTGACTAACGAAAGAGATGATTTGTTAGCTAAGTTTGCTGCTTGGGGAGAATCTGGACTTTCTCATGTTAGTTATATTGAAAAACAGAGAAGAGCTTACATTAGAACTGGTCTAGGTTTTGGAATGGATTTTAGTAAGATAGAAGAAACCCCATCTAGTGATCAGGATGAAGGTGATTTTGAGGATGTCACAACTAGTGATGATGAACTCATCAATTATGTAGACACATCTAGTAATGAGGGATCAGTAAGTGACACACCTCCTGAGTATAAGAAAGATTCTGGTTATCATGCAGTTCCCCATCCCACTGGCAGTCATCAACCCCCTAGGCCTGATGTCTCTGGTTTTGGAGTAGACAGTTTAGAGTTTAGGAAAAAGCTAATTGGTCAATCTAGGTCTGAAACACCAAAAGAAACTGTTGAAAACACAAAAGAAAATTTTCAAAGTCAAGCAGTACCTTCTACTCAAAGTACTGCTCCACAAGCAATACCTTTAGGAAAACCTTTTCAAAATACTGCTAAACCTTTTTGGGATAATTTTGGTCAAAACAGGTTTAATCATTCACCTAGAAGGCACAATAGTTTTGGTCACAGACATAGAAGAAGTCATGTTGGAAGTATGGGTGAAAAGTTATGTTTTGTGTGTTACAGTCCTACTCATTTAATCAAAGATTGTGAACATCACTCAGAGTACCTTAGAAAATTTCCAAAGAACAGGTTTGCAAACCAGAAACCTAAAGAAAATAAACCATTCTGGAATAATTCAAATAGGGTCAATCACAGTAACTTCTCACCAAATCATAGGCACCCTCACCAAAGGAGACCTTTTTCAAAACCACCAGTACCTTCACAAGCAGTACCTTCTCAAAGTACTGCTCAGTCAAATCAAGGTACTGCCAACACCTTTTGGAACAGAAACTCTAGGAGATCTAGGTACTATCAACCTAGAAGGTATTACAATCCACATAAAGTATCTAGATCACAGGAACCAAGTGTTAAAACCAAATGGGTTCAGAAAGAAAGTACTGCTGAGGGACAAACAGTTCTTTCAACAAAAAGTGAATCTGATGTTTTTGTGATACAAGAAAATGTGAATAAAGATGAAAAAGAGAGTTTTGTTGAAAAACCAGAAAATTTTGAAAATCCACATGCTAAAAATCAAAAGATAATTCTGGATCATGTTTTGAAAAATAGTGGAAATTACATACTCAAAGAATTTGAGTTTGTAACTCCACAAGGGGAACACAAGTCAGTAATGGCTTGGGTTCCTAAAAGTCACTAACTCTTTTATCTTTGTGCAGGGCAACCCAGAAGAGGAGCTTAAAGATCATTTTATTGTTGCTAGTGGTTGTTCTGTAAGCATGGCAGGAGACAAGGAGATTCTGTCAGATTTGAAAGATTATTAGTTAGTAAGCTACATTTAAGGGGAGGACTATTATGTATTAGTATAGTCCTATGCATTGTTTGAGGGGAGGATATTTATGTATACTTATCTTATACTGAGGAATTTGGAAAAGTACTGTTTTTGATGAAAGTACTGCTTGGAAAGTACTGCTTGGGAAAGTACTGCACACGTGGAAAGTACTGTTTGTCTTATTAAAGTACTGTTCCAACGGTGATATTGAGGGGTAATTACTACTAACGGTAACTTTGTTATTATGGGCTGTGATTTTTCAAATCTCACCTATAAATAACTGATCTCCGATTTTCCCTCTCATCTTGATATTCTCATATCTTTTCCATATTTCTCTCATCACCTCTTTATTATTCGATATATCTCTTATTGTGCTCACATAATCATCAATGGCGAATCGTAATACTGTTTCCAAGCACAACATGGTGGCGAATTTAGACAAGACTGAAGCTAATGTGGTTTTTCATGATATAATTGATTATCTTACTGGATCACCAATCAGTTATGCTCTTTTTGTGGAGCCGAATATAATTGAACCCTGGATTCAAGAATTTTGGGCTACTGCAAGGGATAATATGGAGAATGATGAATTTTATATTAGAGCTACAGTTGCTGGAAGAACTGTGAAGGTTACTGAAGCCTCTATTCGAGAAGACTTATTGTTTGATGATGAAGAAGGGGTTATTCGTTTTGATAAGCAACTGATTTGGGATACATTTAGGGACATTGGCTATGAAGGGTCTTTAACAGAACAAACATTCAAGAAGCCTTTATTTTGTCCTCATTGGAAGTTTTTTGTTCATGTTTTGCTTCATTGTATAAGTGATAAAAGTACTTCATGGGAGCAGTTTGGGTCAAATATAGCATCTGCTATAGTTGGGTTAGCTACTAATCGTATTTTCAATTTTTCAAGGCTGATTCTTGATGGAATGCTCTCTCACATCTCACATGGATCCAAATGGTTGATGTATCCAAGGTTTATACAGGTGTTCTTAAACAAACAACTTGCTGATGTACCAAAGCCTACAAGTTTACTACCAGTTGTGGTACAACAAGCAAAGATTTTTACTTTTATGGAAAGGAAAAGTGATTTATTCACTGGAAGACATACTCCATTAACTGCTTCTATGATGGAGGTTGTTCAGGCTATTCGTGATGAAGCTGCAGAGAGTAATGAAGAAGAAAGTACTGCTTCTCCACAAGGTACTGCATCACAAAGTACTTAATCACAACGTACTGCATCACAAGGTACTGCTTCCAAGAGTACTGAAGTTCAAGAAAATATTGCAGTTACACCTCCACCATCTCCACAAGTATCTGTACATGCTTCTCAACAAGAAGCTCACTCACCATCTGAAGGAGATGCGGTCTCTATGGAGCCTGAGGGTCAAGTTCTTAATAACTATGCTTTAACAAGGGAATTGCCAGGTTGAAGAAATCTTTTGAAGATCAGGCTACAGAGATTAAGAGATTGAAGCTTAAATTTAGAAGACTCAAAAACTTTGTCTGGCCATTGGTTCAACATCATCATCTATGGGTTAAGTCTCAAAGGAAGCAAGGACGACCTGTTCGGGAATTTAAGAAGAAAACTAAAGGCGCCAAGGTTCATAAACCATCTTCTGTCCAATTGGGGAGGAATTTAGAAGAAAAGAATTTGAAAGAAGATGCTGTTAAGGAGGATGAACCTAAAGGTACTGAAGAGCATGTCATCATTGAAAGTACTGAGGAAGAAAGGACTGAAATTCAAGGTACTGAAGAACAAGGTACTGAACAACAAAGTACTGCTTTTCAAGGAACCTTCAGACAAGAGTTAATTACTCCAAGAATATTAGATTTTGAAGAACAAGCTGGTCCTTCAACTGTTGTTCATGAAGAACAAGCTGGTCCTTCAACAACTGCTATACCAGAGGAAACTGACACACCCAAACCTGTAAGAACTGCAAGTGATGATGAAACCATTGCTGAAATACTGCATGATTTATCAAAGCCAAGGGGTGTTAGTATTTTTGAAGTTGCTGAGGAACAACCAAGAGCTTCTCAACCTGCAATAGATCCTAAAGATAAAGGAAAAGGTATTTTGGTATAAACAAAGAAGAAGAAACATACTTTAGCACAGATAAGGGCTGCTCAAGTTGCCTTGAATGAGGAAGCAGCTAGAAAGTTTCAAGAAGAATTGAATGCTAAAGAAAGAGAAGTTAAGGAAACTGAAGAAGCTCATAATAGAGAAGCAGCTAAGAAATTGCAAGAAGAATTGGATGCTGAAGCTGCTGAACCATTACAGTCACCTACTCCTGTTTCTTTTCTACCAAGAAGACCAAATCTAGCTAAAGAAAGGAATGCAATGATGGCTTATTTGAAAAGTCGAGGGTATAAAGGATTGCAGAAGTTGAATTATGTTGAGATGAAAAGATTATATGATGCTGCTAGGGAAGATTATAGGAAGGATGTTGCAAGCATCAAAGATTATAAAGATGAAGCTACTTGGACAGAAGCAGAAAGAAAGAAAAGCTTAAAAAGAAAAAGGAAAACTGAAGTTGAAGATGTACAGTTTTCAGAGAAGGAAAAAGTTGAGCTAAGATCTGAGACTAGAGATGAGCTAAGAAATGATCTCAGAATAGTAGATTTTGATTATTCCACTGAAGATGCTGACATGAAGATGAACAAATCTCAAATCATTACTTTTGAAGTTGTGGAATCTAAAGATGGAAATTATCTGATGTTTCATAGAGAAGATGAAAGCTTCAGAGTGTTCAGCAGGCTATGGGACTTATTGCACATCATAGATAGAGTGGATCTGTTTTATTTATATCATGTGGTGCAAGACTACTTTGAACATCATCCATCAGAAGGAATTGGTTTAGTTTTGCTTGGAGATCTCACAACTGCATGGGAAACTGAAGAACAAAGCACTGATGAAATTTGGAAGAATCAAGAGAATTGGGAAATTGTTAGCTGGAGATTCTTTGAAGAATCTGGAGTACATGTTCTAGAGCTGGAAAATGGAACAATGATTCACATGTTTGCAGATAGAAGATATCCTCTTACAGCAGAGCTTATGAGGAGGATGCTAGAGCATGGAATGGAAGTTGAAGAGGATAATGAAACTGCTTGTATGGTCATCAATCTGTTTATCAACTGGACTACTATTGCTGATGATGATGAATAACTGGTATGAATTTTAATTGAGTAAATTCTTTTTGAAATATCAGTACTTTATTCAAAGTACTGCTGATCAAACAGTACTTTCATCAAAGTATTGCTTGCAGTTTTTAACCAGTTAAATGATTTTTAGAAGAAACCTTTTGTTAAGTAACAAATATTTTGAAACAAAGGTTGAATTAAATAAATGGTTTTTGAGATGGTAACATCAATAGGTTATCAATCCACCATGGTTACAAAAGGATTGGCTAATCCATGAGCAAACGGCTCTGGTAAAGATATCTCAAATCCGTTTTTAGTTGACAACTTGCTAATAAGTTGTATGGTAATCAACTCACCATATCAGTTAATGTGAAGAGTTGGCTAGCCCACAAGAAAATGGCTTGCGGTAAAGGCTGTGGAAAAACCATTATTGGTAATTAGTTCACCTTTAGATAAAAGAACTAACTAGTCCAGAAGGGTACAGCTTTTGGTAAAGACAAATCAAATCTGTTGATAGCTGATGATTTGCTAAAAATCATATGGTTATCAATGTACCATGGTGTTACACACCAAAACATTTGGCTACTCCAGAGTTAATGGCTTTGGTAAAGAGATTAAAATCCATTAAATTTTCAATGATTCACCTCTCACAGGAGTTAACACACCTGGAAGTGATGAGAATAGACTGCAACTTAAACTGAATTAATGTACAAATTGTCATATGTTGCTGTGTTGCTGAAAAGATGGAGCTTACTGAATGATGTTGTAAAGGAATAATTCTAAAGATACTTTGATAAGCACAGAAACTACAAAGATACTATCAAAAGACAAAGACACAATCTGTCCTTAAAGATGAAGCTGATAAAGAAAAATTCACAAAGGAACTTGAAGTCAATCAAGTAGAATTCAAGTTAGGGGAGGATTGTTGGGATATGAAAGTGCTGAAGATTGTCAAAGTACTGCTAAAGATAAAGTCAAAGTACTGCTGTTGAAGTCAAAGTACTGCAAGATCAAAGAACTGTTTTATTCGTTTATAGAAAGTCTTGTAATTCTAGAATATTCCGTATTAGATTACTTGTCGTACAAGGATACAAATTATAAACCGACTAGGGTTATCCTTGAGCCTATAAAAGGACCCCTAGATTGGCATTAGAGGCACGATTGCATATGATTTCACAAGTTTAGAATACGATTGCATACGAGTTCACAAGTTTAGAATACGATTGCATACAAGTCATTATTAGATTTTTAGAAAGAAGTTCGATATTCTTAGAGTTGTTAAAAGTATCTGCATAATAAGCAGATTTAGAGTTATCAATATAAGTTGTTCTTCTTAGATTTGTTAAGTAAATTCCGCATACTTAATAAAGATTACTCAGTGTTTCATTGTTAATAACTTAGGATTTATCCGAGGTTGTTAAACCTTAAACAAGCTATTTAAAGTTAGTTTGGTTAGAGTACATCGATCCAACAAAATCCAAACTTTAACACAAGAGATGAACCAAATGATTCTAACCACTCTAAACTCATTCAAACCTAAAAACCGTATGAAAACCACTTGAAATCCAAGAACATGAAAGATGAATGATCAAACCATGGCTCTTGATACCATTTGTGACATATTGGTTTTCACAAACACACTAACAATCAATACTATGGGGCGTACACCATGATGAGTTTAGAGAGAGAAAGTGTAAGATGGGAGCCTTTCTAGAGAGAGAAATTAAACAAAAGAAAGAAGGTTAGATTGAGTGAAAGGTCCAACCCTCTACCTTGGGAGGTAGAGGGTATTTATAGTTACATACTACACGTCCTCCTTCGGACTGTGGATCAGGCATACAGTGGGTAAAGACCCGTCCGTCCTCCACGGTGTTGCTCTAAACTAAATAACTAACTAAATAACTAGTAAATAACGTAATGTCTACGAGCTAACATATGCTAGACTAGAGTTGGGGTGACCGACTCTTCACTATGGATTTTCTAAATCCTAACATTATTACTTGCATCGTAGTTTAGAAATCAATCAAAATCCTTTTTACCCATTCGAATCCCGAATCACGCGACGTGAGTTGTTAAACTCCATTCATCCCCCGTTGGGAGAACGACCCGGGAAATACATTCCTTTGTATTTCTTCGGAAAATATCTACACTACGAAAACGAACATATCAATGGGTTAGCTTACCGGTTAAAGGATATTCAAGAAGGTATTGGTTCGAAGAAGAGGTGGAATTCGGAAGAACGAAAGGAAGCTCGCAGGTTCATTACTAAGCTGGATGAAAGGTTGTTCCACCGGGATCAGATGAGAAGGCTGAAGAGCTATGTGGCAGGACGACAAAGTTTCTCTATCTCAACGTTTCAACGTGAAGATAAAGTACCGGGTCGTGTGTAATCATTGGGTACTCCTTAAACAACTCTTGATTGTATTTTGATACTTGATTTGTTTCTTCATAATGGCTTGTACATAAATAGCAGTGTACAACCCGAACGTGTAATGAAAGGACCCTGTGGTACGCATCAGTGCCACAATCCTTATAAAAGGAGCGAAAGCTTCTTATTTTTGAGTAAAATTTATCAAACTTTCAAAATTTTCAAAATTTTGCTCAAAAGAACAAGTACTCTCTCTCTCGTGTTTTCAAAACCTCAAAAGTTAATATTACTTGTTGAGGGGGAGTATTTGCAAAAATATCTTTGTTCAAACAATGTTCTTTGTGGAAATCTTCCCACAAAACTCGAAATGGTCATATTCGATATCAAATTTTATCAAAAACAACATTAATATGCCATTTTTAGGGGGAGAAAAATTGTGTGACACAAATATGTTGGATTGTGATTGAATCTAAGTGTAAATAGACTTAACCATTGAATTGACGAACTCTTAAATGTCATAACTCAAAAAGACTTGTCCAGGACGGGTAATAATTTCAAGCTAGTTCACTAGTGATGTAAACGTGTCTCACAAAGGACTAGTCTTAGTAGAATGTACCATCCGAGAAACTCTTGGTAGACATGAACCTTGACGGGTCAAACCTCCTCACCAAGGAGTGTTTACAACTTCAAGCTGACCTAGTCAGTGATGTAACCGTGTCTCGTGGCGAATTTTCTATCTTTAGTCGATCAATTCAAAAGTGCACGCTCTACCCTCACTGTGCAGATTTCAGTTAAAACTCATAAGCACATGTGGAGGGGGAGTACTTCTGAAAATGCAAAACTCTCGAAGTGTTACAAACATGTTTTCATTCATAAACACTTTGAGAGATTTTCAAGAAAATGGTTTTATGGCAACATAGGATAGTCATGGAGTTATAAGGTGACTAAGTTTAGGGATAAACGTACTATGATCCGCCAGAGCCGGAGGGATCTACTCAAGGACACCACAAATAGTTAGTATTTAGAAGTCCTTAGGTATGATTATAAAAAAGAGAAAATGAGAATCGGAGAAAGAAGGAGTTGAAGAATTAAAAAGAAAAGCAAAGAAAATGGTGAAAAGAAATATCCCTCCAAATTATTCAACTTAGGGCAGACACCGGGTTCAATTCATATGTTACTGGCTGTCACTAGATGACACCGGTATTGAAGATCAAAGTCGTCATGGACCCAGTGACGCAATGGACTAAACCTTCTTAACCACTCAAGTTTCTCTCAACAGAAGCTTGTTTCATTCTCACAGGAAACCCTACATAATCTATCGACTCTCTCTTAGAGATTGTTGGTATTGAAGAAGGAGACCCTCTCCCTAGTCTTCACTCAAGAAAACCAAAGCGCACTATTGAGTCTAGAGCTACGAGATTCATCAAAAGATCTCTTTGGAACACTTGAACTTTCATCACTTGTCGTTCAACATTAAGGACGCAAGTGATACATTCTAAAGTCCTTCGCGGATCCTAGCAATCTACTGACAACATTTATGAGGGGTTTCATAATCGTGATCCTCAGTGATTGAATAGAAACTCCTGCCAGGGTCAACATCAAACAGCCCTGACAGCAGGTCACTTCGGTAACTCCTTGTGGGTTACGCTTAGTGTTGTCTCAAACGGTCTACAATCATGAAGTGATGCTTCTGTGTACCTCAGCGACTCACCTGAACTGTAGATGTACTTCAGTACATCGTGTTAGCTTACTTGAGGGCCTCCAGTTCTAAAACAGCCTTTGCTAGAATTAGAGATGTATTTTCACACTATGCTGTTAACACCCTCGAAGTTCGAACTTGTAAGTGCTGGAAATCCCGCTAAAGAGATTCCTTTCAAGAATCAAGTCCGGAAGATGTGGGTCATTACTTGAACTCGTTCAATGTAATGCCAACTGTCCCTCCACGAGATTCGGATGGCTGATTCGCCCGACCAAGGTGAATGGAATCAAGACATTCATAAGTAAAACAATCGTAGTGGTAAATTCTTTAAGAAAAGTCCACAATGATCGATTGGTGATTATTACTAACCAAATTTATTCAGCTGCTGATGGATGCTCCTGGGAGGAAAGATCGTGTTGATTCTCCTCATGCTCATACCAACAACAACACACATGAAGTTCTCTCAAAAGGCAACTCAAAAGTCAAAATGATTCTTCATCAAAAGCCAAAGAATCTACAAAGTTTAAAGACTAGAGAACTACACCACAAGTGGAATCAAAGTCAAAAGACGTGTGAGCATGTTGGAGAAAGACGTGGAGACACCTGAGCAATGAAGCTGACCAGATGCAGACAACAACATACAATCACTACATCCACACTAGAACAAAGAACAAAGAACAATGGATACAACGACGTCAGAGCAGATAATTTCAAAAGAAACAAGATCCCACACAAGGGGTGTTAGGAATTAGAAAATTCAGTCGTTAAAGAGTCGGTC
The DNA here is from genome assembly GCA_019973895.1 of Chrysanthemum seticuspe. Taxonomy (NCBI): domain Eukaryota; kingdom Viridiplantae; phylum Streptophyta; class Magnoliopsida; order Asterales; family Asteraceae; genus Chrysanthemum; species Chrysanthemum seticuspe. The sequence goes on along the minus strand of BPTQ01000005.1, from coordinate 202,970,943 downwards.
ACCTCAAGTATAAGTATTCAATAGAAAGCTCGTAGTCGTAGTCATGTTATGTTAGTAAGTAGTTTGTTAAGTAACACCGTGGAGGACGGACGGGTCTTTACCCACTGTATGCCTGATCCACAGCCCGTAGGTGGCGTTTATTTGTAAGACACTATAAATACCCTCTACCTCCCAAGGTAGAGGGTTGGAGCTTCAATACTATTTTTCTTTGTTTCACATAGTTCCCAACTCTCTTCCCTTTCTCTCTCTAGAACTTTCTCTCTCTAAACTTCTTGAACGCCCCACTTTGATTATGGTTTAGTGTGTTTGTGAAATCCTATATCTTACAATTGGTATCAAGATCCATGGTTTGATCACTCATCTTTCATGCTCTTTGTTTTGGTGGATTTCATAAGGTTTTTGGGGTATTAAGTGTTTAGAAGAGTTTGATTCATTTGGAAAAATTCTAGTGTTAAAGTTTGAATTTTGCTTGTACTTTTGTGTTTAGGATCATCATATGTGTTTATGTTTTGAATTGGAAGGCTTAAATCATTGTGGTTTGGTTGTTTTTTATTGATAAAGTGGTTATTTTTGAACAAAGGACGAAGCGAGTTGAGTCTCGGACTTGTGTTTCTTCAAAGCGAGTTGCTTTGTTGCTGGATGCGAGTTAGTGTATGCGACTTGGCTATTTAGCGAGTTGAGTTTTATGCGACTTGGGTTCTAAGCGAGTTGTTTCTTTAAGCGACTTGAGTTCTAAAGCGACTTAGCTATTAAGCGAGTTGATTCCTAAAGCGACTTGTTTCATTAAGCGAGTTGATTGTGCTACGAGTTAATACTAAAGCGAGTTGACTATTTAGTGACTTGATTCATTAAGCGAGTTGATTGTGCTGCGAGTTGATACTAAAGCGAGTTGGCTATTTAGCGACTTGATTCATTAAGCGAGTTGATTGTGTTGCGAGTTGATGCTAATGCGACTTGGCTATTTAGCGAGTTGATTCCTTAAGCGATGTGTTAATTAAGCGAGTTGTGTGTTTAGCTACTTGTCTATTTAGGCTTGTTACTTCTTCGTGATACATTCTTACGGTTGTTCTTTTGATTTAGTAAAATCCCGTGAAAGAATCAATTTCCCGGTTTAATCAAAGAATAGTAAAATCCCGAAAATGTGTAATCATGGCAAACATCGCTCCCACTATTGGTTCTTCCGTAGCTGAGGACGTTCAAGCAGCAGGGTCAGATACTCGGCCAACTATGCTTGACAGAACTGATTACGACTCTTGGGCTCAGAGAATCCGATTGTATTGTCTTGGAAAAGAAAATGGGGTCAACATTCTTAAGTCAATTGATGAAGGACCTTATCAAGTTGAGACGACCAGAGATGTTCTTGAAACAGGCACTGACGGAACAATGATCTTAGGCTTAGACAGACCAAAGACATATGATGAGCTCAATGATAAGGAGAAAAAGAGATTCGATGCTGATATCAGGGCTTCTAACATCATACTTCAAGGTCTTCCAAAAGACATCTACAAGCTTATCAATCACAACACTGAAGCAAAGGCTGTATGGGATAATGTCAAGATGCTTCTCTCAGGTTCTGAATTAACTGTTGAAGACAGAGAATCACAATTATATGATGAGTTTGAGCACTTCAAGATGAAACCAGATGAGAGTGTCTATGAGTACTATGTGAGATTCCATAAGCTGGTGAATGACATGAGGAATATCAAGATGACTATGCCAAACATTCAGCTGAACTCAAAATTCGTAAACAACATGAATCCCGAATGGCACAAGTTTGTCACCTCTGTGAAGCTAACCAAAGGATTGAAGAATACAAACTATGAGCAACTCTATGCTTTCCTTCTTCAGAATGAGAGGCATGCTATGTTTGAGAAAAGGATTCTGGAACAGTTCAAAACCAATCAGGGAGAAACAGGCCCATCAAATGATTCAACTGCATTCTACACCAATGTTGGTATTACCACTAAGGCATCTCAAGCCATACCCATGGGTAATGGTAATTACAAGCTCATCCCTGATCCAGCATATAAGCCTCCCGACTCAAACACTCTCATGGAAAACTTTATCAATCAACTATCTCTTATGATTAGCCAAAACATGAACACTCTCCCAACCACCAACAATAACCTCAGAACTGCATCCAATCCACATAATCAAGCTACTGTCAGAGATGGGAAGGTTGTGGTGCAACCAGTTCAAGAAAGGCAGTATGATCAAGGAAGAGGTGGAGTTGGTAGAGGATATGTAGCAAATCAGAATCGAGGAAGGAATGGAAATCAAGGACAAGCTAAGCCAGTCAAATGCTACAACTGTGGTGGTGAGGGAGACATTGCTAGAAACTGCACATCTCCAAAACGTCCTCAGAATGCAGAATACTTCAGAGACAAGATGCTACTTGTACAACCTCAGGGTAATGGTGCTGCGTTGGATGAAGATATCCTTGGATGTTCCAGAGTTTGATGCTGTTTTTGAGTTAAACAAACGTAATGAACAGATTCAAGCTCATAGTAACACGATCAGAAAGTTGAAAGCCCAAATTTCTCAATTAAAGGGTGAAAAGAACAATGTGACAGGCTCCCAAATGCCTCCTCCTTTAGACTCTCGGAATTCTCAAAATTTTCATCTTCAAAACTTAGCAAATACTTTACAAAAGGAAATTGAGAGTTTTCTTGAAGAAAATGAAAAGGTTAAGCGATATTTCAATGCATTATTTGAGTCAATAAAGGTCACTCGTAACAAAAATAACGAAAAAGTAGCCTCGTTACAAAAGGAAATTGAGAATCTAAGGAGATTGGAAAAAGGGAAAATGCCACTTGTCTTTAATGAGAATGTGTCATCAAATTTATCTACTGATTGTAAATATACTGTGACTGTTAAATATATTCCTCCTCATCTCAGAAACAATGAAAGTGTGTTTCATGATTACTTTTATCATCTTAAGGATAATCTGGAATGTCTTCGTGAGATTGTAGAAGAAGATTACCTAAACAAACCACTTGATAGTGAAGTTAGGTATGCTTGCCTATATGCCAAACGATCTCAAGAGATTTTAGAATGTCTAAGAGCAACATGCCCAAAATCTTTTTTTAAGAATGATAAAGTTCTGATGCCTTGTTCTATGCCAAATGCCAAGTATGCAAATCATTCAATGCCCAAGGGTATGCCTAATTCAGATCCCAGCACCTCCAGTGTTAAGAATGTGAACTTTAGTGTGCCTTCAAGTAGTTCAGATTCCAGATCTGTTAGTGCTAAGAATGTGAACTCAAGTGTGCCCTCTAGGAGTTCAAAACCCTACACCTCTAGTGTGAAGAAAGTGAACTTTAATGTGCCTTCAAATAGTTTAGATCCCAGCACATCTAAACAGGAAATGCATAAAGTAGCAAAACCAACTAATGTTCCCATTCCCTCTATAGGAGTAATCAGTGACATTAACGCAAGCAGGTCAAAGTCTCAAGACAATACAAGGAATGATAGGACCTCGCAAGCTAAAAATGTGCATTGGAAGAGAGTAGAAGATCACCCTAGGAACATTAAGTTTGAGTTAAATAAAACGAATCGTGTTGATTCTAGTATTAGCTATAAGCATACTGTAATTAATTCGAATTCTGCTACTACTGTTGGCAAAACTTGTAATGATGATTGTGTGGTTTCTGTTACTAATCATGAATGTGGTATGAATGTTTTGTCTAATGCTGTCGATTGCCCAGTTAAAATTATTAATGCAAAAAATCGAGCTAAGAAGGCTAAAAGGCAAAAGCAAAAGAAAGTAAGAAAACAGTGGAAACCCACAGGAAGAACATTTAGTAAGATAGGCTATCAATGGATACCTGTCGGCCATAAGGTTAATGAGACAATGCCCACTAGTAAATGGATGCCTACTGGTAGAACTATTCCCTTAAGAAGTGAACATACTTTGAATATGTCAAATACGGACACTAGCACTGCATCTACTTCTAATGATTCCATTGTTTCTAGTTCTGATATGAATGCTTCTATTTCTGATGTGGACGTTCCAATCACTGTTACTAACCAAGTGGAACCCATTATTGCATGGGGTTCCCAATTATCCAGTTATCCATTCTTGTCTATGTTCAACTACAGATCGTTCAAATCGTTCTGTGGTACCTGGACTCAGGTTGTTCCAAGCATATGACTGGAAACCGGTCGCGGCTCATGAACTTTGTGAGTAAATTCATCGGGACTGTTAGATTCGGGAACGACCACTTCGGTGCTATTATGGGTTATGGAGATTATGTTGTTAGTAAAAGTGTTATCTCCAGGGTATATTATGTGGAAGGTCTTGGTCATAACCTGTTCTCTGTTGGTCAATTCTGTGATTCTGATCTAGAAGTAGCCTTCAGAAAACATACGTGTTTCGTTAGAGAGCTTGATGGTAAGGAACTTTTAAGAGGAACACGTGGTTCAAATCTATACACCATCTCTATCAAAGATATGATGAAGTCTTCTCCAATTTGCTTATTGTCAAAGGCTTCGAAAACAAAGTCATGGTTATGGCATCGTCGTCTCAATCACTTGAACTTCGGCACCATCAATGATCTCTCCAGAAAGGACTTAGTTGTAGGTTTACCTAGACAAAAATATGAAAAGGATCATCTTTGTTCAGCATGCCAATTGGGAAAAAGCACGAAGTATGCCCATAAACCCAAACCTACAAACTCAGTTACAGAAGTTCTTCATACAATTCACATGGATTTATGTGGACCAATGAGAGTGCAGAATATCTTTGGGAAGAAATATGTGTTAGTTGTGGTTGATGATTACTCTAGATTCACCAGGGTCAAGTTCTTAAGGACAAAAGACGAAACTCCAGATATCATCATCAAACTCATCAAACAGCTGCAGGTTCGCCTTAACAAAAATGTCAGAATCATCCGAACAGACAATGGAACTGAGTTTGTTAACAAACAACTTAGTGAATTTTATGAAAGTGTTGGAATCAGTCATCAAAGAAGTGTTCCACGAACTCCTCAACAAAACGGTGTAGTTGAAAGACGAAATCGAACTCTTGTGGAAGCCGCAAGAACAATGCTGATTTACTCAAAAGTTCCAATGTTTCTCTGGGGTGAAGCCATTGCCACTGCATGCTACACACAAAATCGATCCCTGATTCACACTGTTCATGGAAAAACTCCATATGAACTTGTTCACAACAGAAAACCTAATCTCTCATTCCTTCGTGTATTTGGTGCTTTGTGCTATCCTACGAATGATGGTCAAGATTTAGGTAAACTAAGAGCTAAGGCAGACATTGGAGTTTTTGTAGGTTATGCACCAAACAGAAAAGGATACCGAATCTACAGCAAGAGAACCCGAAATATCATGGAAACAATTCACGTTACGTTTGATGAGCTGACCGGTCAAATGGCTCCTGGACAATCCAGTTCTGGACCCGCACTTCAAAACAGTCCCATTGGTTCATCTCGTGTACCAAATCCCTCTCAAACAGCTCCATATGTACCTCCCTTAGAAGATGATTTAAGGAAATTGTTCGATCCAATGTTTGATGAACACTATGAACCAAATGCTGATGAAATGTCAAATCCATCAACAGAGGCTGCTCCTATCCCTGTGAATGAAGTCAATCCTTCAGTCTCAATATCATTAAGTCAAGAAGCGCCTGCTGCTGATCACTCTATCTCATCAACAAATCATCCATCATCGAGTGTACATCATGGAAATGTTTCTAGCATCAATGATGAATTTAATCCCTTTGCTACTCCCGAAGATGCTCCATTTGAAAACATATTTGCTCCTGAATCATCATCAGAACCATCTTCATCAGGAGACATCGACTCTGCAACTTCAGTCCCTCAACCACAGCCAAATGAACACCTCAGAAAATGGACTCATGATCATCCATTGGACAACATCATTGGAAGTCCCTCTCGTCCAGTATCCACACGGAAACAACTTGCAACTGATGCCTTATGGTGCTTCTTCAACTCCGTACTCTCTAAGGTCGAACCAAAAGATGTAAAAACTGCCATGAATGAAGATAGCTGGTACAATGCCATGCAAGAAGAAATTCATGAGTTTGATCGACTTGATGTATAGGAATTAGTACCTGCTCCAGATTGTGCTATGATCATTGCTCTAAAGTGGATCTTCAAAGTGAAGCTTGATGAGCATGGCGATGTATTAAAGAATAAGGCTAGATTGGTTGCAAAAGGATACCGTCAGGAGGAAGGTATTGATTTTGAAGAATCATTTGCTCCTGTTGCTCGTATCAAGGCAATCAGAATCTTTTTGGCTAATGCTGCAAGCAAGAACATGGTAGTCTATCAGATGGATGTAAAGACGGCGTTTCTTAATGGAGATCTTAAAGAGGTCGTCTACGTCAGCCAACCTGAAGGCTTTGTGAATCCAGAGCATCCTACTCACGTTTATCGTTTGAAGAAGGCTCTTTATGGTTTAAAGCAAGCTCCGAGGGCATGGTATGATACGCTATCAAAGTTTCTTCTCTCTACCGGATTCAGCAAAGGAGCTGTTGATCCAACGTTGTTCACCAGGAAGTCAGGCAAACATTTAATTCACGTTCAAATATATGTTGATGATATCATATTTGCCTCGACTGACCCTAATGAATGTGATCATTTTTCAAATGAAATGGGTTCCAAATTTCAAATATCAATGATGGGACAAATGTCATTTTTCTTGGGATTACAAATTTCACAAAGTCCCGGAGGCATTTTCATAAATCAATCTAAATATGCAAATGAGATTTTAAAGAAATTTGGATTTGATTCTAGTGACCCTTTGACACTCCCATGATTGAACGAACCAAGCTGGATGAGGACCACTCAGGGATCATGGTAGATCAAACGAAATATCGTAGTATGATTGGATCCCTGATGTACCTCACAGCTAGTAGACCAGACATCTTGTTCGATGTGTGCATGTGTGCTAGATATCAGTCTAAGCCTACTAAAAAGCACCTTGAAGCGGTTAAACGGGTCTTTCGGTATCTCCAAGGAACCATCAATATGGGACTATGGTACCCGAAGGACACCGGTATGTCACTAACAGCCTATGCAGATGCTGATCATGCAGGATGTCAAGATACACGTCGAAGTACGTCAGGAGGAGGTCAGTTTTTGGGTGATAAGCTTGTGTGCTGGTCTTCAAAGAAGCAAATGAGTACTTCTATTTCCTCTACAGAGGCTGAATACATAGCCATGTCATCTTGCTGTGCTCAAATCCTATGGATGAGATCCCAATTATCTGACTATGGCTTTGAATTCAACAAAATCCCTCTGTACTGTGATAATAAAAGTGCTATTGCTCTCTCATGCAACAACGTTCAACACTCAAGAGCAAAGCATATCGACATTCGACATCATTTCATCAGGGAACAAGTGGAAAAAGGTGTGGTGGAACTCTATTTTGTGAGGACTGAATACCAGTTAGCAGACATCTTCACCAAAGCTCTTCCGAGAGAACGTTTTGAGTGTATTCTTCCACGACTTGGCTTGAAAAGCCTTCAACCAGAAACACTCAAACGTCTTCAGGAGGAAGACGAGGAGTAAAGGTCTATCTTCATCTATCTCTTGTATATATTCATTCAAAAAGCAAAATACAAAATTATAAAACCCTCAAAAAGCAAATAGAAAATTATAAAACTTTCAAAAATCCCTAAAAAAAATTATCAAATCTTGAAAAATTCCAAAAATATTGTTATTTTGTCATGTTTTTCCTTATTCGATATCATCTACGGACTTTGTGTTGATATTCAAAGAATGCCACGGGTCTTTAGATGTTCTTCGAATGTACATAGTTTTTGAAAAAAAAAAAAAAAAAAAAAAAAAAAAAAAAAAAAAAAAAAATGAGGCAGAGAAAAATAGTGGTTTATTGTCATTTCAGGCAGTAACCCGTTTTAAAAAGAAAGAACAGAGCCATGCTTTATCTTGTTTTTCAAATCTCATGCTCTGATTCTATAAAAACAATTTCTTACTATCTAATGAAAACTAATTGCTTTGAAAAATTACTCGGACTCAATTTTTGAAAATCATCTGTACTTAACGGTTGTCAAAAATATCTATCTCTCAATCAACAACTTATGTCATTGATTGAGGGGGAGAATGATTTTTCAATTAAATCAAAAAGTGTATTTTTCAAACAATGGTACCAGACCGTGGTTATTATTAAGTTTTCAAAAGATATTCAAGCATGTTTAATCGTTGGAGTCTAAAGTCTCAAAATTCGATCCTTATCAGTTAAAACGTTTTCATAATCAAGTCACAATTCTCCTTAAAAGCTTTCAAAATCAATTTAAATCTACAGAGATCACAAATCTCAAATGATTTGATAATTGTGATCGGGGGAGAATTTGTGATTTAAATTGGATTTAAACTGATAATTCGATAAATGGTTTTATAAGGATGTACAAGCTCTCCTCCCCGCATGTGACAAACGATTTCAAATTTTTCCATACACATGTTGAGGGGGAGCATCTACTTTAAACCTCAAATTATTGAAACGTGATTGAATTGTCTCTATGTGCAGGTTCCTTCTAATATGTGCAAAACTCTTTCTAACATCGAGGCACATATTGAGGGGGAGCAAACTTTTGAAAATCTCATCCTTCCTCAAAAGGTCTTATCTACTTAAATTAATTAGGAAGTGATGATGATTATTTTAGAAAATGTTAATCAAAAGATTGGACCTTTCATTCTTAATCTAACGATTTCAAAGATCTCTTGCCTCCATGTGCTAAAACAATTTCTGAATTATATGCATATGTTGAGGGGGAGCATTTCTAAAATATCAAAACAATTGAGAAACAAAATGCTTTGATTTTATATCACATGTATCTTGATTGATTTTCAACTAGTTTTCAATTGGTTTCAAGGCGGAAGAACTATACCAAAAGACCGACCAACTTTACTTTATGCATGGTGATAAAAGGATGATAAGGTTAGGTTGAGTTCCCATGATCCGCCAGAACCGGAGGGATCTACCCAGGGACAATCCACTAGTTAATGTAGAAGTCCGTAGGTATGACGATAAAAGGAGAAAAATGAGATATGGGAAGAGTGCGGACTGAGACTGAGCTAGTACTGGAATAAACCCAACAAGGTTCTAGTTATGAAGTCTCGGTAAGCACTGAAGGGGTTGAAGAATGAAAAAGAATTGAATGAGAAAAGGGTGAAAATAAATAGCCCTCCAACAATTCAACCTTAGGGCAGAAACCGGGTTCAATTCATATGCTACTGATGGTAACATCGGTATTGAATACAAGACGTCATGGACTTAGTGACGCATTGCACTAAAAACTTCCCAAACTACTCAAGTTCCTCTTAAAAGGGCTTGTTTCATTCTCACGGGGAACCTACATTATCTATCGACTTTCTCTTAGAGTTTGTTGATATTGAAGAAGGAGACCCTCTCCCTAGTCTCCGGCATTGGAACCAAATATGCACAATTGAGTCTAGAGCCACGAGATTATCAATAAATCTCTTTAGGACACTGTCAATGAAGACTCTTTGTTTCACACAATGTAGAAAGAGAGATTATATCTTTTGAGTCCTACGCATTATCCTTGTGGTATTGCCAGAACATCTGAGTGATATGAAATCATATTCACCATGAAGATGGAAAGCCTTCTGGAGCCATCATCAAATAAGCTCCTGGTGGGTGGCATGTGAGATCTATTCAATAGATCAACCATGTGACAACTGAACAGAAACAATGGGGCGATTCAATCTTTTGAATCAATCCTAGTTCAGGTTATGGATTGACGGATACCTTTGAAAAACCGGTCGTTGTGCTCAAAACTCTTTTCTATAGCACATCGACTATGTACAAATATTTCAAAATAAAAGGTGTTTATGATTGATAAATGATTTTCATTAAAACCTTCGTCGTATTGCAAAAACAATTTCTATTTGAGCAATACACGATTGTTTTTCAAATCTCCTTTTATCAATCAGTGGATCTCAATTCGCTGGTTCACTCACTCCGTGTTGTCTTCTTTGAGACGTTCCGGTTTGAGGACAGCTAGAACAGCTGCGAAACCCTGTCAAGGAGATTCTTAGGAATCCTACCTGATCACAGGCAGTACTTGTACTGATCAACGGGGAACCGTGGGCCGTGTACCTCAATTCATCGAAAGTGATCAAAGACACTTTCGCGCGTTTTGTTGCTAACTGTTGTATGCAGATACGCTTGACGTTTGCAGCTGATCAGAATGAAGCGGTCAATCCATAGCCACATGCTCACACAACACATTCATTTCCAATGAAATCATGATTAGTGCATCAATGACTCTGATATTATCACTCCATGCTTCTGCTACGCTGCTGCCAATATCATGAATCAACGAAAGCTTCCGCTACTCTGATAAGAAGAAATGATGATCCAGAATGTGAGCATGTCGGTCCAAAAGTCACAACATCACATAATACCTACATCACAAAGGAAGAGTCAGAGATTTAATATGGCTGATGTTCTCAAAGCAGGCTCAACAATCATTCTCACGTGGATCAGCTAAAGACCTCCACTTGGAATTCCCAAACATGCAATAATGAAGAATCAAAGACTACGAGCTACTGAGCAAAGGACTTAAACAAGAATCCTAGAACAATCTAATGTAATATCTGTTTGTATTCATTGTAAATTGAGGTGACCTCCCTTAGGGGGAGATTGGTAGGAATTAGAAAATTCAGTCGTTAAAGAGTCGGTCACCTCAAGTATACGTATTCAATAGAAAGCTCGTAGTCGTAGTCATGTTATGTTAGTAAGTAGTTTGTTAAGTAACACCGTGGAGGACGGACGGGTCTTTACCCACTGTATGCCTGATCCACAGCCCGTAGGTGGCGTTTATTTGTAAGACACTATAAATACCCTCTACCTCCCAAGGTAGAGGGTTGGAGCTTCAATACTATTTTTCTTTGTTTCACATAGTTCCCAACTCTCTTCCCTTTCTCTCTCTAGAACTTTATCTCTCTAAACTTCTTGAACGCCCCACTTTGATTATGGTTTAGTGTGTTTGTGAAATCCTATATCTTACAAGGGGAGATTGTTGGAACAAAAGCATCTCTAATCACAAGAAAGAAGAATGCCAGAAGACGTCGAGCAACCGCTATTACATCATAACTATCACTTAGGGGGAGATTGTTGGAAACGCTCCTAAACATTATTATAAAGTGTTAGTCATCTATATGTAATAGGTTGCATTTATATGGCTTTTATGTTAGTGATAAGGTTTTAAAATGTACCTTTTTGAGGGGTCGTTTAAACCCTTATTTGATCACTTTTGTATCCGTTATTTCTTAATATCGTTCCTTTTCAATTTTTAGGTCTCTTGAAGGCAAATTGCTGGAATGGCACTTATTTGGACGAAAAGGCGCGGATATACGAAGAAAATGGCCAAAGTCAAGAATCGAGCCACTCAGACTGCTGAAATACAAGGGGACGGCGTCAGGTTCTACAAGTGAAGGCGTCAGGTGTTATTAGCGACGACGTCGCAACACTTTTGTGACGGCTCAGTAGCCAAATTGCTTATTTTCAAGTGACGGTGTCAGGCTTTAAAAGAGTAGGTCGTCGCAACTCAGACGAGCTAGATTTGATCCAGACGGCGTCAGAGACTGAAGGGGACGGCGTCACAAGAATAAGGTGACGCCGTCGCAAGACTAACGTGACCAAGACGAAACCCTAATGACGGCGACCCGACGGCGTCACAATTCATAAGGTGACGCCGTCGCGATTGTAATCTTATATATAGAATCCGAATTTTTCAGTTTTAGTGTGTAGTCTTTTGGAGTAAAAACCTAAACCGAACCAAGGCTGTCTTGTACAGTATTTTAGGGTTCCAAACCCTATCTTACATCAAGATAAGTGTTTTACTTCATTAATTCAATTATGTCTTCAATTATTTGTGTGTATGCTTGCATGTTCTCCATGTCCGGCTAATTTATTTGTGTGTTTGCTTAGGGAATATGAAACTTAATTATTGAATATTGATTGGTTGTCTCTTATCTTAATTGTTAATGATCTAGTAATGCGATAGGTCATTCGTTGTGTAGTTAATGCTTGATTAATCTTTGTGAACCTTATACTATAACACCTAGAGTAGTTGTATACTAAACCATCCAAAGAGTACCTTAGAGTTAGAGTTTATAATTCCTAGAGAATTTTGTAGACGAGACCCTTTGGTAGTTTCAAAGAGTTAGGGATAAACGCATACCCTACGACTTTAGACACACAACGCGATTAAGAATAAGGACGTGACGATTCAACCATCAATAGGAGATAATTAAAGAGTAATAAAACCTAAGTAAACACATCTTTAAACTATCATACGAGCACACAATAATTAGACATAGACTACATACACCTTAAATTAGATAATTAGACAAGTAGAGTAATCGGTAGAAATACCAACCCCCAAATCCAAACCCCGAGATTCGTACCTTTCTAATTCCTAAAAAATTATAAAAAGATAAAAAATAATCTTCTTCAACCCCAACCTTAGCGTAGTAACTTCTCACTAGCATTCCTATTCCCCTAGAGAATGATATCAATACCCATGGCTTACCCTAATACTACACTACAACGATTAGGTTCACTGCCTAGGGTGTTATAAAACTTGCTCGAAGAAAAGGAATTTCCTTTGACCCCGAATGACGCGTGTAGCGTTATCAAGTTTTTGGCACCGCTGCCGGGGAATAGAATAGCTAGTTAGGAGTCCACCTCGTTTAGGTTTCCTTGCTTGATTCCTATCAAGTAAGCTTTTTTCCAATTTTTAGCTTCCTTGTAGTCTATCCCCCTTCTTTGTGTTTGTGTTCGTAAAACCCTTTTCATTTGTCGCTATGGCAAGTGATGTTGCATTTGAATCATTAACAAATGAGGAACAATTGAATTTCGCAGATTGGTTTGGTTTTTGTTGTTCTAATGAATTTGTGAGTGAACTTAGAGATATCCAAAAGGAGATGGGTGTAAGGTTGGATGGATTTGATATATTTTGTGCTTGGGTGGCTTCTATTCAAAAATCATTGTCAGGATCAACTCCTTTTAGTGAGACCATCTGGAGAATTTTTCAGAAAAGCCTCCTATGCATAAACCATCAGTTGAATAATCTTAGGCACCATGATCAAAAAGACCTAGTTTTTAAGAACATGGAACCTAAACCCGAACAAGATTGTGAGATGGTTGAAGTTGAAACATATGACATGCATGAGGAATCCTTTAGGCAAACAGAATATAGTGATCAAAATTTTGAGAATGATTCTTATGAATCGGACCAAGAATTTGAAATGGCCAAAGAAGGATTTGAGATGCTTAGGAGTGTATTTGGGTTAGATCATACTAAAACACATGATGAACATTTAGGAGATCTAGATATAATGGAGAATAAGATGGAAACTCCAAGCCCACAAGCCATACCATCACTTGAGGAACACACATCGCCTATAACTTACCCGGGAGAAGTAGAAGAGACTATAGGAACCCCGATTGATATAAAACCTTTGGACCAAACGCCACTAGAAAATGTAGGTTTAGATGCTTGTTGTCATGACCTCTCTCTTAGTCCTAGGGAAGTTCCTAATTTTGATGAACCGGAGCCTCAACCAAAAACCTTACCCAATTTTCCGTCTTTAGATGTGAATCTTGGAATTGAATTAGGCCCCAATCCACCCATCAAAATAGATAGTCCGGGTAGTTGCTTGATAAAGGTGGTAGACTCTAGGCCATGTAGAGTGGAAGCTAATATAGGAATAACCCATGACCTTACACACTTATATCACCCATTCATGGTTGATAACAAGAAACATTATGGGTTTAAACCGGGTTTATTAGGTCAAAATGGATCCTTAACTAAGAATCTTTTGAAGTTGATAGAAGATGATCCATTTTTAGGAGAGAGATTTGATTCACCCACTACACCAATAGACTTAGGTAAGGTTATAATGAATGAAGCACACTCTTTTGAGCATATAAATCACCCATCACCCTCTCCTCACGTAGCAAATTTCCACCCTAAGGGTGTGTATCGCTACTATCACCCGCACTTAAGCTTAAGTGTAGGGAAAACCTCCCCTTTATCCGTTAAATAAGGGTAGAGTCAGGCTCGTGACTCGAACAAAAACAAGCGCTTCTTGGGAGGAAACCCATGTGTATTTGTTTTTCATTTTTATTTGTATGTCGTATATCTTTTATTGATTGTTTATTCTCATGTTTGAATTTGTAAAAATACTTTATTTTGTCTTTTACCTCGTCTTAATAACATATAAAGGTATTTTACATAAGGGATAAGTGTAGGGAGGATTACACACGTTTTCAAAAGAAACGTGAACATGAGAATTACAACTATTTAAAAGATATACATGTGTGTTTGTTCGAGTCAAATGCTTGTATCGAGTCATAATGGGTGTTATTGCAGGAAATTTTTACAGATTTTAAAGATAAAAATTTTCCAGAATTTTTTTCAGAAAATCGTAGACCAGTTTCTGTGATGATAACCTGACGGCGTCAGGGTCGCAACCTGACGGCGTCAGGAGGAGTAGAAACTGCTTACTTTTTCTCGTTTTCTGTGTGATAAGGTTTTAAAAGGTACCATTTTGAGGGGTCGTTTTAGTCCTTATTTGATCACTTTTGTATCCGTTATTGCTTAATATCGTTCCTTTTCACTTTTTAGGTCTCTTGAAGGCAAAATGCTAGAATGGCACTTATTTGGACGAAAAGGCGTGAATATATGAAGAAAATGGCCAAAGTCAAAATCGAGACACTCACAGTTGCTGAAATTAGAAGGCGACGGCGTCAAGTGCTAATTGCGATGCCGTCCCAAGATTTTTGTGACGGTTCAGAACTCAAAACTCATATTTTCAAGTGAAGACGTCTAGTTGTGAAAGAGTAGGCCGTCGCTACTCAGACGGCCTAGATGCAATCCAAACGACGTCAGAAGCTAAAGAGGACGGCGTCACGGACATAAGATGACGCCGTCGCAAGGTTAACGTGGCCAAGACGAAACCCTAATGACGGCGACACGACGGCGTCACGAAACATAAGGTGACGCCGTCGCATATGTAATCTTATATATAGAATCCGAATTTTTCAGTTTTAGAGAGTCTTTTGGAGTGAAAACCTAAAACCGAACCTAAGGTGTCTTGTACAGTATTTTAGGGTTTTAAACCCTATCTTACATCAAGATAAGTCTTTACTTCATTAATTCAATTATGTCTTTGATTATTTGTGTGTATGCTTGCATGTTTTCCATGTCCGGCTAATTTATTTGTGTGTTTGCTTAGGAAGTATGAAACTTAATTATTGAATATTGATTGGTTGTTTCTTATCTTAGTTGACTAATGATCTAGTAATGCGATAGGTCATTCGTTGTGTACTTAATGCTTGATTCATCTTTGTGAACCTTAGAATATAATTACCTGAGTAGTTGTAGGCTAAACCATCCAAAGAGTGCCTTAGAGTAAGAGTTTATCATCCCTAGTGGGTTTGTAGACGAGACCCTTTGGTAAGTTCAAAGAGTTAGGGAGAAACGCATACCCTACAACTTTAGACACACAACGCAACTAAGAATAAGGACGTGACAACTCAACTATCAATAGGAGATAATTAAGGAGTAATACAACCTAAGTAAACACATCTTTAAACTATCATACGAGTACACATTAATTAGACATAGACTCCCACAACCTTAGTTTAGATAATTAGATAATAGTAGAGTAATCGGTAGAAATACCAACCCCCCAAATCCAATACCCGAGATTCGTACTTTTCCATTTCATAAAATATAAAAATACAAAAAATAATCTTCCTCAACCTTAACCTTAGCGTAGTAACTCCTTACTAGCATTCCTATTCCCCTAGAGAATGATATCAATACCCGTGGCTTACCCTAATTACTACACTACAACGATTAGGTTCACTGCCTAGGGTGTTATAAAACTTGCTCGAAGAAAAGGAAGTTTCCTTGACCCCGAACGACGCGTGTAGCGTTATCAAGTTTTTGGCGCCGCTGCTGGGGAATAGAATAGCTAGTTAGTAGTCCACCTCGTTTAGGTTCTTTGCTTGATTACTATCAAGTAAACTTTTTTCTCATTTTTTAGCTTTCTCTTAGTCTATCCCCCTTCTTCGTGACCTTTGTTCGTAACCCCATCACTTTTCATCATGGAAGGTGATAACCAACCACCACTCATCAACCCACCACCAAATGACCCGCCAAGAGCCCGTACTCTTGGTGAATACTCGAGACCAAGCCACCTAGGCTATAGGAACACCATTGAGCTTCCCGACCAAGCCCAAACTACGGCCCTGCGATCCGACACCATCCGGTTGGTGCAAAACGGATGTGCATTCCATGGACTTCGTTCCGAAGATCCAAATCAGCATCTGAGGGATTTCCTCAAAATCGTCGATTCCATCGACCTTGATGCTACTACTCGGGAGACCACGCGCCTGCGTCTCTTCCAATTCTCTCTACGGGACCAAGCTAGTAATTGGCTTGAGCGACTTCCCGCCGGCTCCATCTCAAGTTGGGATGATCTTACCTCTCGCTTACTTGCTCAATTTTTCCCACCGGGGAGAACCACTAAGCTTAGGAATGACATCTTGATGTTCCAACAACGTCAAGGTGAATCTCTCTACGAAGCATGGACCCGATTCAAGGACTTACTTCATAAAGTCCCTCATCATGGCATTGATCTTTGGCTCCAAGTCCAAATCTTTTATGATCATGTCAACTTCCCCACTAAGCGATCCATTGACCAAGCGGCCGGTGGAAAACTTAGTGATCTCACCGCAGAAGAATCATGGGGTATAATAGAGGACCTCGCCCTCTATGACAACGAAAGTTGGGATGACCCCCGTGAGCTGCCCAAAACCGTTAAGGCAATCTCCTTACCTCCTCCCGACCGTAGGATGATCGAACTTGAAGATCAAGTTAGATTCCTCATGAGCTCCTACGAAAATCCTAAATCTTCACATCATGTGAACAAAGCTTCTTCCTCGTGTGAGCCGTGTTGTGATCCTCATAACACGCGCAATAGCACTCGCTCCCCAGAACATGCTTACGTTGACTACGCATCCTCACGTATTAATGGAACGGGAGGAAGATTCCCTACAATACCCGGACCTAGGAATTTCAATGAAACCCGAGAGGCATGGAAAGGCAAGCCCGACTTCTACTGGGGACAAACCAAAGAATTCACCTCCAATGATTTCTCATGGCCCCCACCTAACGGTCCTAACCAACAAAACGTCGAAGGGATGTTGCAAAACCTAGTTGCATCCCAAGAAACCCAAATGGCTAAGCTCTCGGACCGCTTTAACCATCAACAAGCCGAGATGGATAGGAAAATAGACAACCTTTTGAAAGCCATAACTAATAGTGATAAGAAGGTTAGTGCTATCTCAACTCCCGAGCCTTCAGGTATAGAGATTAAGGATCCAAGCAAGCTAACGAAGCATGTCCAATTCGTCAATACCATCGCCTTAGTTGAACCTAATGAAACAAATGACGAAGAGGACTATACACTTGTGGATGATGAAACACCCGAGGAAGTAGATGAAGTAGACATTGACTATTTCAACAAATTTCCTACGGAAGAAGAACTATGTCGCCACCCTCACTTAGTGCGTGACCTTCGTCACATGTATGTTAGGAAAAGTCCTCGAATCAAGTTTGGGAACCCTTGGAATCTTAACATACCATGTTCCATAGGACACCTTTTTGTGGCAAAAGCCTACATTGATCGCAAGTCCCCAATCAACATAATGACTAGCACCTACTACAATTGGATATTGAAGAAGCCTATTCCAACTAGGCAAGACCCCAATGATCCTAATGTTAGTTGCAATTTTCTTGGTAGAGTTAAGGGATTGCCCGTTTATGTAGGTAGTTTCACGTTTCCTACGGACTTCATAATTGTGGATGATATTAGCACGGCCATAGACCCTAGCTTATCCCATGTTATTCTAGGAAAACCTTTCATAGAAAGCACCGGGATGACCTATGACCCCTCGTTAGGAGTAGTGCGATTCAGGAATGAGACCGATGACATAGCTTACCAAATGCCGTTTAAGATTGAGAAGTTTTCATCACTCTCTAATGATGAAAAGGAACTTAAACTGTCGGTCTATTATAGGAATGATGAGGATAGGGAAAAAGGTGTTGATTATGTTATGGCTAAGATTTTCGGATTCTATAAGGATTGCTCGAGCCTAGGACCGGAATATAGGACCGATTGGGGAGAGGATGAACTCTTAGAGAAGTGCATTTTAGGGCACTTCTACAACATGGAATCCCCCATTAGAGACCGTCAAGAGGGCGGTAATGAGAAAACGTAGGAGCACGACTATGAGTCTAGCTACAAGACTCTTTAATAAAGAAAAGCGCTTCGTGGGAGGCAACCCATGCTTAATTGTTTGCTTGTTAGTGTCATATATCTTTTATTAATTGTTTATCCTCATGTTTAAATTTGTAAAAATGCTTTATTTTGTTTTTAACCTCGTCTTAATTGCATATAAAGGTATTTTACATAAGGGATAAGTGTAGGGAGGATTACACACGTTTTCAAAAGAAACGTAAACATGAGAATAACAATTAACTAAAAGATATTTATGTTTGTTTGTTCGAGTCAAATGCTTGTATCGAGTCATAATGGATGTTTTGCAGAAATTTTTCCAGATTCTAAAGATGTAAATTTTCCAGAATTTTTTCCAGAAAATCGCAGACCAGTTTTTGTCAGGATAACCTGACGGCGTCAGGATTGCAACCTGACGGCGTCAGGAAGGAGTAAAAACATCAGATTACTTTTTTCTCGTTTTCTGAGCCACTTATAAATTTTTGGAATTTTCCAGGTCTTAATTTTCTTAGAAATTCTGTAAACATCCATTCCACAAGCATTATATCCTAGTTTAAATCGAGTCTTATATATATTATTACCGCCGATTTTACGCGAAGGTTTCGTTTGTTTTCTACAAGTGTGCAGGTTTAGTTTGTCAAGAAGAAGTTACATAAGATTGGAAGGAGCTTTTCACGCAATAATTCTTCTTGAAAAGGATTTAACCACCACTTTACACGGATCCTACCGAGCTAATCAGGGGAGTACTAGTTTCTTTCGTTTTTTTTTATTACCTTCTTTTATCATAACTTTGATACTTTCGGGGAACATTGGGGACAATGTTCAGTTTAAGTGTAGGGAGGGAAAATAAAACGGGAACTTTGAAACTATGCTTATCCTTGACTATTTGCTTTGTCCAATTGTATTTGTGTAATAAACCATGAGAAAATGTCGGTTAGGGTAATTTTGGCACCAAATTTAAAATTTTTTATGACATATAGGAGTGGGCCATTAGTCTTAACAAAAGCGTCTCATGGATAGGAAGTTGCATGACTAGCACAAAAACCCTTTACCACCCAAATTCCACCAAAATGTGAGGATCGCCCTTAGATTAGTAGGAATTAAAGCATTCATCTTCAATGCTTAGAGTGTGAACCGGTAGTATATTAGATTCTAGAACTTGTTTTGTGATGCATTCCGAGATCGCAAGTGAGGCTACACTTGTGTAGTTAGGAATAACTAAATGATAAGAGGCATTAGGATAACCCTTGTTTGATACCTGTAATATAATTACTTCTTCCATATCGGTTGAGTAATTCCCCCACACCTTTTGCGTTGTACTCATCTTTAGTACACGATACCCCTAGTTAACCCCTCAGAGCCTATCCTTTTCGCGGTTCTCGTGATGTTTCGGTTTTTCCGAAATATCAATGAAGAGCATTGTTTACACCCCACCCCCAAATATACACCAAAATCGCCTTAGCCTACCCCTTATGCACTCACTTTTAGTGCAAATGTTTGTTATCACCCCAAACCCTTAGTTCAATTATCTGGTTGCTTGCATAAGTTGCTAAGTCGAGTCATATCCTTTGTATACAGTTTTGGGACGATTGGGATTCATGGGAAAAGTTAAAGTTTATGAAATGACGGGAAAGAACGTTAAATTCAAATTCCCTTTGTTTGCGTAATAATGTACCCCAAGTGTTTTGATCTTTTCAATTCGGGTCAAATTAGTGTTAGAGTAATAAAAACTCAAGTGTAGGGATATGCCTATAAATCCCTAGTATTTTGATGTTACCGTAGAGGATGGTAGAGTAAAAGTGTATGAAAAAAAAATAATATATATATATATATATATATATATATATATATATATATATATATATATATATATATATATATATATATATATAAAAACATACGGGCTACCATCCTACATCTATCCTTTAAATTTATGTTTGTTTATTTCAGTTATCTAGAGTTTAGAGTGTCGAGTCTTGGCTTAGCAACGCCATTCTTCATATGCATTTAACATAGAGATTTTTGACTTGCCACCACTAAATAGCCTATCCCACCAAACCCTTGTTTCCCTACCGTAAGCCTAACATTACAACCCTTTAAAAGACCTCTTTGATAGTCTTTCCTAGGTGCTTACGCCAATGCGATGGAGGTTTGATCTATTCTCAAGCCTATGGTAATCTATGTACTAGGACCGGTTAATGAGTGTTTATCTTCCATTTCCTATTTGTTATATTTCATAAATACACCCGAGAGAGATGTGAGTATCCAAACACCCCATGTGAGGTGCTAGTATGTAATTTCCGTGCTTGTTATGACTTTTGCGGGGCTTATATGTGTTGTGGACCGTTTTGAATTAATGCTTCATGACCCCTAACTTATAAATTAATTGATTAAAAGCACATTTGCTTGAGGACAAGCAAATAACAAGTGTAGGGATATTTGATAAGGTTTTAAAAGGTACCATTTTGAGGGGTCGTTTTAGTCCTTATTTGATCACTTTTGTATCCGTTATTGCTTAATATCGTTCCTTTTCACTTTTTAGGTCTCTTGAAGGCAAAATGCTGGAATGGCACTTATTTGGACGAAAAGGCGCGAATATATGAAGAAAATGGCCAAAGTCAAAATCGAGACACTCACAGTTGCTGAAATTAGAAGGCGACGGCGTCAGGTGCTAATTGCGACGCCGTCCCAAGATTTTTGTGACGGTTCAGAACTCAAAACTCGTATTTTCAAGTGACGACGTCTAGTTGTGAAAGAGTAGGCCGTCGCTACTCAGACGGCCTAGATGCAATCCAGACGACGTCAGAAGCTGAAGAGGACGGCGTCACGGACATAAGGTGATGCCGTCGCAAGGTTAACGTGGCCAAGACGAAACCCTAATGACGGCGACACGACGGCGTCACGAAACATAAGGTGACGCCGTCGCATATGTAATCTTATATATAGAATCCGAATTTTTCAGTTTTAGAGAGTCTTTTGGAGTGAAAACCTAAAACCGAACCTAAGGTGTCTTGTACAGTATTTTAGGGTTTTAAACCCTATCTTACATCAAGATAAGTCTTTACTTCATTAATTCAATTATGTCTTTGATTATTTGTGTGTATGCTTGCATGTTTTCCATGTCCGGCTAATTTATTTGTGTGTTTGCTTAGGAAGTATGAAACTTAATTATTGAATATTGATTGGTTGTTTCTTATCTTAGTTGACTAATGATCTAGTAATGCGATAGGTCATTCGTTGTGTACTTAATGCTTGATTCATCTTTGTGAACCTTAGAATATAATTACCTGAGTAGTTGTAGGCTAAACCATCCAAAGAGTGCCTTAGAGTAAGAGTTTATCATCCCTAGTGGGTTTGTAGACGAGACCCTTTGGTAAGTTCAAAGAGTTAGGGAGAAACGCATACCCTACAACTTTAGACACACAACGCAACTAAGAATAAGGACGTGACAACTCAACCATCAATAGGAGATAATTAAGGAGTAATACAACCTAAGTAAACACATCTTTAAACTATCATACGAGCACACATTAATTAGACATAGACTCCCACAACCTTAGTTTAGATAATTAGATAATAGTAGAGTAATCGGTAGAAATACCAACCCCCCAAATCCAATACCCGAGATTCGTACTTTTCCATTTCATAAAATATAAAAATACAAAAAATAATTTTCCTCAACCTTAACCTTAGCGTAGTAACTCCTTACTAGCATTCCTATTCCCCTAGAGAACGATATCAATACCCGTGGCTTACCCTAATTACTACACTACAACGATTAGGTTCACTGCCTAGGGTGTTAAAAAACTTGCTCGAAGAAAAGGAAGTTTCCTTGACCCCGAACGACGCGTGTAGCGTTATCACTGTGCTACTTATAAATTTTTGGAATTTTCCAGGTCTTAATTTTCTAGAAAATCTGCAAACATCAATTCCACAAGCATTATATCTTATTTAAGTCTGGAATTACATCTTGTTGTGATTTTTCTTTGTTCGGTTTGATGCGTTGGGTAGTTTGTTTTCTTTAAGTGTGCAGGTTTAATTTATCAAGAAGAAGATACATAAGATGAGAAGGAGCTTTTCACGCAAACGTTCTTCTTGAAGAAAGATGTAACCACCACTTTACACAGATCCTACCGAGCTAATCAGGGGAGTACTAGTTTCTTTCATCTTTTATTACCTTCCATTATCAACTTTGATACTTTCGGGGAACATTGGGTACAATGTTCAGTTTAAGTGTAGGGAGGGAAAATAAAACGGGAACTTTGAAACTATGTTTATCCTTGACTATTTGCTTTGTCCAATGGTATTTGTTTAATAAACCATGAGAAAATGTCGGTTAGGGTAATTTTGGCACCAAATTTAAAATTTTTCATGACATATAGGAGTGGGCCATTAGTCTTAACAAAAGCGTCTCATGGATAGGAAATTATATGACTAGCACAAAAACCCTTTACCACCTAAATTCCACCCAAAATGTGAGGATCGCCCTTAGATTAGTAGGAATTAAAGCATTCATCTTTAATGCTTAGAGTCTGAACCGGTAGTATAATAGATTCTAGAACTTGTTTTGTGATGCATTCCGAGATCGCTAGTAAGACTACACTTGTGTAGTTAGGAATAACTAAATAATAAGAGGCATTAGGATAACCCTTGTTTGATACCCGTAATATAATTACTTCTTCCACATCGGTTGAGTAATTCCCCCACACCCTTTGCGTTGTACTCATCTTTAGTACACGATACCCCTAGTTAACCCCTCAGAGCCTATCCTTTTCGAGGTTCTTGTGATGTTTTGGTTTTTCCGGAATATCAATGAAGAGCATTGTTTACACCCCACCCCCAAATGTACACCCAAATCGCCTTAGCCTACCTTGTATGCACTCACTTTTAGTGCATTATTGTTATCACCCCAAACCCTTAGTTCAATTATCTAGTTGCTTGCATGAGTTGCTAAGTCGAGTCATATCCTTTGTACACAGTTTTGGGACGATTGGGACTCATGAGAAAAGTTAAAGTTTAATGACTGGAAGGGAACGTTAATTCAAATTCCCTTATTTGCGTAATAATATACCCCAAGTGTTTTGATCTTTTCAATTCGGGTCAAATTAGTGTTAGAGTAATAAAAACTCAAGTGTAGGGATGTGTCTATAAATCCCTATCATTTTGATGTTACTTAGAGAATGGAAGAGTAAAAGTGTATGAAGGAAAAAAAAATCGAAAAAATATAGAAAAAGAGAAAAAGAAAAAAATAGAGTGTTCAAAAAAAATTTAAAATATAAAAAAAAAAAAAACGGGCTACCATCCTACATCTATCTTTAAATTTATGTTTGTTTGTTTCAGTTATCTAGAGTCTAGAGTGTCGAGTCTTGGCTTAGCAACGCCATTCTTCGTATGCTTGTAACATAAAGATTTTTGACTTGCCACCACTAAATAGCCTATCCCACCAAACCCTCTGTTTCCCTACCGTAAGCCTAACATTACAACCCTTTAAAAGACCTCTTTGATAGTCTTTCCTAGGTGCTTACGCCAAAGCGATGGAGGTTTGATATATTCTCAAGCCTATGGTAATCTATGTACTAGGACCGGTTAATGAGTGTTTATCTTCCATTTCCAACTTGTTTATTTCATATACACCCGAGAGATGTGAGTATCCAAACACCCCTTATGAGGTGCTAGTATGTAATTTCCGTGCTTGTTATGACTTTTGCGGGGCTTATATGTGTTGTGGACTGTTTTAAACCAATGTTTCATGACCCCTAACTTATAAATTAATTGGCTAAAAGCACATTTGCTTGAGGACAAGCAAATACCAAGTGTAGGGATATTTGATAAGGTTTTAAAATGTACCTTTTTTAGGGGTCGTTTAAGCCCTTATTTGATCACTTTTGTATCCGTTATTACTTAATATCGTTCATTTTCACTTTTTAGGTCTCTTGAAGGCAAATTGCTGGAATGGCACTTATTTGGACGAAAATGCTCGGATATACGAAGAAAATGGACAAAGTCAAGAATCGAGCCACTCAGACTGCTGAAATACAAGGGGACGGCGTCAGGTTCTACAAGTGACGACGTCAGGTGTTATTAGCGACGCCGTCGCAACACTTTTGTGACGGCTCAGTAGCCAAATTGCTTATTTTCAAGTGACGGTGTCAGGCTTTAAAAGAGTAGTTCGTCGCAACTCAGACGGCCTAGATTTGATCCAGACGGCGTCAGAGACTGAAGGGGACGGCGTCACAAGCATAAGGTGACGCTGTCGCAAGACTAACGTAGCCAAGACGAAACCCTAATGACGGCGACCCGACGGCGTCAAAATTCATAAGGTGTCGCCGTCGCGATTGTAATCTTATATATAGAATCCGAATTTTTCAGTTTTAGTGTGTAGTCTTTTGGAGTAAAAAACCTAAACCGAACCAAGGCTGTCTTGTACAGTATTTTAGGGTTCCAAACCCTATCATACATCAAGATAAGTGTTTTACTTCATTAATTCAATTATGTCTTCAATTATTTGTGTGTATGCTTGCATGTTCTCCATGTCCGGCTAATTTATTTGTGTGTTTGCTTAGGGAATATGAAACTTAATTATTGAATATTGATTGGTTGTCTCTTATCTTAATTGTTAATGATCTAGTAATGCGATAGGTCATTCGTTGTGTAGTTAGTGCTTGATTAATCTTTGTGAACCTTATACTATAACACCTAGAGTAGTTGTAGACTAAACCATCCAAAGAGTACCTTAGAGTTAGAGTTTATAATTCCTAGAGAATTTTGTAGACGAGACCCTTTGGTAGTTTCAAAGAGTTAGGGATAAATGCATACCCTACGACTTTAGACACACAACACGATTAAGAATAAGGACGTGACAATTCAACCATCAATAGGAGATAATTAAGGAGTAATAAAACCTAAGTAAACACATCTTTAAACTATCATACGAGCACACAATAATTAGACATAGACTACATACACCTTAGATTAGATAATTAGACAAGTAGAGTAATCGGTAGAAATACCAACCCCCAAATCCAAACCCCGAGATTCGTACCTTTCTAATTCCTAAAAAATTATAAAAAGATAAAAAATAATCTTCTTCAACCCCAACCTTAGCGTAGTAACTTCTCACTAGCATTCCTATTCCCCTAGAGAACGATATCAATACCCGTGGCTTACCCTAATACTACACTACAACGATTAGGTTCACTGCCTAGGGTGTTATAAAACTTGCTCGAAGAAAAGGAAGTTCCTTTGACCCCGAACGACGCGTGTAGCGTTATCAGTTAGTAATTAAGGCATGGCTTATGTAGAAAGCCCATAAGCCCATGCTAAGGCCCATGAGGTCAAGGAAGGGACTAGAAATGTTGCCCTAGCTCCCTTCTCCTATAAATACTTGTTTAATTCTCATTTAAGAAGTGTTGTTCACCTTATTTTATCCTACGCATAACCTTTCCATATTATTGTGTGATTCGTGTGTTCAACCTCCTCTCTTAACCTTATTTCTATCATCTTCATGCTTGTGTTAACTTATGGTGACCTAACAGACTTATATATCATGAGTTCATAAACCTTTGCTAAGTGTTTGGCTTAGCTTATGATAATTAATTAAGTAAAATGTTAGGATCGAATATCTATAGATTTATGTGGTTTTGGGAGGCCTTGGTTGGTGGAAGAAGATGAATATATTCATCCTTTTAGAGAGAGAAAGTAGAGAGAGGGAGGAGAAACACAAGGATACTTGATTAAAATGAAAACAATACAAATGACCTAATGCTTAACCTCACCACTCATGGAGAGTCATGAGGGGTATTTATAGGCTCAACTAACAATTACTTTGCCACTTAAACGATACTAGTCCCTATGGGCAAAGTATACTACGAATCTAGACCAATTCACATAAGTGACGTTATCTTTATAAAAAAGCGAGGCTAACAATCTCCCTCCAAGATATCGTCACACGTGAATGGTTACAATGAGACCTATAAATACAAAACAAAGTAAATTACAGAAGTAACGAACAATGTTGACTTTGTTGAAGCGCAGAGTCTCTGTAGTCTAGATACTGAGGCAAACCTGAAGTTCTCTTCTTCCGACGATCTCGGCATTTGATCTTTGGCGTTGACGGCACAAATCCTTGTAGCTCTGAACTTCAACTGTAACGGTCTAGTTAGGTTATTACTCCCTCCTAACTAGTGAGCCTTTTTCTTTCTTTTGCTCCCTCCTAAATCGACAACTCTTTTCCAACACGCAGCGGAGAAAATAGACTCTTGATTGTAGCACAATGGTAGTTGTTCTAGGAGCATCATAACAACATAACTCACTTAGTATTGCATCCAAGCTGGTAAAAAGCCCCGATGTACACACACTACTTCTTTTTCTTCGGTATTAAGCACAATTCCCTTCGTCAATCCAATTATAGAAGATGAATTTCTCCCTCCTGATATTTGCGAGCTATCGGAATCATCATAATGTTGCGTACATGTTGTATACCGTTTTCTTAATGCAATATTAAATCCTTAGATTGAGCATAATTCCGTGAGCGTATGTCGCAGAAATACTCTCAATAATTCTCTCAAACCAACCTGTAATCGAACCTCTTTTGAATTCACCGGCTAATAGTAATGACCACATATGGAGATAACCCGATACGACTAACTTGAAAAGGAAGTAAACATCCCAAATTTGTGACTTACTGTTTGTTCTATATTTTTGAACAGTCCACAACGCCGTGTGACACTGAGTACTACAACGTAACTCCTTAAAGTGATAGTTATACACTGTTAGCACAACAACGTAACTTCTTACATCAGTTATAACCAGATTGTCAATTAATAATTACTTAAAGTGACAGTTATGCCCCAACGAGTTATCTTGAGACTTGCAATCAACCAACAACGTCTCAATGATAAGAAGATCACCCGTGAAATATCACTTCAATTTCGCATCAATAATACTGTACAAAAACCCCGAAGTCATTTTTTTCAAATTATCGCTCAAGCCGTGAATTTGTATCCCTCTGTGAAAATATTTTATCCGACCAAAATACCACTCATTTACCAAAATAGTATATCCAGGAAATAAATTTTGGAAAATATCTTCTGATAATCTAAATCGTAAATTCAGTCCATGTTATATTATCCTAACCATCAGCCCAACTTCATGAAGCCCACGATCCAACCAAATGCGGGTAAAGATCCAACTCTCAAAGCGCATATCCGAGGCCCATACATAACCGGTTATATAGATGATACCCTAAAAACACATTAACCCTAATATTTCTCATCCTCAGATATACGCCTACCAACAAAATACGCTCCTTCATCTAACTCCCAACTCCCAACTAAGATCTGAGAAAATAATTTCCTTCTCCTATATCAAAAACACACATCAAACGAACCTCAATCATAAACGAATCTCATCTCAAATCACAAAATACATCCTAATCCAAACCTTGTGTTCATGTGCTTCTGAATCCGAACCAAGAAATCAGAAAAAAGGACTTCAAGATCATTATAAATATGGTCTCGGGTAGGTTATTTTTTTTGTCGAGTTGATTTTTATCTTCAATCGAATAAAAGAAGGGATTGAAACCGATGGTTTTAGTCATTCTTTAGATTTCGAATATAATGATGAAGCTTTGTCTTCGTAAATGATCTATGATGATATTGGTTTAAAGAAAAAAATCTTTGGAAAGATTAAAATTGAACCCATTCTGAGATTGGTTTGTATTTGTTTTTGTTTGAGTCTTGTTAGAATGATATAGAAGAAGGAGGATAGGATAGAATTGGGATTTTATTGTGGTGAGTTGTGTCGAATGTTGGATTGAGTCGAGTCTGTTGAAACGAGTGTTATACAATTTGTTTTCTTTCTATCTTGCACGGATGATGTATAGACTGTGGTCGTGAGTATTGGTATTTGGTTCAGTGGTCGTTTTTATGGTTTACGCATAACAGCTTCCATTTGTTACTCGTAAACATTTGACTTACGCGTAACCTTTATCACCCTTAAGCGTAAACATAGTTTCTTCTGCGTAAAACAGTTATGCGTAGCTTCTTACGCGTAAAAAAATAGTCCCTTACGCATAACTTTTTCTTAGGCGTAAGAAATTGCTTACTCGTAAGCTCTTACGCGTATTCCATACGCGTAAGAATAACCTTAGGCGTAGAAAACTAGGGTTTTGACCCTTTGACCATTTTCCGGCGAATTTTCCGACCAATATTTTGTCCATCTGCATAAAGACCCAGAAATCATCATAAACAATGCTTCATTTTGACTATTTGACCACGGAAACAGACCAGATTGACCACATATATTTCACGGTTTGGATCAAAATGTCACAAAAATGAATACAGAAACTGACTTGGACAAAAAATGAAACAAGACAGATTGTACACAAGAATAGACTAGATGACAATTTTGACCAAAAAAGATATAGAAACTTGTATAAAACAGTTTTCCTAGAGAGTAGGAAAAAAAAATTCGGACCATAAAAATGATACAAAAATAGTTTTAACAAGATTCAAAAACCACAATAAATCAACAACACAATAACCATGGCTCTGATACCACTTGTTAGGATTGAATATCTATAGATTTATGTGGTTTTGGGAGGCCTTGTTTGGTGGAAGAAGATGAATATCTTCATCCTTTTAGAGAGAGAAAGTAGAGAGAGGGAGGAGAAACACAAGGATACTTGACTAAAATGAAAACAATACAAATGACCTAATGCTTAACCTCACCTCTCATGGAGAGTCATGAGGGGTATTTATAGGCTCAACTAACAATTACTTTGCCACTTAAACGATACTAGTCCCTATGGTCAAAGTATACTACGCATCTAGTCCAATTCACGTAAGTGACGTTATCTTTATAAAAAAGCGAGGCTAACAAAAAAAAGTACACGAACATTAAAATAATGTAATTATTAAATGAGGAAGTAAAAGTCTTTTTACATTAGATCCTTATATAATCTAATCTCTCTTCAAATAAGCCACACATTTTGACCTTATTAAAACCCTCTTATATAAACTTATAAGCCCACTCATATAATCTTAGCCAAATATTTAGTTTAGCCTTATTTAAGATTATAAGCTTATAAGCCCATTGAGAAATAAATTTAAAATTAGAATGGCTAAAAGAAACTAAAACAACACATTTCAGGTAAATTTGAAACTATAGATACATCTATTTTTAAATTTTTTCACCCTCATTTAAAATGTTTAGCTAAAATTTCTTTTAAATATTTTAATTTCTTTTCTCACATAATATCTTACTCTGTTATAGCAAAGGGTGTGTTAACGTGGGTTATGTGTTAACCCTTAACGCGCATGCGTCAAGGTGTGTTAACCACACCGTGGTTGTGAGTTAAGGGGGCGTTAACGTGGGTAAGTTAACCGCATAACGCAACGTTCAGCTGCAATAAAAAAAATCATTTCACCCCTTCAATGTTTACATTCCATTTAAAACAAATTTTCACTTAAACCCCCTCAACCTATTCAAATTTAAATTTAAACGGTTCAGTATGAGCGGGATAACCAGATTCAAATTTAAAATTTAAAATTCAAATATGAGTGGGATTTATTCAAATTCAAATTTAAATTCAAATCAAATCTTCGTATATATACGTGTGTCCACCAGAGTTGTTTATCACACACAACTCACACAAAGATTCTCAACAATGTCTCGCAAAGACTTCTCCAAATAATTCCCTAGTCTACAACAAATGACAGAGAAAGGCCTTTCCAGTAGAAGATGAAGTTTATCATACTCCACCTGAAGATGTCTTTCTCTTATTCCAACTGGAAAATGTATTTGTAAACACTTCACCGGTTAACAATCCACCTGTTAACACTCCACGGGTGGACCTCCAAAATAATCCGTTTGGGTTTAATGATGATTATCTTCTAGAACTTGAGCAGGATTAGGCAAATCTTAGAGAGATACGAGAAAACGAGGCATGCAAGGAAGCTGCTCGTTTGGAGCAGGAAGCCTAAGCAGAACTGGGTTGAGATTATGGAATGAAAGTATTATGATGGCGAGTTTAGGTCCTCTTCGAGTGAGGAGGGTTATAACTCAGATGATTTCTTTTATTAATTTGTAGTTTTATTTTCATTACTCTCGTGGCAGTTTGTATTAATCGTACTATGTAATTCGTGTTTAACTTTAATGTTTAATATAAGTCGTATTTTAAATGTTATGTTTTTTATTAAATGAAGTATTAGTTTTAGTTTAAAAGTTAAATTTGAAAATATTTGAATTAAAGTGAGTTAAGAGTGAGTTATAATAAGAGGTGGTTATTTTTAAGTTAAGATAAAAAAAAAAAGTTAAAGCTAATATGAAGCTGACCCGACAGTATCTTAAAGTTTAACCTAAAGACATGATACCTTCCAGCTCTTAGAGTAATAAATTTTGTTAATTTCAACTATTCGATAGTCGGTACACGTGAGTGGTGGTAAAAAGGAAATTTAAGAAGATATCTGCCCTTAATAAAATAATGGAAATTTGTCGCTTTCGTTTTACTTAATATAATACTTAAACACAAGGAAATAAGCATTGGACGACCGGATGCCTAAACTATGACCATATTGCAATAAACAATCCAATTATATAAATAAAAATATTATTATTAGTATGAGGCACTTTATTTTGCTTAATCATAAATTGATGGTTAACAAGGGACAAATCCTCACCATCCATCTAGTTTGATCTAATGGTGGGGATTAACCTAAGATTTAGTAGATAAACCTAAGTCCATGTTTTTTTCTTGTCTTTTTGTCTTTCTTTTTTATTCACTTTTTTTTTGTTTTTTTTTCTTATTCACGTTTTTTCTTAATTAACGTTTTTTTTTTTTTTTAATTTCGCGTTTTTTTTCTTCGAGTTCATACGTTTTCATCTGTTTTCATACGTTCTTATCAGTTTTCTTACGTTTTCGCCCGTTTTCATCATTTTTCTTTCATTTTCGTCCATTTTTCATACGTTTTCATCCGTTTTCATACGTGTTTTTACTCTTTAATACGTTTTCGCCTGTTTTCATACGAATTCGTCCGTATTCTTACGTTTTCGTCCATTTTCTTAAGTTTTCGTTCGTTTTCATACGTTTCTGACTATCACAAGTGATTTCTGTGATATTCAGAATATCACTTGTGATTATCTGAATATCACTTTGTGATATTCTGAAAAACACAAGTGATATTTTGTTAATATCACTTTGTGATTTTCTGAATATCACGTTGTGATATTCTGAATATCACTTGTGATTTTGTGAATATCACTATGTGATATTTTGAATATCACTCTGTGATATTCTGAATATCACTCTGTGATATTATGAATATCATTTTGTGATATTCTGAATATGAGTTTGCGATATTCTGAATATCACTTTGCGATAGTATGAATATCACTTTGCGATATTATCAATATCACTTGTGATTTTCTTGATATCACTGTGTGATATTTTGAATATCACGTATGATTTTCATGTTACAAAACATTAGTTGAAAATCACTTATTATATTCAAAAAATCACTTGTGGTATTCAGAATATCACAAGTGATATTATGAATATCACAGAATATCACATAACATCACTTGCGATATTCACAGTATCATTTGTGATATTCAGAATATCACTTGTGCTATTCAGAATATCACTTGTACTATTCAGAATATCACTTGTACTATTCAGAATATCATTTGTGATATTCAGAAACGTATGAAAACGTTTAAAAACGGCCGAAAACATTTAATAATGGACGAAAACGGACGAATATGTATGAAAACGTAAAAACACGTATGAAAACGGACGAAAACGTATGAATAATGTAAGAAGACGTAAGAAAACGGGCGAAAACATATGAAAACGGACAAAAATGTATGAAAACGGACAAAAACGTATAAAATCGGGCGAAAACGTATGAAAACAGACAAAAAATAGATGAAAACGTATTGAAACGGACGAAAACGTATGAAAGGGAAGAAAAAAAACGCGGATTAAAAAAAAAGTAAATAACGTTAATTAAAAAAAACAAACAAAAAAAAGAAAACGTGAATATTAAAAAATGCGAATTTTGAAAAAATTAAACGTGAATATTAACAAAAAAATGTTAATTAAAAAAAAAAAAAAAAAAAAAAAAATAATAAAAACTGATTATAACAAAAACGTGAATAATTAAAAAAGAAAAAAAAAAAGAAAAAAAATAAACAAAAGAAGAAAGAAAGAAAGAAAGAAAGAAAACAAAAAGATAAGAAAAAAACATGGACTTAGGTTTAGACATATTAAATCTTAGGTTAATCCCCTCCATTAGATCAAACTAAATAGATTGTGGGAATTTGTCCCTTGGTAAGCATCAAAATAAGAGTAAGCATTTGAAAATTCCTCATTATTATTATTATTATATGCTTTCTAAATACTCGAAAGGAGCAATGTAAGGAATACTTTGGGGATACTCATGCATAATTTATATAAGGCACTTTATTTTGCTTACTCAAAAATCCATACTTATCAAGGAACAAATCCTCACCATCCATCTAGTTTAATCTAATGATGGGGATTAACCTAAGATTTGGTAGATAAACCTAAGTCCATGTTTTTTTTCTTGTCTTTTTGTCTTTCTTTTTTATTCACAATTTTTTTTTTGTTTTTTTTTTCTTATTCACGTTTTTTTACTAATTAATTTTATTATTATTATTTTTTTATTTCGCGTTTTTTTTTTCTTTTTTTTTATTTCGCTTTTTTTTAATCCGTGTTTTTTTTCTTCGATTTCATACGTTTTCATCTGTTTTCATACGTTCTTATACGTTTTCGTCCGTTTTCTTACGTTTTCGCCCGTTTTCATCATTTTCGTCCATTTTTCATACGTTTTCATCCGTTTTCAGACGTGTTTTTACTCTTTCATACGTTTTCACCCGTTTTCATACGAATTCGTCCGTATTCTTACGTTTTCGTCCGTATTCTTACGTTTTCGTCCATTTTCTTAAGTTTTCGTTCGTTTTCATACGTTTCTGACTATCACAAGTGATTTCTGTGATATTCAGAATATCACTTGTGATTATCTGAAGGTCATTTTGTGATATTCTGAGAAACACAAGTGATATTTTGTTAATATCACTTTGTGATTTTTTGAATATCACATTATGATATTCTGAATATCACTCTGTGATTTTCTGAATATCACTCTATGATATTCTGAATATCACTCTGTGATATTATGAATATCACTCTGTGATATTCTGAATTTCACTTTGCGATATTCTGAATATCACTTTGCGATATTATGAATATCACTTGTGATTTTCTTGATATCACTGTGTGATATTTTGAATTTCACGTATGATTTTCATGTTACAAAACATTAGTTGAAAATCACTTGTTATATTCAAAAAATCACTTGTGGTATTCAGAATATCACAAGAATATCACTTGTGTTATTCAGAATATCACATAATATCACTTGCGATATTCACAGTATCATTTGTGATATTCAGAATATCTCTTGCGTTATTCAGAATATCACTTGTGCGATTCAGAATATCACTTGTGATATTCAGAAACGTATGAAAACGTTTAAAAACGGCCGAAAACATTTAATAACGGACGAAAACGTATGAAAACGGACGAAAACGTAAGAAAACGGACGAATATGTATGAAAACGTAAAAACACGTATGAAAACGGACGAAAATGTATGAATAATGGACGAAAACGTAAGAAAACGGGCGAAAACGTATGAAAACGAACAAAAATGTATGAAAACGGACAAAAATGTATGAAAACGGGCGAAAACGTATGAAAACGGACGAAAAATAGATGAAAACGTATGAAAACGGACGAAAACGTATGAAAGGGAAGAAAAAAAACGCGAATTAAAAAAAACGTAAATAACGTGAATTAAAAAAAACAAACAAACAAAAGGAAACGTTAATATTAAAAAATATGAATTTAAAAAAATTTAACGTGAATATAAACAAAAAAAACGTTTATTAAAAAAAAAAAAAAAAAAAAAAAAAAAAAAAAAAAAAACCTGATTATTACAAAAAACGTGAATATTAAAAAAAAAACCAAAAAAAAAAAAAAAAAAAAACAAAAGAAGAAAGAAAGAAAGACAAAAAAAACAAAAAGATAAGAAAAAAACATGGA
This sequence comes from Chrysanthemum seticuspe, assembly GCA_019973895.1. Classification (NCBI taxonomy): domain Eukaryota; kingdom Viridiplantae; phylum Streptophyta; class Magnoliopsida; order Asterales; family Asteraceae; genus Chrysanthemum; species Chrysanthemum seticuspe. Next base: position 202,936,477 of record BPTQ01000005.1, on the reverse strand, counting down.
CTTAGGTTTAGACATATTAAATCTTAGGTTAATCCTCACCATTAGATCAAACTAAATTGATAGTGGGGATTTGTCCCTTGGTAAGCATCAAAATAAGAGTAAGCATTTGAAAATTCCTCTAATTTATATATACAAGCATATCTGGCAAGCAACTTATAATAGGTGATACATATATTATCATGAGTTTGAGATCAATATATATCTCATATTTACTATATATTCAATATATTAATTTTATCCAACTGTTCTTTATTAAAATTAATAAAAACAATTTTCATTTTTTTTTAAAACAACATATTTTACAAACGGTAAATCGTTAAATTATAAAAAAAATACATCATCGCGACGAGAATTAAATTATCTATACTACTTATAATAGAGGAATGAATCTCTCTCCTCATGGTCTTAAAATTAAAACTTACAAAATACAAAGCCTATTGTACAATACATAATGCACTATTAATAATCTTTCTCATCAATCTTAATTTTAAGACTTACAAGTCCTTAAAACTTAATGTACAAAATACAAAGCACTATTAATGTGGTCAAGATATTTAATATAGTTAATTAATTAACTGGTCAATAAATACAATTAATGCAGTTATTAAAACACCCCTTACACAAGAAATACAAATTATCAAGCATATTATACAACCAACTTAAACATAATTCTTGCATTAAAATGTCACTAATACAAATAGTAAAGAACATTATACAAATATTTAAGCCCGAACGGGCAACAGTCCAAATGGGCTCGAGGCCGAGCGGGTATGATGCAAACGGGGTCGAGCCCGAGTGGGCACGGGCCAAAGGGGCTCGAGCCCGAACGGGCACGAGCTAAACGAAATTCTTGAAATCCGTAAATTTATTATCAAAAAGAACATAATAAACTAAAATACATGATTCACCGGAAAATTTTATTTCAGGGTATCCGCCGCCGCAACGCGCGGGTACCCTGCTAGTATTTTTCTATAGATATGCACTTCTCAATATTTTCGACAAAATTTTTTTTCAAAAATTCCGCCCAGAAAAATCACATATGGTTTGTAAAATCATATATGATTTTCAAAAATCAAATGTGATTCGATTTTTACAAATCATATATGATTTTTTCAAATCATATATGATTTTTACAAATTACATATGATTTGAAAAAATCATATGTGATTTATAAAAATCGAATCACATGTGATTTTCACAAATTACATATGATTTTTCTGGGCCGAAATTTTGAAAAAAAAAAATTATTCAAACTATACAAAAGTGCATATCTATAGAAAGATAATTTAATTCTCATCGCGATAGTATGATTTTTTTCTCTTAACGATTAACGGTTTGCGAGATATCTATGGTAAATTTGATATCAATATTGAACTTTTGCCATATTATTATATATGCTAAAAATGAAGTATGAATAGTGCCAAATGATGTAGTAACATTGCTATATAAAAAAAAAAAGGTAAGGGTCAAGTATGCAAAGGCTTAAACTTTAGGGAATAGTTTGAAACTATTCTCTAAGATTTAACTGCCTTTGCAAACTTGGTCTTTCAGAAACTAACGATGTAATAAAATTGAACTTTTAATGACCGATACATAAATACTTATATACATTTATAAAAAAAATATAACATGTCCATAGCACTCCCACAACAACACACGAGATCACCGCTCGTTATTAAATTAATAATGGTTGTGTTAGGATTTAGAAAATCTTGTTGTTAAAGAGTCGGTCACCTCAAGTATATGTATTCGTTAGAAGGCTCGTAGTCGTAGTCATTTAGTGTTAGTAAGTAGTTTGTTAAGTAACACCGTGAAGGACGGACGGGTCTTTACCCACTGTATGCCTGATCCACAGCCCGTAGGAGGCGTGTCTTGTATGTAACTATAAATACCCTTTGCCTAGCAAGGCAAAGGGTTGGAGCTTTCATAATTCATTTTTATTTGTCTCACTAAAGTTCCCAACTCTCTTCCACTTTCTCTCTCTAAACTTCTTTTCATACGCCCCATATTTGTGTTTGATTGTGTGTTTGTGAAAACCAGTATGTTACAAATGGTATCAAGAGCCATGGTTTGATCATTCATCTTTCATGTTCTTGGATTTCTAGTGGTTTTCATAAGGTTTTTGGGTTTGAATGAGTTTTGTGTAGCTTTCACCATTTGGATCATTTCTAGTGTTAAAGTTTGAATTTTGATAGTACTTTTGTGTTTAGAATCATTATATACGTTTAGGTTTTGTTTTGGAAGGCTTGAATCATCGTGGTTGGATTGTTTTTGGATTGAAAACTGTTGTTTTTGAAAGTTTCATTGAAGCCGTTTGTCCCTCGAATGGATTTCCTTGAAGCGGTTTGTCTAGCAAATCAAGCGGTTTGTCATTGTTTTTATGCGGTTTGTCACTAATTTCAAGCGGTTTGTCTCATTTCTTTGAAGCGGATTGTCAAAGAAGCGGTTTGTCTATTGAGACAAAACGACAAGAAATGACAAAGTAGTGGAAGTAGTAGGTGTACTTGTGTACTAAGCGATTTGTCAATATAAGCGGTTTGTGTGTTATGCGTTTTGTCTGTTAAGCGTTTTGTCAACTTAAGCGATTTGTCTCTTAAGCGATTTGTCAAGTAAGCGATTTGACAGAAGCGGTTTGTCAAGAGTGCGATTTGACTGAAGCGGTTTGTCAAGGGTGCGATTTGACTGAAGCGGTTTGTCAAGGGTGCGATTTGACTAAAGCGGTTTGTCAAGGGTGCGATTTGTCTATTGAGACTTGTCATTTCTTCATGTTACGTTTTACAGTTTTCTCTTGATTTAGTAAAATCCCGTGAAAGAATCTATTTCCCGGTTTAATCAAAGAGTAGTAAAATCCCGTGGAATCAGTAATCATGTCTACAATTACTTCTTCCGTTGTTGATGGCGTTCAAGCTGCCGGATCCGATACTCGTCCTCCCATGCTGGATAGAACCGACTATGACTCTTGGGCTCAAAGAATCAGACTGTATTGCTTAGGAAAGGAAAATAGGGTTAACATCCTTAAGTCAATTGATGAAGGACCATATCAAATTGAAACTACCAGAGATATCCTTGAAACCGCTGCAGATGATTCAGTTGTATTGGGATTGGATAGACCAAAGATGTATGATGAGCTTGATGATAAGGAGAAGAAGAGATACGATGCAGACATCAGAGTTTCAAACATTATACTTCAAGGTTTACCTAAGGACATTTACAAGTTGATCAATCACAACATTGAGGCTAAGGCAGTCTGGGATAATGTTAAGATGCTTCTCTCTGGTTCAGAACTAACTAAAGAAGATAGGGAGTCTCAGCTGTATGATGACTTTGTGAACTTTATAATGAAACCAGGGGAAAGTGTTACTGAATATTATGTGAGATTCCACAAGCTTGTGAATGATATGAGGAATATCAAAATGACAATGCCAAATATCCAGCTAAATTCAAAGTTTGTAAACAACATGAATCCTGAATGGCACAAATTTGTCAATGCAGTCAAACTAAATAAAGGATTGAGGAACACCAATTACGAGCAATTGTATGCTTATCTGCTCCAAAAAGAGAAGCATGCTGCATTTGAACGAATGATCATGGAAAAGTTCAATACCAATGCTGGAGATGCAAGTTCTTCTAATGATTCCACTGCATTCTACACAAATGTGGGAATTACTACCAAAGCATCACAATTCATACCTACTGGGGATGGTAATCACAAACTCATTCCTGATCCAGGATATAAGCCTTCAGACTCATTCATGGAACAACTTGTCAATCAACTAACTCTAATGGTTAAGCAAAACTTGAACTTTACCCCACACACCAACAATCACCTCAGAACTGCATCCAATCTTTACAATCATGCTACGGTTAGAGATGGAAAGGTAGTGGTGCAAAACGTGCAAGGAAGACAGAATGCATACCTTCCACATAATGAAAAAGGAAATGCAGGAGCTGGTTATGGGATTGCTGGTGTTGGTGGAGGATATGTGGGTAATCAGAACCGTGGAAGGAAGATGGCACAGGGTCAAGGGAAGCCAATCAAGTGCTATAACTATGGTGGAGAAGGACACATTCCAAGGAACTGGACTCTTCCAAAACGTCCACAAAATGCAGAATATTTCAGGGACAAAATGCTACTGGTGCAAGCTCAAGATAATGGAGTTGTGTTGGATGAGGAAGAATTGCTATTCCTTGCTGAGGGAAATGCCAAAACTTATGATGCTGATGTGGATGAACAACCAGTGCAGGGTATGGCTCAGAACAATCCCAATGCATTTCAAGTTGCTGACTGTGATGCATTTGACTCGGATGTGGATGATGAACCAACGGCCCAGACCATTTTTATGGCTAGCATTTCACCAATTTTCTCTCCAAAGGTTCCTTCACCACAACAGGCCAATCCCTCCAAGGAATCGATCATATTAGAGGTACTAAAATTATACGATGAGGTTGATGAGCAAAAGATTCACGACAAAGTACAATCAACTGAAATCATTGAATTAGATATTGAAAATATGGGTAATAGCAATGTTGTCCCATATGATCAATATGTGAAGCAAGATGAAAGTGAAATTGTACCAAGTAATGTATCTTCTGCAGTCAATAATGACTATATTTTTGATGAATACACTGCATGTGCTCCTGATGATTCCATAACTTCTGAACTAAATGCCTACAAGGAACAAGTTGCCATATATGAAAAGCGTGCTAAGTTTGAATTGACTACCCGTGAGCAGGAGATGGATAACCAAATACGTACACTTATTAGAAAAAGTAATTTTAGGGAAGAAATATTAAAACAAGAGTTAAATTCCTTACAAGAAAAGCTTAATAAAACTGTTAAGCAAAAGCAAGATCTTCAAGAAAATGTAAAAGTGCTCAAACAGGAATTTAATGCTAAGGAATCAAAACTTTTAAATGATTTTTCCAACCTAAAAACTTTGAAAAACAAACTTGAAAACAAGTTATACGTACAAGGGAACACCATTCAAACTGCTCACTTGATCAATAAACATAGAGTGTTAAGCGATGAGCACAGTACTGATATTGTAGAGGAACCCAATCCTGAGGTTGGAAAGAAAGCAAAAGCAGCTCAAAAGGTAATCTATGATGGCAATGAAATTCTTAAGCCTAGACAAAAGCCTACATGTGTTGAGTGCACTGAGGAGGATAGAGAATTAGAAGATGCCACTAGAGAGAAATTGGATAAGAAACTAAAAGATCCATGGTGCATAAAGTATAATATCACATTTAAAACATCAAATTATGCTAAGGAAAATTGGATTGCCTTTAATAAGTTTCGACCTCAGACTCAGCTAACCCCAGAGCAAGTGTTCTGGAAGAAAGATTTGGATAAGCAAAAAGCTGAGGTGATCTTGTTGAAAAGAATCCCCCTTGTAGGAAATTGCCTCCAGCCGCTGTATATCCTCCAAATACACCTATGCATTTAGTGCCTAGAACTCTTCCCACACAAAGCAAAACCTTAGTCAGCTTATATGTATTTTACCAACTGTTTGTTGACTTTGAGAAGACTTGTAAGAAGAGAATCACTCCAACAGGAATTACTGAAGGGGAAAGGGGTTTTGAGCAAACTAAATAATGTTACTTAACCGAGGTCATGCCTTTCTTTAAACAACTAAAAGAACAATTTGAGTCTCTCCAAAAGGACATAGATACCGAGGTTAAAGACATGAAAAGAATGTTTAATGAAATGGAAACTGAGGTCAAAGATTATGAATGTGAGATTAAAAGTAATGAGATCGAGAGGAAAAATCTGCATATCTTAAATGATAACTTGATTTCTAGATGTGTTGCTCAGGATGTGTTCTACACTGTTACAAATTATTCTATTACTGCTTCTCAATTTCATGAATTATTTGTTGCCTTGAAAGTTTCCCATGATCGTGTCATTGAGCTTGAGACCACAAATTCAAAATTGCATGAGAAAATAGAACGGGATGATCATGATAACTTGGTCAAAAATTTCTCTAAATTGGAAGTTGAACATCTTGCTTTGCAATTAAAATATCAACATCTCAAAGAAAATGTTAAACCCTCAAATGCCAAGACATCCTCGGATGCTCCTGAGTTTGATGCAGTTTTTGAAATTAGCAAACGTGATGAACAGATTTGAGCTCATTATAACACGATCAAAAGATTGAAAACCCAAATTTCACAATTAAAGAGTGAAAAGAATGATGTGACTGGCTCCCAAATACCTCCTCCTTTAGATTCTCAGAATTCTTAAAGATTTCATCTTCAAAACATCATTAATGCGTTACAACAGGAAAATGAGTCTTTTCAAGCAGAAAATGAAAAAGTTAAACAGCATTTCAAAGAGTTATATGAATCAATTAAAGTCACTCGTGACAAAAACAACGTAAAGATAACTTCTTTGCAAAATGAAATTGAGAATCTGAAGAGTCAGGTAAAAGGGAAAATGCCAATCACCAATGGTGAGGATATTGAACCAAAGGTGCCTGCTTGTACTAAATATGCTATGTCTGTGAAGTATATTCCCCCTCATCTTAGAAACAATGAACTAGCATGTCAAACATACTTTTCGTACCTTAAGGATAGTTTAAAATGTCTCCGTGAGATTGTTGAAGAGGACAAGATAGAGAAACCACTTGATAATGCGATTGGGCATGCATGCTTATATGCCAAACGATCTCAGGAACTTTTAGAATGCATAATAGCAATATGTCCTAAATCTGGTACTAGAAAAGATAGTGTTGTTGTGACTTGTTCTATTCCTAAAGTCAAGCATGTGACCTTTGATTTACCTCCTAGGATCTCAGATCCCAGCACTTCTAGACCAGGAATGCAGAAAGTAGTGAAACCAACTAATGTTCCCATCGTTCCTTCTACAGGAGTAATCAGTGACACTATGGTAAGCGGGTCAAAGCCTCCAGGCAATACAAAGCAAGATAGGACCTCGCGAGCCAAGAGTGATCAAGGGAAGAAAGTAGAAGACCACCCTAGGAACAATAAGTTTGAGTTGAATAAGACGAATCGTGTTGATTCTAGTATTAGCTATAAGCGCACTGTAATTAATTTGAATTCTGCTACTATTTGCAAAAGATGTAATGAATGTTTAGTTTCTGGTATTTATAATGAATGTGTTGTGAATGAGTTGATTAATGTTGTCAAATCCCCAGTCAATAATGTAAGAAATGCTAAACAGATTAAGGATGCCAGAAAGCCATTCTGGAAAAAGGTTAGAAATTACTGGAAACAAACAGGAAGAAAGTTCAATAATGTGGGTTATCAATGGAAAGCCACTGGTCGCACATTCAAAGATAATGAATTTTGTCCTAATAGAAATAGATCTATGCCCACTAAGGAATGGAAACCAACTAGTAGGATCATCCCCTTAAGAAGTTGTCATACTACACATAGGACAAGTGATACTACTAGTCTTGCATCCACCTCTAATGATGTCATTGCTTCTATTTCTGATGTGGGTGTTCTAATCTCAATCACTAACCAAGTGGAACCCATTCTCGCATGGGGATCCAAATTATCCAGTCATCCATATTTGTCTGTGTTCAACAGCAGGTCGTACAAATCGTTCTATGGTATTTGGACTCAGGCTGTTCCAAGCATATGACTGGAGATCGCTCGCATCTCATGAACTTTGTGAGTAAATTCATCGGGACTGTTAGATTCGGGAACGACCACTTTGGGGAAATTATGGGTTACGGGGATTATGTTGTTGGTGACAGTGTAATTTTCAGGGTTTATTATGTTTGTTAGGAATTGGAAATTCCATGTTACAGTGTCGGTCACCCCAATTATGGTCTAGCATAAGTTAGCTCGTAGACATGTCGTGTGTTACGTTGTTTTGTAGTTAATTAGTTAATTAGTAGCGTAGAATAGTTTAGTGTAACACCGTGGAGGAAGGGCGGGTCTTTACCCACTGTATGCCTGATCCACAGTCTGATAGGAGGACGTAGTATTTGTAAGTATAAATACCCCTTCCATCCATGGAAGGGGTGGAGCTTCTCAATCTAACCTTTCATTTTTGTTCTACAAGTCTCTACCAAGAAACTCCCTCTCATCTACATTCTCTCTCTAATGGCAAACATGTATTTTGATCATTCAAGACCACCCGAATCATCAACACAATAATATTTACGATCCTAACAAATGGTACCAGAGCCAAGGTTATGGTGTTTTGTTGATTTGTTTGGTTTTGTATCATGGTTATGGTGGTTTTTGGTTCATGTTGAAAACTGTTTTTGTACTTTTTGATGGTCAGAAAAACTTTTCTCGAGTATTATTATGGTAAACAGTTTAACATGTTTTTGTATTCTTTTCGGCCAAAATTGTCATGTGATGTTTACCTGTCTAAAAATCTGTCTTGTGTCATTATTTTTGGTCCAAGTCAGTATTTTTTATCATTTTTACATGACTTTTTGTACAAAACTATATCCGTGAAAGTATAGGTGGTAATTTGGTCAGATTCTTGTAGTCTTTTTCATGGTCAAAAATGGGTCATATGAAGAGTTCTTATCACTTTTATGAGTTTCTTATGAATCTGGTCACACCTGCTCACTCTAAGGCAGTCAAAATGGGTCAATGAAGCACTTTTTTTGCAGTTTTTCTGGGTAAGTACGAAGATGGTCGGAATATCTTAGTCGGAAAACTCATCAGAAATAGTCAAATCTTGCTAGTGACTTGTGCCTTACTGTAGCGACTTGTACATGAGGTAGCAACTTGCCATGAGTCTTTACTCATGGTAGCGACTTGGTCTAGCAACTTGGACTAGCGACTTAGTGCTAGCGACTTGACTCTTGACTAATCAGAAATGGCGACTTGTGACTCAAAATGGTTAGCGACTTGACTCAAAAAGATTAGCGACTTGACTCAAAAAAAGTTAGCGACTTGACTCAATATAGCGACTTGGACAGAAATGAAGAATGAGAATACAAGACTAACAACTACCACAAGACCATATACCAAATACCAAAACCCAACAACCTCAGATTATTTCAACCATCATCAGCCCACTCATAACATCAACAACTTCAGAATATTATCTCAATCAAACCTGGACACTCAACTCATATCAAAAACAGAAAATTAAAAAGAGAATCTCAGATTTGATTTCGTGCATATTCTCAAGGACACATCGGTTGTATCTCTTCCCACGATAAATCATTATCCTCATCGACTCCTATTTGAAGCTTTGCTTCTTTATTAATGTTCGAACTATAAAGAATGACAAAACCATTAGGCTTCATCATGTCTTTGTTTCGACTGACATCTAAAACAGAAATGAAATATCAAACCTACCTTGATTCGTGGCTGTGATATCATACTCAAACCATCCCTGTGGCGAGTCAAGTGGGGGTTATGATGGCGTTTCAAGCCTGTTTGCTGTGGTTATATAACACGTTATGTCTTCATCATGTCTTCTTCTATGGTTAGATGAGTGTACGATTCAGTTGTACAATGATTATTGGAGATGCGTATGAAGGTGGGAGCAGACAGGATGTGAACATGATTTAAGTTTGATGGGTTTTTTTTTACGGAATGGGTGATATCAGTGATGAGGGAGGCGGATTAAATGTTTTTTAGATGAATTAAGGATTGATGATACGCTGATTTGTAGAAATAGAGAGGATGGAGACGGACAATAAGAGAGTGTTGTTAGGGTTTGCTCAAATGAAAAATGAGATTAGGGTTCTCGTTTTTTATCTGTGGTAGAAAATGGTATTTTTAGGTTGTGACACTGGATCGGTTATATCAATTTTATACGGATATGATGACCTTGGGCCTTGGCAAACGAGTGCAACTTGGTTTTAGGCTAAAAAATTAATATGATATACCGGATCTGAAATTCACTAACGGTTAATGGGCTTGAATTTCTTTATGGATCGTGTGTAAGGGATTGGTATAACAATACTTTGTTATCCAAGCGTTTTTATTGCTATTATAAAAGAGTTGGTATATTTGGTATTAAATATTTTCACGGGAGGATACAAAATTCACGGCTTGAGCGAAAAAGTGAAAAATGACTACGGGATTTTGTACGGTATTATTGATTTGGTATTGAAGTGTTGGTTCAAACGGTTTTTAAATTGGACTTGGAGCCGGGTCAAATTCTTTTCAATTTGTTATATGACAAAGATATATGAATGCATGAGATGATCATTGCAAGAAATGACATTGACAGGATCGGGTTGAACAGTTATTTGGACCGGACTTGAATTATTATGTGATGAAAGATTTGATGATATGAGATTGGATGATTAGATTTGATGGGTTATGAGGTTTGATTCTTTGGGCTACACATTCTCACGTAGTATATTATGTCACGGCTTGAAGTGTTTATTGGAAAATATTGACTACGGGATTGTTTGGATGGTATCTCTTATTTGGATTTGAAGTGAGGTCTTCCGGGCACGTTTACTTATTTCGTCTTCTTTCTTTCTACCCTTCCGCGAAGATGACTTGTTTGGGCATTTATAGAGGGTGATAAAGACTTGGCTATTTAGTTACGTTTGTGACTCTTTCTCGCTTAACCCACAACGTAACTATCACTTCGGTGTCTCACTCAGTTGAGAATGTCAAGAGGTTTTGTACATTGGGTACACCGTTTCTTCTTCACAAGGATTAGTACAAGTTTAAGTAACAAATCTGGGGAATTTTACTTCATGATCAAGTTCAGTATATCGGGTTTACTTCTTCATGTGGTCACTACAATAGCCGACAGAATGTGTGAATGATGTGTTTACCAAAGTGTTGATTGGATGGTTGATGATGTTGTTGATGTTGGATAATGAACCATTGATGAACCGCTGCATGTTCCCCTAAAACAGATATTCACTGAAACCGAAATTGTCATAATACATTCAAGCTGACATTGTTTACGGTTGTGTCTTGATTTTGTAAAATCCCGCGAAAGAAACTATTTCTCGGTTTAAATCATAGACTTGTAAAATCCCGTAACAATGGAAACATCCTGGTAAAAGTAAAGTGCATTTCCGGATCTATCTTACGGTTTATTCTTGGTTTTGTAAAATCCCGCGAAAGAACCTATTTTTTGGTTTAAACCATAGAATTGTAAAATCCCGTAATGATGGAACCATCCTGAAGAAAAGAAAAGTGTACGTCTCAGTGCGCTTTAACTTCAATAGAAGAGAAATCTTCTTATGACGTATGAACACAACAGTTCATGCCTCGTTCTCTAAAGAAAAGAAAAGTGTACGTCTCAGTGCGCTTTATCTTCAATAGAAGAGAAATCTTCTTATGACGTATGAACACAACAGTTCATGCCTCGTTCTCTAAAGAAAAGAAATATGTATGCTTCAGTGCGCATTATCTTCGAAAGAAGAGAAATCTTCTTATTATGACCATTCTCATCAACATGCTTCATGCTTTTTCCATGCGCTTCAGTCATCAAGTGAACCGGGCTACTGTTGATTGTTTTCTTATTCCACTTGCTCAACTATAATGACGATGGAGACATCATGTGCTAATTTTGCGGGGGAGAAGTGTGAATAGACTACATTTGTTGAAGATATTCACTTATTCAATCAAGAATTGCAACTCCGTATGCAATTCTTGAGGGGGAGAAGAAGTGTGAATTTACTGCATGGTTGATTGATTTCTGAGAATATATGGTCATACGGCTTCAAACTCATGTAAGAACCGAGCTTCTTCTTATCGGGTCATCTTCACATGGAGTTTTCTTCTAAGAGCCGTTGGTTGACATCTTCACACGGGCTGATTTGATTAATGACAAAGTGCTTCTAGTTGCTGGGTTGATTTCCTTGATGAACATCTTTATGTTCTTGTTTGATTGGGAGGGATTTTATTTAAGGGGATTTGCTATATACAAGTTAACAGGAATGCATTTGGAGAGTTGAAGATGTTGACTTTCTATTCCCCAATTGGACAATCTTGAAGAAGGTCGAGTCTACAGTCTATTCTACATTTTCTGGTACATTTTGGAAGACTAAAAGACGAGTTGCATTTAACGATCTAAAGACTTCTTCTTAATTCATGCATTTATTAAAAGATTGTCGGTTTAGGGGAGAGCACTAATTGGGGGAAAGTGAAAAGTCAGATTTAATCCCCAATTAGACTTGCTCACACTATACTTCAGCAAGTTGATTCTCACAAAGACTTCAAATGTGTTCTTCTCAAAAAGATTTCAAGTATATGGGCTTACAGTGTGTTGCTGATTCTGAAGTATCAAAACCAACAAGAGGGAAGGAGACACGTATCTAAACGCGAGTAAACTTGATGAACTTAATACTTCTAATTAATTGAAGGTATCCCGGGAAGACAAATGTTATTACCGCAGAGAAACTCAAGGTTTGACTCATGGCGAGTAAACTTGATGAACTTAATTCTTCTAAGTGATTGAAGATATCCCGGGAAGACAAATGTCATGACCGCAGAGAAACTCAAGGTTTTACTCATCAAGGCGTTTAGTGTTCTTATTCCAACCACGTGGGGGAAGAGATGTAAGAGTTAGTTTCTGATGATGAAAGAGGTACACAAGTGTGTGATGATTTCGATGTTATCGCAATCATCAGGGGAGAGAGAATTGTGTACATTGGGGGTGCTCAGCTATTTCACTTGAGTGCTTAATCAGTGATTCAGAGATATAATCACTCATTCCGGAGTTGACATCCGCAGATATTGTCATCCGCAGAGATAATCAGTGATTCGGCCTGCTTCTTCAATGTTATCGGTTATTCTCTCTTTGGGCATTCGAGTATTTTGGGTTCTTGAGCTTCATACACTTTCTTTAGGGGGAGAGAAAAGTATACATCGGGGTTATTCTTTGGCTATTGGACTTAATCTGCTACTTCAATGGTATAAGTTTCTTTGTCTTTGGGTAAATGTGTATTCTGGTTCGTGAGCTCTAGTCTAAGAGACTGACTGCATCAATTCATCTACTTGGGGGAAGTGGTCTCTTGACAACTTTTTGGGGATGCATCGCTTCAGACATCAGTGGAAATGAAATTTGAGAAGATTATTTTATGTGTGGGATGATACGTTGGTGTTCTTCTATTGGATGATATAACCCCGAATGGAGAATCTCGATTATCGTTCTTAAAAGGAGCAGCGGGATTTATGATAATGGTGTGCTTCTTGGTGCACCTGGCTAATGGAAGCTTGAAAGAAAGCTTTGAATCTGCTCAGCTAAAGGATTTTCGGTTTGGGGGAAGCTGCCAAAGTCTCACTTTCAAATGGTTCAACTTCTTCTATTCACGAGCCTCGGAAGCTTTGGTCGTGGATGTTTAAGAGATGACGATTTCTATCTTCTTCAATGTGCTGTTCGATATCCTTATCTCGGTACACGTATCATCATCTTCTTATACTATATCATCTACTCTATCTTTATATATATTTATCAGAAAAACAAAATACAAAAATATAAAACCAACAAAAAGAAAATAGAAAAATATAAAACCATCAAAAACCCATAAAAATCAAAAAATTTGAAAAAGACCAAAAATATTGTTTTTCAAAGACATGTCTTCTGGTATCGATAACATCTGCGGTCTTAGAAATGTCATTTAATAATGGCACAGGACCATAGATGAAGTTCGATCAGGAGGTGTAAATATTTTTTTCAAAACATGTCACAAATCAAATGGCTTACAGTTACTTCTGACTGTAACCCGTGCTTAATCAATGGCTTGCAGTTATTTCAGACTGTAACCCGTGCTTAAACCATGGCTTGCTATTATTTCCGATAGCAACCCGTTCTTCAAGAAAGGAAAGTGTTGCGCTAAACCAATTTTCAAATATCTCGTGCACTTATCCTAAAACTAATTGAGGAAAGTATGTCGAAGGACTGCTGTTCCTACACAAATGTTTTTCCGTCTAAAATTCTTCAGAAAAATATTTGTTGTTTCAAAATGGTGGAAAATGAGTTGCTTTAAAAACAATCAGATTCAGTGTTTTTATAAAATTGAAAAACTCAATCAATGACTTCAGCGCTTCTAACCTTTTCAGAAAAATAAGTCATTGATTGAGGGGGAGAATGTTTTCAAATTTATATCATCTAACGGACTTTCTTAATTATCCTACGTGCTTAATTAAAAATGATATTTGCCTATGTCGAAAGACTAGGAATTTAGGATATGATTGTTAGGATTAGATGATTAGAGTTTGATGAACACATAATTCCCATGCCTTTATATGATCTGTTTGATATGTTGGATTGACTTATATTAGTCGATTGCTGTTTGGGTGATGTCGACCACCATATATCTGTTTGTATGTCCACTAACGTATGCAGGTATATTGGTATTTAAGAATGTTCCCGATCCGGATCCCACAATTGAAGATGATTGGATGCCGAAAGGAAAGGGTAACTATATCTTGGGTCGACAAATGAAGAAACGGAGCTTAATTGGACTTCTATGGAGAGTTGGCATAAATGCAACGTAAGAGGTCTCACTGCATCAGCAGATGGTTTTCTTCTAAGTGATTGAAGAAACGGAGCTTAATTTGACCTCAGTTGGCATTTAAATGCAACGTAAGAAGTCTCACTGCATCAGCAGACGGTTTTTCTTCCAAGCCTTACAGCAACAACAACAAAAGCGGCTCAACCACCTAACGTATCTTTGTGTAGGGATACCATTTTTCTAAACTTTGAAAATTGTTTTGAAAATGGAAAAATATTGTTTTGAAAATAAATTGGACTAAACTTTGAAAATCACCTGACTTCATTTTATCAAAACTTAAGTCACTCAATCAATGCCTACTGTCATCGATTGAGGGGGAGAGTGATTTAAAATAAAATATTTTCAAACGATATTTCTTCACAAAAGTCCGGTTTGTACGAAATTAAGTGGTGATCTAAAGATTTAATGTTATGTCATGGTATGATTTTTCTTTAGAATCAAGATCTTTCAAAATGAAATTTTTTCTGTTCTTGTTTGATTGTGAAATTGTTTTATTTTACTTAAAGATCTCTTAAAACAATCATACCTGACACTAACAATCTTTAATGTCTAAATCTGTTCCTATCTGTCATCTTTCAAAATTAAATCTTGCCACGTCTTTCCCCAAACTTTTCTAAATGATTTAAATCAGATGGGATCACAAATCTCAAATGGTTTGATATTTTTGATCGGGGGAGAGATCGTGATTTAAATCTCAAATCTGTTTAAATGGAACTGGTTTTAGTCCTTCAAAGGCACTCCTGCCTCCATGTGCCAAACGATTTCAAATACACAATGCACATGTTGAGGAGGAGGATTTATCCAAAAACAAGATGAGTATTTAAACCTGGCCACATATTCTCCCATGTTTTCTAAACCTTATTAAATCACTTGGGATCCAAAATCTCAAAGGGTTTGATATTTTTGATCGGGGGAGAATTTGTGATTTAATATGAAATTTGATAAAAGATGATCAATTTGATTCAAAAGTGCATGTTGCTCTCCCATATGTGCTAAACTCTTTCGAATCTCGAAGCATATATTGAGGGGGAGCATTTCAATAGAAAATAAACTTTCAAGGTACAAAAATTTCTATGTTTCAACATAAAGTACCTTGATTGTGTTTTCAAATGGTTTCTTAATGGAAAATGTGATCGTGAATGTGCTTCAAAAGAACTCTTTCTTCTATGTGATAAAATGATTTCAAATATCCTATGCACATATTGAGGGGGAGAATTTACCAAGAAAATCAAATGGCTTTTTCTATGAAAATTGTGATCAAAGAAAATATTTCAAAGTCCTCTTGCCTCCATGTGCTAAACAATTTCTAAATCATATGCACATGTTGAGGAGGAGGTTTTCTAAATGATCAAAACTATCAAGGTACAAAATGCTTTGATCTCGTATCACAAGTACCTTGATTGTTTTTCCAAATGATTTTTCAATTGGTTTCAAGGAAGAATGAATTGTACCAAAAGACCGACCATTTTATTTTATGTATGGAGTTATAAGGATGGCGAGGTTAGGTATTTGTTCCCACGATCCGCCAGTGCCGGAGGGATCTACCAAGGGACAATCCACTAGATAGTGTAGAGTCCTTAGGTATGATGAAAAAAGGAGAAAAGTGAGATATGGGAAGAGTGCGGACTGAGATAGAGCTAGAACTGGAATAAACCCAACAAGGTTCTAGTTATGAAGTCTCGGTAAGCACTGAAGGGGTTGAAGAATGAAAAAAAATGAATGTGGAAAAGGGTGAAAAGAAATAGTGTGACAATCCGTACTTTCAGGTCATTTCTCGACACCGATCATGTCTCATTATTTCAACATTTTTAGTAAACTTGGTTTACTTGTTTCAAATTCGCGTAACCTTGGAGGTTTAGCGGCGAATTCATGATCATGACATCACGTACATTTCATATGGACTATGATTAGCCTACATTTCATTGACATCATGTGCATCTCATTAGTACATTCACGACATTTCATTTCACCCTTCAACGCGTAATTTTTATATTTAATAATCTTTATCGCGTGAGTTATTATTTTGCATATCTAATCCATTACTTTCAAAAATGATCCCGAGGTATTTTTAAACTCCCATTTAGTTCATAAAAACTATATTTTTAGTTTTACTAGTGTTTCAAATTTATTTGGTACTTTAATCGTTAAAGTTTAATTATTACGACGTTTTCTTAAAAAATTTCACGATAATTATTGTATCACTCAATTTTCACAAGGAATGTATTTTTACAATTTTTATTAACTCATTACATTCTATCTTAACCTATTAAAAACTTACTTGCACCAAAAATTTCCATCTACCTTTACTTGTACAATTTATACACAATTACTTATACTTTTGTCAAAGTTTATACAAAATAATACACAAAGTTATGCAAGTTGTAAAAAAAAAAATATATATCTTGTGGAACAAGATGCCCCAAAAACCGGTTCTTAGGGGGGGGAAACAATAAATGAGGTAAGGTTTGTGATTGATAATTATTTTACACAACCATAAAAGTCTTGCTACATTATTTTACTTCTCATTCACTTCACCAAAAATTCACATAGTAGAAAAAGTTTCTCTTCTTTGTTCTTGCTCCATAAAAACCGGCCAAGCATCAAGAAAAACAAGGGATCAAAAGTTTTGCAAGTTCAAGTGTGTTTATCAACCTAGATCATATCCTTTTTATGGTTTTGAAATAAAAACCAAGGATATTTAAGTTAATCCTTGTTACCTAGCACCTCTTCATTTTCACTAGTAAGCATATTCTTATCATTTTCATGTTTCCTTGTCATTTTCATAAGTTTCTTTTCATTTTTGGAGCTTATATGCATGTTATGTGATTTATACCATTTATTACATGATTTTTGAGTTATATATACAATATGGTCATCCTATAATTACTCCCATGGTATTCTTTGGTCTTGATGGTGATTAGGAACCCATGACACCCTAAGAAGGTGTATGGTAGGATTAGATTAGCTTTGGAGTTGATTTGAAGGGATTAGAATAGGTTTTGTCCGAGAAAAACTATTTTCGTAAACTATATTTTTGTGTTCTGTCCTTAAATCGAATTTCTGGAAAAACCAACAGTTGGTACGACATTTTGTCCTTGATATTTAGAAAATATACTTGTAAAACGAATCCGTGGCCTTTTGAACGGATAAAAACGGACTTATAACGAAGCCGTGGTGAATTTTTAAAGTTTGACGACGAAACGGACATTTTCAGAAAATTTCAGCTTGCTGTTTTTGTATATTTCGAGTCAAAAACGAGCCTTAAGCTTCACAAATTATTTCGACTTCTCAAAAATATATTAGTTTACTTCGATACGAAGCTAAGGACATATTTTACGTAGAAAACGGATTTAAAACGACAAATATATGCACGTTTTCATAAAGTTGCCGTAACTATTATTTTCTGAAAAATTATATTATTTCTACGATTCAAGTATTTCATTAGCTGTAAGGGCTATGTTTGCGGCAGTTTTTAACTATGATGCAAAACTTTTTGGAACAAAATGTCTTCTAGTAAAATCAAGTTCATCGGCCATATTTTCCAAAACAAAAAGCCGTTTGTCAAGCGGAGTTCTAGTAAATTATTTACGGATGTTCAAACATTGGCCGAAACTTATTTTCTGCACACAATTAACAAAAACCACCATCTTTAGCCTTTAATATCTTTATGATCGAGACCTTTTGAACGAAAACTCCTGAACTGAAACTTTTAAATATCGATACAAACTTTCCAAAAACGTCGAGTTCGTTCTCTAACGATCGACGTACACCATTTTACGACTAGTTTTCCAAAGCCATTTTTGTTGATTTCATGATTTTTCCGACGACATCGTTTTGCGACGAAAAGTGGTAATTTCACCAAAAATCATTATAAAATCATTGTAGGATGACATTTTGACGTAAAAACATGTAAAGTCATTTTTGAAGGGTCAAGACGTCAAAAGAGTATTTTTCGACGATGAGTAATATTTTCAAAACTCGTAAATGGTATAAATAACATATGGAATGCATGCATAACATTACATTGCAACTCATTGCATATCATATCATTGGTAATAGGTCCAGATTAAAGTTTCACATTATACCTCGGTGTACTCACTTTTGTCATCGCCTCAGTTTACCAAGTGAGTTTCGTAGCCCCTGCTTTTACTTGTTTTCATAACTGTTTTGGGGGAGATGCATGCTTAAATATTTTTCACGAGTACTTTAGATTTTTGAGGCTAAACTCTATCATGATTACTATTGTTTCTAAATCAAAGGTTACACTATATAAATTGTTCTTGTTTGCGTGCTACGGTACTTCGTCGTATAACGTTCTAAATCAGTTGACCACTGATAAATTGAGTTAGGTGCTATGGATTATGTGCTACGGTTCTTCGTCGTATAACGTTCTAAATCAGTTGACTACTGATACATTAGGTCTAGTTTTATGGATTAAGTGCTATCGTTCTACGTCGAGTTAGGTACTATTGTGAATTCATTTAACATCATATGTTTGGAACATAAACTATACACATTTTGGCAATGGGTTGTGAACACACAGGTTGCAAGTTTTGTATGGGCGGAACTTGGAACTGAGTGGATTTTCAAGGCCTTTGCTGCATAAACGATTTTGAAAGACTTTACATTTCAAACCAAACTCTATGAACTCACTCAACCTTTGTGTTGACACTTTTAGCATGTTTTAATCTCAGGTATCTAAGGCATTCACTTCATGGCACGCATTGGGACACATCATGGAGTCGTGATGACGACGCGTCTCACTTGGGTTTTGCTTACTTTAAAACATCGTTTGTATTATAACAAACTTATTTCCGCACGAATTGGTTTTCATTTGGGACCTACTTTGAAAACTCTGATTATTTTATTAAACCAAACGATGTATTTTCCAAACGACACTTTAGGTCGTTCAATATAACTGTGATTGTGATGCTATGACAGTCAATCCCCAGGAATTCCATTCCGCTGCAAAACAGGTAATTTGGGGGTGTGACAGATTGGCATCAGAGCTTCAGTTATAGAGAACTAGGTTGCATCATTGACCCTAGACTATAACTACATTATCATAGCATCTCATCATTTCATCACAAGTGCATGTTCACTTTACATGCGGTTTATAAGTACATTTTTCGAGTTATTTACTTTCATTTCACATCAATTGTCACATGGATGCCTTTAAATTCCCATCCCATTATCATTTCCTCATACCCTAATGTGGTGAATTCCTTGTCATTCCCTATCACAAATTTTTTTATACCAGCTGATTCATCATCGATAACGTCGAATGCCGGGATAAACTTTTATATAGGGCGAAGTCACTCTCACTCCTTTGTTTCACCACTAACATGTCGAGTTACACTTTATTCACACATTAAGTCTCTAAACTATCATACATTGAAACACTTACAACACCTCATAACCCATTTCTTAGGAAATCGTCGATTATTTTGAATGATAACCCCAAACTTATCGTTTCTTATCACATTTCTTTGGAGCGTTTATTATTAATATCGGGTTTTGCTACGTCTCACATTTCCTCTTGTTTTGAAGAAGATATGGCACCGAAGAAAGCTACAGTTGAAATGACCCAAGCAGCAATTCAGAAGTTGGTGAATGATAGCATTGCTAATGCTTTAAGAGTCGAAAGAGAAACAGTGGCTGCTGCTGCTGAAGCCGCTAGGCTAGCTGCTGCTACTGGTAATGCCGGAGGATTTGGGGTTAAGAAATGTTCGTACAAAGATTTCAAAAGTGGTGAACCCACTAAGTTTCGAGGTACCGAGGGAGCAACTGCAATGGTACGATGGTTTGAAAAATTGGAATCGGTATTTTTGCTTTGTAACTGTCCGGATGATAGTAAAGTTAAATTTGCTACGAGCACACTACTCGATGGAGCGTTGTCATGGTGGAATTCATACGCTCAACCGATTGGTATGGAGAATGCCTTCAAGCTTACGTGGGAGGAATTTAAGAGTTTGGTGACTAAGAAGTTTTGTCCTCGAACAGAAATCAAAAAGTTAGAGACGGAGTTCTATGAATTGGTCACGATTGGGTATGATATTGACACATATATTCGGAGATTCCAAGAATTGGCTGTGTTATGCCCGTCCATGGTTTCTGATAATGAGAAGTTGCTAGAGGCTTTCATCGGGGGACTTCCCGAAATTATTCAAGGCGATGTGACTTCTTCTGACCCGCAAACGATTGAGGAAGCTATTCGATTGACTCAAAAGCTCATGGCCCAGGTAGTGAAGAGAGGCAAGCACACCAACACTAACCAAAACAACAACAACGACGATAACCAGATCAACAACAACAAAAGAAAATGGGAAAATGACCAGGAAGGTTATGATAACGACAACCAAAACCATAACACTAACCATCACCAACAATATAATAGAAGACAAGAAGTCGCCAGGGTCTATGTTGCTGCACCAACCAGGGGAAGAGCTTATGCAGGAAACTTACCACGATGCCGCCAATGCACGCTACATCATAATGGTCCATGTGGTATATGCTTTAGCTGTCACAAAGTAGGACACCTTGCTAAGGACTGTAAGGGCAAAGCCGTAGTCACATGCTTCGGATGTGGGGAGCAAGGACACTATCGGAATCAATGTCCTCAAAAACAAGGTCAACAAGTCGAAGGTGCTCATGGGAATGTATATATGTTAGAAGGAACTCGTCAAGGTATCAACGACGCGGAAGACTGAAGAAGTTCGGAAACTAGCAGTCTTAGTTCTCCTATTGTATTACGTTGTACTAAGTTTATGTCTTTCATCGTATTCGAAACTTTATAACCTAAGATGTACTACTTTTGCTAAACCACTTGTTGTAATATATTCCCATCTATCGTACTTTATTTCCTTTCGATTCGATATCAATTACGAGGATTTTAATTCTTTTTACCTTAACTATCATTTTAACGACACTTCTCCATGTCTTTTCTCCTCGATGTTCATCACAATTTTAACAACAGTTGACCCAACACCAAACAAACATATGAGTCGATTAGTCCAAGCATTGCATAGTTACTCCTAAATTATACATAGCCTGATCACCTATGTCTAATTCAGGAAGAATCATGCAATGAAGGGAGTAGTAGGCTTATATGTGTAAGCAATTCCGTAATCGAGCCAAATTTTCAAAAGAATTTTCTTCAAACCACTTGTTTCCAGTTTGATCCGCGTGACAGTTCTTGTTTGATGAGTTGCAAAGATCGAGCTAGAAACAAGTTGTTACCCAAACCGATTTAGCCTAATCTCATGACAGTTCTTGTTTGATGAGTTGTGAGATTAAGTAAAAATCGGTTACCAAAAAGTCTTTTGAGGGTTTTGCTCGGGAATGGGAAAGTTTGCCACATCAAACCCTAAACCCGTTAGACCTAACAACGATTGAATTCAGGGACTGAATTCCTTTTTGGATGGGCGAATGTGACAATCCGTACTTTCAGGTCATTTCTCGACACCGATCATGTCTCATTATTTCAACATTTTTAGTAAACTTGGTTTACTTGTTTCAAATTCGCGTAACCTTGGAGGTTTAGCGGCGAATTCATGATCATGACATCACGTACATTTCATATGGACTATGATTAGCCTACATTTCATTGACATCATGTGCATCTCATTAGTACATTCACGACATTTCATTTCACCCTTCAACGCGTAATTTTTATATTTAATAATCTTTATCGCGTGAGTTATTATTTTGCATATCTAATCCATTACTTTCAAAAATGATCCCGAGGTATTTTTAAACTCCCATTTAGTTCATAAAAACTATATTTTTAGTTTTACTAGTGTTTCAAATTTATTTGGTACTTTAATCGTTAAAGTTTAATTATTACGACGTTTTCTTAAAAAATTTCACGATAATTATTGTATCACTCAATTTTCACAAGGAATGTATTTTTACAATTTTTATTAACTCATTACATTCTATCTTAACCTATTAAAAACTTACTTGCACCAAAAATTTCCATCTACCTTTACTTGTACAATTTATACACAATTACTTATACTTTTGTCAAAGTTTATACAAAATAATACACAAAGTTATGCAAGTTGTAAAAAAAAAAAATATATCTTGTGGAACAAGATGCCCCAAAAACCGGTTCTTAGGGGGGGGAAACAATAAATGAGGTAAGGTTTGTGATTGATAATTATTTTACACAACCATAAAAGTCTTGCTACATTATTTTACTTCTCATTCACTTCACCTAAAATTCACATAGTAGAAAAAGTTTCTCTTCTTTGTTCTTGCTCCATAAAAACCGGCCAAGCATCAAGAAAAACAAGGGATCAAAAGTTTTGCAAGTTCAAGTGTGTTTATCAACCTAGATCATATCCTTTTTATGGTTTTGAAATAAAAACCAAGGATATTTAAGTTAATCCTTGTTACCTAGCACCTCTTCATTTTCACTAGTAAGCATATTCTTATCATTTTCATGTTTCCTTGTCATTTTCATAAGTTTCTTTTCATTTTTGGAGCTTATATGCATGTTATGTGATTTATACCATTTATTACATGATTTTTGAGTTATATATACAATATGGTCATCCTATAATTACTCCCATGGTATTCTTTGGTCTTGATGGTGATTAGGAACCCATGACACCCTAAGAAGGTGTATGGTAGGATTAGATTAGCTTTGGAGTTGATTTGAAGGGATTAGAATAGGTTTTGTCCGAGAAAAACTATTTTCGTAAACTATATTTTTGTGTTCTGTCCTTAAATCGAATTTCTGGAAAAACCAACAGTTGGTACGACATTTTGTCCTTGATATTTAGAAAATATACTTGTAAAACGAATCCGTGGCCTTTTGAACGGATAAAAACGGACTTATAACGAAGCCGTGGTGAATTTTTAAAGTTTGACGACGAAACGGACATTTTCAGAAAATTTCAGCTTGCTGTTTTTGTATATTTCGAGTCAAAAACGAGCCTTAAGCTTCACAAATTATTTCGACTTCTCAAAAATATATTAGTTTACTTCGATACGAAGCTAAGGACATATTTTACGTAGAAAACGGATTTAAAACGACAAATATATGCACGTTTTCATAAAGTTGCCGTAACTATTATTTTCTGAAAAATTATATTATTTCTACGATTCAAGTATTTCATTAGCTGTAAGGGCTATGTTTGCGGCAGTTTTTAACTATGATGCAAAACTTTTTGGAACAAAATGTCTTCTAGTAAAATCAAGTTCATCGGCCATATTTTCCAAAACAAAAAGCCGTTTGTCAAGCGGAGTTCTAGTAAATTATTTACGGATGTTCAAACATTGGCCGAAACTTATTTTCTGCACACAATTAACAAAAACCACCATCTTTAGCCTTTAATATCTTTATGATCGAGACCTTTTGAACGAAAACTCCTGAACTGAAACTTTTAAATATCGATACAAACTTTCCAAAAACGTCGAGTTCGTTCTCTAACGATCGACGTACACCATTTTACGACTAGTTTTCCAAAGCCATTTTTGTTGATTTCATGATTTTTCCGACGACATCGTTTTGCGACGAAAAGTGGTAATTTCACCAAAAATCATTATAAAATCATTGTAGGATGACATTTTGACGTAAAAACATGTAAAGTCATTTTTGAAGGGTCAAGACGTCAAAAGAGTATTTTTCGACGATGAGTAATATTTTCAAAACTCGTAAATGGTATAAATAACATATGGAATGCATGCATAACATTACATTGCAACTCATTGCATATCATATCATTGGTAATAGGTCCAGATTAAAGTTTCACATTATACCTCGGTGTACTCACTTTTGTCATCGCCTCAGTTTACCAAGTGAGTTTCGTAGCCCCTGCTTTTACTTGTTTTCATAACTGTTTTGGGGGAGATGCATGCTTAAATATTTTTCACGAGTACTTTAGATTTTTGAGGCTAAACTCTATCATGATTACTATTGTTTCTAAATCAAAGGTTACACTATATAAATTGTTCTTGTTTGCGTGCTACGGTACTTCGTCGTATAACGTTCTAAATCAGTTGACCACTGATAAATTGAGTTAGGTGCTATGGATTATGTGCTACGGTTCTTCGTCGTATAACGTTCTAAATCAGTTGACTACTGATACATTAGGTCTAGTTTTATGGATTAAGTGCTATCGTTCTACGTCGAGTTAGGTACTATTGTGAATTCATTTAACATCATATGTTTGGAACATAAACTATACACATTTTGGCAATGGGTTGTGAACACACAGGTTGCAAGTTTTGTATGGGCGGAACTTGGAACTGAGTGGATTTTCAAGGCCTTTGCTGCATAAACGATTTTGAAAGACTTTACATTTCAAACCAAACTCTATGAACTCACTCAACCTTTGTGTTGACACTTTTAGCATGTTTTAATCTCAGGTATCTAAGGCATTCACTTCATGGCACGCATTGGGACACATCATGGAGTCGTGATGACGACGCGTCTCACTTGGGTTTTGCTTACTTTAAAACATCGTTTGTATTATAACAAACTTATTTCCGCACGAATTGGTTTTCATTTGGGACCTACTTTGAAAACTCTGATTATTTTATTAAACCAAACGATGTATTTTCCAAACGACACTTTAGGTCGTTCAATATAACTGTGATTGTGATGCTATGACAGTCAATCCCCAGGAATTCCATTCCGCTGCAAAACAGGTAATTTGGGGGTGTGACAAATAGCCCTCCAATAATTCAACCTTAGGGTAGAAACCGGGTTCAATACATACGCTACTGGTGGTTACTAAGGTAACGCCGGTATTGAAGACAAGACGTCATGGACCCAGTGATGCATTGCACTAAACTTCCCAAACTACTCAAGTTCCTCTTAAAAGGGCTTGTTTCATTCTCACGGGGAACCGACATAATCTATCGACTTTATCTTAGAGATTGTTGATATTGAAGAAGGAGGCCCTCTCCCTAGTCACCGTCATAGGAACCAAGTGTGCACTATTGAGTCTAGAGCCAAGAGATCGTCCACAATATCTCATTAGGACACTAAATTAATGAAGACTTGCTATTTCACACAATGTGGAAAGTAAGAATATATTAAGAGTCCTACGCATTATCCTTGTGGTATTGCCAGAACATCCGAGTGATATGTAAAAATAATCACAATGAAGATGGAAATCCTTCTAGAGCCAACATCAAACAAGCTCTTGGTGGGTGACATGTGAAATCTTTTCTAAAGATCAAGCTTGTGACAACTGGATAGAAACGATGGGGCGATTCACTCTTGAATCAACCTTGGTCCAGGATTGGAATTGACGAATACTTTTGGAAAAACCATTCGATGTGCAAACCTTCTTTTCTCTAGCACGTCGAATGTGTACTCATACTTCAAACTCAAAAAGTATCTCTGGTTGAAAAATACTTTTGGAAAAACCATTTGATGTGTAAATCTCATCTTTTCTCTAGTACTTCGAATGTGTACTCATTTTCTAATACAAAAGGTATTTTGATTGAAAATTGATCTTTCTCATAAAACCTTCGTCGTATTGCAAAACTCTTTCTTCTAAGCAATACGCGATTGTTTTCAAATCATTTTTCATCAACCAGTGAATCTCAATTCGCTGGTTCACTCACTCCGTGTTGTCTTCTTTGAGACGTTCCGGTTTGAGAACAGCTAGAACAGCTGCGAAACCCTGTCAAGGAGATTCTTCGGAATCATACCTGATCACAGGCAGTACTTGTACTGATCAACGGGGAACCGTGGGCCGTGCACCTCAATTCAACGAAAGTTATCAAAGACACTTTCGTGTGTTTTATTGCTAACTGTTGTTTGCAGGTACATTTGGACGGTTGCAGCTGATCAGAATTGAGGAGTCAATCCAAAGCCGCATGCTCACAGCATCCACACTTAATTGAAGAAATCATGACTGGTGCATATCTACATAACCTGGTTCTGATATTTTTATGCTATGCTTCTGCTACGCTGCTGCAAATATCATGAACCAGTAAAGCTTCCGCTACTCTGATGGAAAGATGTCATGATACAGAAAGTGTGAGTATGTCGGTCCAAAAGTCACAACATCACATGAAGGCAACACAACTATGGATGATCCAGAGAGATTTACTGTGGCTGATGATCTCAATGAAAGCTCGAAGATCATCAAAGATGTGGATCAGTTAAAGGCCTCCACAAAAGTACAAAACTATGCGGACTTTGAAGAATCGCTACTAAAGCACAAAGATTGCGGAACTTGAAGAATAGAAGTCTACGAGCTCAGAACTAAAGACAAAGATAGAATGCTAGGATGCAAAATGTATTTCATGGGGTGACCTCCCTTAGGGGGAGATTGTTAGGAATTGGAAATTCCATGTTAAAGTGTCGGTCACCCCAATTATGGTCTAGCATAATTAGTTAATTAGTAGTGTAGAATAGTTTAGTGTAACACCGTGGAGGAAGGACGGGTCTTTACCCACTGTATGCCTGATCCACAGTCCGATAGGAGGACGTAGTATTTGTAAGTATAAATACCCCTTCCATCCATGGAAGGGGTGGAGCTTCTCAATCTAACCTTTCATTTTTGTTCTACAAGTCTCTACCAAGAAACTCCCTCTCATCTACTTTCTCTCTCTAATGGCAAACATGTATTTTGATCATCCAAGACCACTCGAATCATCAACACAATAATATTTACGATCCTAACAATGTTGAAGGTCTTGGTCATTTCTCTGTTGGTCAATTATGTGACTCTGATCTAGAAGTGACCTTTAGAAAACACACTTGCTTCGTTAGAGAACTAGATGGTGTTGAACTCTTAAAGGGAACACGTGGAACTAATCTTTACACAATCTTTATCGAAGACATGATGAAGTCTTCTTCAAACTGCTTGTTGTCAAAGGCTTCAAAAACAAAGTCATGGTTATGGCATCGTCGTCTCAATCACTTGAACTTCGGCATCATAAATGATCTTTCTAGAAAGGACCTCGTAAGAGGCTTGCGCAGATTAAAGTATGAAAAAGATCATCTTTGTTCAGCATGCCAATCGAGAAAAAGCAAGAAATACGCCCATAAACCCAAACCTGCAAACTCAATCATAGAAGTTCTTCATACTCTTCATATGGATTTGTGCGGATCCATGAGAGTGCAAACCATAAACAGGAAGAAATATGTGCTAGTTGTGGTTGATGACTATTCTCAGTTTACTTGGGTTAAGTTTTTGAGGTCAAAGGATGAAACTCCAGATGTCATCATCAAACTTATTAAACAGCTGCAGGTTCGACTTAATAAAATAGTCAGGATTATCCGAACAGACAATGGAACTGAGTTTGTAAACAAAGAACTAAGACAGTTTTACGAAAGCATTGGAATCAGTCATCAAAGAAGTGTTCCACGTACTCCTCAACAGAACGGTGTAGTTGAAAGACGAAATTGGACTCTTGTCGAAGCTGCAAGGACTATGCTGATCTACTCAAAGGTTCCAATATTTCTCTGGGCGGAAGCCATTGCCACTGCATGCTACACCCAAAACCGCTCCCTTATTTACACCACTCATGGAAAAACTCCTTACGAACTTGTCCACAACCGAAAACCAGATCTTTCCTTCCTTCATGTATTCGGTGCATTATGCTATCCAACGAATGATGGTCAAGATTTAGGAAAGTTAAGAACCAAGGCGGACATTGGAGTTTTTGTTGGTTATGCACCAAACCGGAAGGGTTACCGAATCTACAATAAAAGAACCCGAGATATCATGGAAACTATTCACGTCACGTTCGATGAACTGTCTGAGCAAATGGCTCCTGGACAATCAATTTCTGGACCCACACCTCAACATTTATCAAGTAGTCCCATTAGTTCTTCCTTTGTACAGAATCCCTCACCTGCAGTTCCATATGTACCTCCATCTGGAGAAGATTTGAAGAAATTGTTTGATCCGATGTTTGATGAATACTATGAACCTCTTGATAATGATCATTCTACACCATCAACGGTGGCGCCTGCTAATCCAATCAACGCAGATGACCCATCTGTTTTCGTGTCTCTATCTCAAGAATCGCCTGTTGCAGATCACTCATCATCATCCTCAAATCCTCAATCCTCGAGTGTACATCATGGAAATGTTTCTGGCTATTTTGATGGATATAACCCTTTTGCCACTCACGAAGATGCACCATTTGAAAATATATTTGCCCCTGAATCAACACCTAAACCATCTTCATCAGAGGATCCAAATTCTGCCACATCAGTTCCTCATCACCAACCACATGAACATCTCAAAAAATGGACACATGATCATCCATTGGACAACATTATTGGAAACCCTTCTCGCCCGGTATCCACTCGTACACAACTTGCCACAGATGCCTTATGGTGCTTCTTCAATTCGGTATTATCAAAGATCGAACCTAAAAATGTCAAAATAGCAATGTCTGAGGACAGCTGGTTTAGTGCTATGCAAGAAGAAATCCATGAGGTTGATCGTCTTGATGTATGGGAATTAGTACCAGCTCCAGATTGTGCTATGATCATTGCTCTCAAGTGGATCTTTAAAGTAAAGCTTAATGAGCACGGTGATGTTCTGAAGAATAAGGCAAGACTAGTGGCTAAAGGTTACCGACAAGAGGAGGGTATTGACTTTGAGGAATCATTTTCTCCGATCGCACGAATTGAGGCTATCAGAATCTTCCTGGCTAATGCTGCTAGCAAGAACATGGTAGTTTATCAGATGGATGTAAAGATTGCGTTTCTGAATGGAGATCTCAAAGAAGTAGTCTACGTCAGCCAACCCGAAGGTTTTTTGAATCCAGAGCATCCTACCCATGTCTACCGCTTGAAGAAGGCCCTTTACGGTTTAAAGCAAGCTCCAAGGGCATGGTATGATACATTGTCAAAGTTTCTCTTAACAAATGGATTCAGCAAAGGAGCAATTGATCCCACATTGTTCACCAGAAAGTCAGGCAAACACTAAATTCACGTTCAAATTTATGTTGATGATATTATTTTTGCCTCGACCGACCCTAATGAATGTGATCGATTTTCAAAGGAGATGGGCTCCAAATTTTAAATGTCTATGATGGGACAAATGTCATTTTTCTTGGGATTACAAATTTCACAAAGTCCCGGAGGCATTTTTATTAATCAATCTAAATATGCAAATGAAATTTTAAAGAAATTTGGATTTGATTCTTGTGACCCTGTTGACACTCCCATGGTGGAGCGCACAAAACTAGATGAGGACCACTCAGGGATCATGGTTGATCAAACGAAATATCGAAGTATAATTGGATCCCTGATGTACCTCACAGCCAGTAGACCTGATATTTTGTTCGCTGTATGCATGTGTGCTAGATACCAGGCTAAGCCTACCAAAAAGCACCTTGAAGCGGTTAAACGGGTCTTTCGGTATCTCCAAGGAACCATTAACATGGGACTTTGGTATCCGAAGGACACCGATATGTCACTAACAGCATATGCAGATGCAGACCATGCAGGGTGTCAAGATACACGTCGAAGTACGTCAGGTGGTGCTCAATTCTTGGGAGATAAGTTAGTAAGCTGGTCTTCAAAGAAACAAATGAGTACGTCTATATCCTCTACAGAGGCGGAATACATAGCCATGTCATCTTGTTGTGCTCAAATCCTATGGATGAGATCCAATTATATGACTATGGCTTTGTATTCAACAAAGTTCCTATGTACTGTGATAACAGAAGTGCCATTGCTCTCTGTTGCAACAATGTTCAACATTCAAGAGCAAAGCATATTGACATTCGACATCACTTCATCAGGGAACAAGTGGAGAAAGGTGTGGTTGAACTATACTTTGTAAGGACTGAAGATCAGCTGGCAGACATCTTCACTAAAGCTCTTCCTAGAGAACGTTTTGAGTTTATTCTTCCACGACTCGGGCTAAAGAGTCTACAACCCGAGACCTCAAACGTCTTCAAGAGGAAGAAGAGGAGTAAAGATATCTCTTCATCTATTCTTTGTAAATATTTCTATCAAAAAGCAAAATACAAAATTATAAAACCAACAAAAAGAAAATAGAAAAATATAAAATTTCAAAACCCATAAAAATCAGAAAATTTTGAAAAAGTCCAAAAATATTGTTTTTCTTATTTCATGTTATCTGGTTTCGATAACATCTGCGGACTTAGATTTGTCATTCAAAGAATAGCACGGGTCTTTAGATGAAGTTCAATCAGTTGTAATATAGTTTATTTCCTTAAAAAAATGAGATGGAGAAAAATGATGGTTTATTGTCATTTCAGGCAGTGAC
Source organism: Chrysanthemum seticuspe (assembly GCA_019973895.1). Taxonomy (NCBI): domain Eukaryota; kingdom Viridiplantae; phylum Streptophyta; class Magnoliopsida; order Asterales; family Asteraceae; genus Chrysanthemum; species Chrysanthemum seticuspe. The sequence goes on along the minus strand of BPTQ01000005.1, from coordinate 202,905,810 downwards.
ACGTTTTTTAAAAGAAAGAACAGAGTCATGCTTAATTTAATTTTGAAACATCATGCTCTGATTCTGAAAACATAAGTTCATAAGGAAAATTTGTCACCAAAAAGACAAATGTTTTCTCACAAGTATTTTTCCTTCTAAATATTCTTCTGAAAAATATTTGTCATCTAATGAAAACTAAATTGTTTTGAAAATAACTCAGACTTAATTTTTGAAAATCATATGGACTTATCATTTGTCAAAATCTCTATCACTCAACCAACAACTTAAGTCATTGATTGAGGGGGAGAGTGATTTCAAACATATCAAGAGGTTATTTTTCAAACAATTGACACGTAAACGAGCTAGGTCTACTCTTGGATAATCAAAAAGAACAATGTTTTTGTACAAATAAGATCCAGACCAAGACTAATGTTGTGTTTTCATAAGATACCTAAGCTTGTTTGATCGTTGGAGTTTAATGTCTTATAATCTGATCCTTATCAGTTAAATGTTTTTAAAAGCAAGTCACATATTCTCCTCAAAAGCTTTCAAAAATTAATTTAAATCAATTGAGATCACAAATCTCAAATGGTTTGAAAAATTATGATCGGGGGAGAATTTGTGATTTAAATTGGGTAGAAACTGATAATTCGATAAGTCGTTTGTGAAATTCAATAACTAGCACTCCTCCTTATATGTGCCAAACGATTTCAAATTTTTCATGCACATGATAAGGGGGAGCATTTATCTTAAACCAATAAGGATTGAAACGTGATTGATTTATCTCAAAGTGCAGGTTCCCTCTAATATGTGCAAAATACTATCGAATCTCGATGCACATATTGAGGGGGAGCAATCAAATGAAAACCTCATCCTTCCCAAAATATTTCATCCAAAGTATTTAAAATACTAGATTTGATCGGGAAGTGATGATGATTATTTTAGAAAATGTTGATCAAGAATTGAATCTTTTCAACTCAATCTAAGATTTCAAAGTCCTCTTGCCTCCATGCGTTAAAATGTTTTCTAATACTTGAAGCACATGTTGAGGGGGAGCATTTCTAAAATATAAAAAACAATTAAGGTACAAAACGCTTTGATTTTATATCACAAGTACCTTGATTGATTTTCAATTGGTTTCGAGGCGGAACGAACAATACCAAAAGACCGACCAATTTACTTTATGCATGGCGATATAAGGATGGTTAGGTTAGGTATTCATTCCCACTATCCCGCCAGAGCCGTAGGGATCTACCCAAGGACAATCCACTAGTTAGTGTAGAATTCCTTAGGTATAATGAAAAAAGGAGAAAAATGAGAATATGGGAAGAGTGCGGACTAAGACAGAGCTAGTACTGGAATAAACCTAACAAGGTTCTAGTTATGAAGTCTTAGTAAGCACTGAAGGGGTTGAAGAATGAAAAAGAATTGAATGTGAAAAGGGTGAAAAGAAATAGCCCTCCATTAATTCAACCTTAAGGCAGAAACCGGGTTCAATTCATATGCTACTGTGGTTACCTAGGTAACGCCGGTATTGAAGACAAGACGTCATGGACCCAGTGGCGCATTGCACTAAAACTTCCCAAGCTACTCAAGTTCCTCTTAAAAGGACTTGTTTCATTCTCACGGGGAACCTACATAATCTATCAACTTTCTCTTAGAGATTGTTGATATTGAAGAAGGAGACCCTCTCCCTAGTCTCCGGCATAGGAAACCAAAAGTGCACTATTGAGTCTAGAGCCAAGAGATCATCAATAAATCTCATTAGGACACAATTAATGAAGACTCACAGTTTCACACAATGTGGAATGTGAGAATATATTTTGAGAGTCCTACGCATTATCCTTGTGGTATTGCCAGAACATCCGAGTGTTACGTAAAAATACTCACGATGAAGATGGAAATCCTTCTAGAGCCAACATCAAACAAGCTCTTGGTGGGTGACATGTGAGATCTTTCCAAAAAGATCAAGCTTGTGACAACTGGATAGAAACGATGGAGCGATTCACTCTAGAATCAACCTTGGTCCAGGAAATTGATTGACGGATACCTTTGAAAAAACCGGTCGTTGTGCTTAAAAACTCTTTCTCTAGCACATCGACTGTGTATTAAGTTTTCAAAATAAAAGGGTATTTATGATAGATAATTGATTTTCCATAAAACCTTCGTTGTATTGCAAAACACTTTCTACTAAACAATACACGATTGTTTTCCAAATCATTTTTCATCAATCAGTGAATCTCAATTCGCTGGTTCACTCACTCCGTTCTGTCTTCCTTAAGACGTTCCGGTTTGAGAACGGCTTGATTAGCTGCGAAACCCTGTCAAGGAGATTCTTCGGAATTCTACCTAATCACAGGTAGTATTTATACTGATCAATGGGGAACCGTGGTTCTTGCAACTGTATTCAACGAAAGTGATCAAAGACATTTTCGTGCGCTTTACTGGTAACTGTTGTTTACTGGAACACCCGGCGGTTGCAGCTGATCAGAATTGAGGAGTCAATCAATAACCACATGCTCACACTCACACTTAAAGAAATCATGATGTGCATATCTTCATCAACTGGCTCTGATATTTTCAATCCATGCTTCGGCTACGCTGCTGCAAATATCATGAATCAACAAAAGCTTCCGCTACTCTGATGAGAAGTTAACATGATCCAAAATGTGAGCATGTCGGTCCAAAAGTCACAACATCACATAATGGTGATACTACAAAGGATGAGTCAGAGATTTACTGTGACCGATGATCTCAAAGCTGGCTCAAAACTCATCATCACGTGGATCAGTTAAAGACCTCCACTTGAAAGAACAAAACATGCAGAAAATGAAGAATCAAAGACTACGGACTACAGAGCAAAGAACTTAATCAAGAATTCAAGAACACAAAAATGTAATATCTGTTTGTAATAGATGTAATTGAGGTGACCTCCCTTAGGGGGAGATTGTTAGGATTTAGAAAATCCTGTTGTTAAAGAGTCGGTCACCTCAAGTATATGTGTTCGTTAGAAAGCTCGTAGTCGTAGTCATTTAGTGTTAGTAAGTAGTTTGTTAAGTAACACCGTTGAAGACGGACGGGTCTTTACCCACTGTATGCCTGATCCACAGCCCGTAGGAGGCGTGTCTTGTATGTAACTATAAATACCCTTTGCCTAGCAAGGCAAAGGGTTGGAGCTTTCATAAATAATTTTTCTTTGTCTCACTAAAGTTCCCAACTCTCTTCCACTTTCTCTCTCTAAACTTCTTTTCATACGCCCCATATTTGTGTTTGATTGTGTGTTTATGAAAACCAATATGTTAAAGGTTGTCTTTCATAACCTTTTTACTTAACATTCTTAAATATTGGGGATCGCGTCTAAATTATGATAGTAAATGGGGTAGGCTATACAAACCCCTTTTCTTCTACAAAGGGCACCCTTCCTTCATTTTTGCGGTTTTTTTTTAAATATTATTTTTTTTATATAAAAAAACTTTAAATCTGAAAGTACGGAACATAAAATATAAAGTTTAATAAGTCAAACGCTTAAAACTGTCTGAAATACGGAACAAAAAATGACAAAAAAATGTATTGTACAAAAAATAAAGGGAGATGATTTGTACAAATTTGAATTTGATTTGTACACTTTAATGTATAACTTTATAAAGCATAATTTATAAACTGTACAACTGTTTAATGTACAGGATGGAGTGTACCAATCAAAAAGTGGAGTGTACAAATCATTTCCCAAAAATAAAGGAGGACTAAAAGGAATCTTTGACCAACCCCTTCCCCTCCTCTTATGTCACATCATAGGAGGATTTGTATATCATAACTTTAGTAAAATCGTAAGAAGGGAAAAGACACTCGAACAATGGAACACAGAAAAGGTAACAGATAGCTAATAGACAAAATCTTTTGGCCCATACACTTCTCAAATTCATAAATAAAAGTGTACAAACTAAATTTGAAAGAAAAGTGCTAAGAAACTCCACAAAGTGTGACAAGCGTGTAATATCATACAATAACTTTCATCCCACTTTGAATTTTTTATATTAAGTTAATAAAATAAATTTCAATATTTTAAACAAAAGTTATATTATTAAGGTTATCTCTCATGGCTTTAAGAACCAAACAAGTAGGTCCCATCTATGCTTTTAATTAGGAAATCCATTGAATAATTCATATAATTTATACATAACGATTATATATGATAGTAATTGTTTATTCATAGATATAAAGTTACTCATGAAGGTAATGACTTTTAAATATTTAATAAAATATGATACTTTGAAAATGGTAAGGAATAAGATATTATTTTATATGATGGTAGTGGCACACGACATGTTCACTCATGCTCCAATGGTTTCAATATTTAAATTCTAATCTTTTGCGGACACATTAGGCTGGACACCGGAGATGATCGACTTTATTTTATCCGTCACACCAGTTTTTTCTCTGACAATTTACACAGGATTTTTATTTTTTTCTAAAAAAAACATGTCTTTTTATTTTTTCAAAACAAGCCTTATTTTTTTCCTATATATATCCACTACACTTTCATTAAAAAAAACACATCTCACACACACAACTTTTTTAAGAAAAACACATCTCACCATTTTATACGAAAATGTCTCAAGAAAACAGTCCTGGGAAAAATCCCCCACCCCCGACACCTGAAGAAAACACTCCATCCTCAGATGTAATTCTGTTTCTGCTTACTGAGGAACCGAAGAACAAGAACACAATCCGTTTCTGCTTACTGAGGAAGAGGAACGACTACTTCTTCAGGATGAAGAAGCATTGAGAGCTTTTGAAGAGGAATAAGCAACAGAAAAAGCGGCTCGTAAGGAGCGGAAAGTAAGGGAAGAAGAAAAGCGTAAGGAAAACTTGTTTGACAAAGCGTATCAAGAGTGTGAAGAGGATTTTGGGGACTTTACTCCTTACGACGATGGTTATTGAACATATTAATCTATAGCTGAAGAACTTATGTGTTTTATTTTATGTATCGCAGTTTTATTTTCATTTCATTGTAGTACTCTGCTTTGCTTCTATAATGAATAAAATTTCGTCTTCTACTTTTGTTCTTGGTACACGAAAATAAATTTCCATTCATTTAAATACAGATTAACATTACAATACCAAATTTAAAAAACAGTACAAGTTGTATAATGTATGAGTTATGTTTATTGATAAACCAAAAAAAAGGAAGTAAACTACAAACGTTCACCTGCAAATTCACAAAATAATGGACGATTGTCAATCGCCTGCACGACCGAAACTGACAAAAATGGGGAATCGATCGACTAGCAATCGACACCCACAGAAGGGGCGATCGATCGCCTATTCGGTCGATCTTTGTGCTTAATACGTCCAACCTTAAACTGAGTTTTCTTAAATTAGTCTCTTTAATTTTGAATAAGGATGTCACTGTTTACATCTCATCTCTCATATTTCACTTTGGAAGAATTGAGTATTATTGTTGTTGTTCACCCTAACACTAAGAACATCTTTAATATTATAAACTTTATCAAGTTTATACTATCTTCATATTACTTATTTATATTATTAAAAAAAAATATTGCTAATTTATAAATTGTTAAGCATAAAAACTTTATTCTACAATGCTATGTAATTTATAAAATCCATAAACCTCTAATTAACTTTCTTTTGAACGGCAAAATTATATTAAAAAAAAGCTACTAACAAAGCACTAGAAGCTAAAAGGTACAACTACAATCTTGAAATAAACAAAGCAACACTATCCAGATTCCTCCTAAGGCTTTAACTGCGAGGATGATAACATCAAATAGTTCTGAATATTAAGTGTCAATTTCCCCCGATAATGCCTGTAATTTATATCATTTATATGGATTTACGCTTGTTTTTCATTGTTTTCCACTTTCAGGTAAAATACGAGCATTGGAGCTAAAGAGACGCGGAATTGGAGAATTATCAAAGATTTATCAGAGTATGCTCACTTTGAAGAAGTTACAGCGTAACTCATCTCTCACATTACGCCGTAACTAAAGCGTGACTCAGAAAGCCAACTCATTAGAAGATTACGTCGTAACTCTCACAAAAGACTACGACGTAACCATATTAGGTCAATTGAGGTTTCACGCCGCTGATAATTACGCCGTAACTCTTGTTTAAACTATGGCGTAACCAAGAAATATTGAAGATACGGCGTAACCACTTATAAGGTTACGCCGTAACCAGCAGATCTAGTGCAAATTACGATGAAATAGAAGATTACGGCGTAACTATTATATTAGTTACGCCGTAACCCAGATCTGGCTTATAAATACCCCATGATTTCCAGCATTTCAAAGCATCCCATTCCACACACCACAACCAAAGAACGTGGGAAGAAGCCGGAGGCAGGTCTAGAGGAGCATACAGAGCTGTCTCCAAGGGAGAAATCACTCCCCTACGATAAGCATTAACATTTTATCTTTTCTTTACTTTCGATTCATGTATTTCGTAACATTGAATATTGAATTGATTTGTATGGTTAATATGAGCGGCTAAGCACCTCTTGGTGTTGGCCTAGTTATGATTCCTTAATTGTTTTGTTTGCGTTTACATTACTTCCGTATAATTATTTCTAAGTGTATGCATGCATAGTTTATTGGTAGCTACCCTTGTTTCGGTAGTTTTGAATGGCAGTAGAGGCTAGTTGCTTAGGAGATATGACCAACTGACCCTAAGTGAGTAGACTAAGACGAGAAGGGTAAGATATGACCAAATGACGACCCTTTCTACTTGTGCGATTTGACCAACTGATCACCTACCGTTTGGATGAACTTAAGAATTTGGTAGTGAGTGTTTAAGTTGGTAATGCCCGGGCACTCACTATTATAAGTCTAGCATGTAGCGGTACTTAATGACTCGGCTTAGGGGACCAGGAATAACTGGACTTATGAGGGGACACCTGACTTCTCCAGTGGTGGCATCTTTGCTGATAGGTTAGGGCGAATTGACCAAATGCTGTCCTCTCGACTTTGACCCCACCTGAAGTAATTGGAAGTAATTAGACGTAGACATTACTAGCTAGGATGATTAATTAGGTTAGCACCACTCTCCTCTATTGATTGAACCTTTGCCTTTATTTGCTTTTATCTGCTTTAGTAGTTAATTAATTAATTCCTTATCGAAATCATATTAAAATCTGTGACACATAGACTTAGTATTAATCCAACATACATAGCTCTTGGGACGACCTCAGTTTTACCGAATACTACACTACACACGACCGGGTACACTGCCCGTTAGTGCATTAGGGTAGACCATAGGTATAACAAGACTATATAAATATTAAAACCTGGTCAGTAAAACCTGCATCAAGCTTTTGGCGCCGCTGCCGGGGAGTTATATTAGGATTGCTATTAAGTCTTTCATTTAGGTTTTGTTTTAAAATTTCTAAAATTCTCACGATCACTATTCAAGTTTTCAGGTACCATGGAAGTTGTTAACATTGATGACCTCACTTTTGAGGAATATTTAGAATTAACAAGGGAAGAACAAGGACCAGGGATTGTTAGGACGGCTATCGCAGAAGATGCTCAATTCGAAATCAAACCTCAATTCATGAGGGAAATGCGTGCAAATCCCTTCTCTGGAAGCATTACCGATGATGCTCATGAACATATTGACTACGTGAAATACATTGTCAGCCTATTCAAAATTCCTAGAGTCTCAAACGATGCTGTAATGTTACGGGTATTCCCTATTTCTCTTACGGGAGCTGCTAAAAGATGGGTTGATCGATTACCTACCGGAACAGTCAATACCTGGCCTATCCTAAAAAAGTATTTCATTCGGAGATACTATCCTCCATCTAAGACTGCTAAGCAATTAGAAGAAATCCTTAACTTCAAACAAGAGGGCGATGAAACGTTGTACCAGGCATGGGAAAGGTATAATGAATTATTATATAAATGCCCTACTCACGACCTCAACAGCCAAAAAAAAGTGAACGTCTTTTACAAAGGATTGAACATCTCCTCAAGACAAATGATCGATTATCAAGGGCCGATTCCTGGGATGACTCCAACATTGGCTTTGGAAACTATTCAAAAGATGGCTGACCACTCTCACAAATGGCACAATGGGGGAGCAACCGAAGCAAGAATGGAAATATGGAAGGCCTTGCGGCAATAAACAACAAATTTGAAAGCCTCGGAAGAGACATGAAGAAGCTCAAGGAAAATGTGCATTCCATTCAAGTAGAACGAAATGGAGCTCCACCTAATAAGGAATGTTCCTCCAACGAGGAAGTTAAAAGGATCGGAGAAGTAAAATATATAAGTGGGACCCCTTTCAACAGATACTATGATAACGGGCCCAGATATCAAGAAAAGTCTCCAGGATTCTACACAAGAATCAACAACAATCCTCCTAGACCAAGCCTTGAAGAAATAATGCATAGGCACATCGAAGAATCTACAAAAAAGGGAGATCAGCTCAAGGATTGGATGGTCAAGGTGAAAGAAGACACCAACATGAACCTGAGGAACCAAGATGCTGCAATTAAAAACCTCAAAACACAAATTGGGCAATTAGCTAAAAACCTTGAGACCAGTAATGCCAAAGCTATTGCCTGCAAAGCCATATTTGCGCAAGATAAGGCAAAGAAAGAACTGTGCACATCTTCTATCACCAATGATCTATCCGGGATTAACTACCTGAGAGAAGATGGTAAATCAGAAGACGACGAGATCCTGCCAAGCCAACTTCCTGAGAAGCAACAATACCAGGAAAGTTTTCTTCTTCCATGCACAATTGGTAATATTAAGATTCCCGCATTAGCTGATTTGGGGGCCGGGGTAAACCTTATTTCTACCACTTTGTGTGATAAAATGAAACTTACCAATTTATAAGAAACAACAATGATGATAGAAATGGTTGATTCCTCTAAGGCTGTACCTAGGGGAGTAGTAAATAATGTGCTCCTAAAAATTGGAAAATTATTTTTTCCCACTGATTTTGTGGTAATTGACATGGGGAAGCGGGAGGCTTACAACTTAATTGTTGGAAGACCTTTTCTGGCCACTTGCAGGGCTCAAATTAAGGTTTTTGAAAAACAAATCTCTTTGGGAACTAAAAATGAACGATTAACTTTCAGTATGAAAGAACATTTAAAACCAAAATTTGGAAGTTTAAATAATGTTGATGTTGTTGATGTTCAATCACCCGATCCTCCTCTACATTATGATCCTAGTACTAATAATAGTGGAGAGAATATTGATAATTGTAAGAAGAAACATGAAAAGACTGTCTAGATCCAAGGTATTAAGGAAGCTCCGATTCCAAACAAACATTTCTGCAACCCGATATTAACCGAGGATAACGAATCAGTAACAGCATGGCCTTCGTGTAATCCTTTTCGAGAATCTTGTGAAAGAAAGACTGACGAATGGATATACCCTCACCAGACTGAAAGACATGATATTGCATTACCATTTGAAGATTGGTACAAAATAAAATTTGGAGAATCAGAAATCGATAAGGGATTGGTTAAGCAATTAAAATGCAAGTACAATGACTATCGTCCTACTAATGCAATAACTAATGGTGAAAGATCAAGCATAAGTATAACAAGCAGTCTTATAGCTGAAGGTGATGACTGGGGAAAGTCATGTAATGAGTGGCTTTCACAAAAAATTGGAACATATGGCATCGGTTACACTGCAAGAAAAAAGGGTTTTAACAAATGGAAGAATGAGTGCCGCCAACTAGTTGAGGAAGTCGGCCAAGTCCAAAGGCCCCCATAAAGCCCTGCGGCTCTGAGTCTAACTTAAAGACTCGTTAATAAAGAAAATTTCTCTTTCGGGAGACAACCCGAATTATCCCTTTCTTTTGTTTTATTTCCATTTCTGTAGGGTTTTGTATTTTTGACCATTTTTGCAGGAAACTTGGAGTGATTGCTGCTGCAGCTTGCTGATCTGACCATAGTTACGGCGTAACTCATCTCAGTGGTTACGCCGTAACCTACCCCTTGCAGTAGAATTTCATATGCATTACCGATTACGGCGTAATACCATCTCCGTGGTTACGCCGTAGCTACACTCTTACAACGTATGCCAGGTTTTGCCAGTTACGGCGTAACTCGCTCAAGGAGTTACGGCGTAACTTTCCTCTGCTTTACTTCTTTCATTTTAAAACACAATAACTTTGTATTAGTATTTTAAATGAACTTTGTGGGTGTGTTCCCTGTAAACCCTCACGAGACTTCACTCTTCCACTTGGGACACCAAGTGGTTTAAAAGGCTTGTTGCATATGCTAAATGCAACCGTGATTCCTACGAAAGTGAGTTAGGTTTGTTTTTTATTTTTCATTTTTTTCTTTTTAGAATTATGCTTGTCGGTAGTGTGATTTCAACGATTGAAGTTTGTTCATGGATGCTTATACGAAGGTACGTCTCTTTTTTGTGGGCCTTCTTTCTTTTTGGAGCAAATTTCAGGGAAGTTCTCGCTCTAATTCTACTTTTCTCTTCACCTTTATGTAACGCTTAGTACAAAAGGGACTTTGTACAATTCAAGTGGGGGGACGGGAGTAGAATTATCTCTTGAACTTTATTTTGCCCTTGTTTTTCTAGTTTATTTTGAAAAATTATGCCATTTTTTAAATTTTGACATGTTTTTCTTAACCTAACTAGATTAGACCTTAGCCGAGCACATACAACCTTTGATATTATATGGTGAGATTAGCCTTATCCGTTTCCAATATTTTACCCCAAATCCACCAAATTATGAGTGTGCCGGTAGCTTGTAAACTTTAGAACTTGGCCTTTGCATCATTTCGAGACCATAGACGAGGTATGTTGAGTTAGCTCGATGTATTTGGACTTTTCAGTTTAAGAAGGCAATAATATAAGATTATCACCCAATTAGCCTACCATTGTGTGTCTATCGATTAGTCACCTCGACTTCTCGACCCCCATGTGAAACCCTTTTGTTGCACTCACCTTTAGTGCAAGATACCCCTAGATACACCCATCTGAGCCATTCCTTTCATTTTGTTAACCCAATATATTGTTTCGATACACCTATACACCTTAGCATACCATGTAGTCTTTATTTATAATTGGGAAGTCATCATTTGCCTAAGTTCAAGGTTCAAGTGGAAAGGTTCGGAAATCACACTTTCGTCGATGACATATTCTTGAAGATCATTGAAGACCCCCCGAATTCTCGTTGTTCATCTCAAGTGGGGGAATATTATGTTTAGCTATTATTGTTATGTTAAAAAAAATGTTATGTTGTTTAGTTATTGTAAAGTGCGATGTTATAAGCGCTATGTTATGAGCTTTATATAGATTTAGTATCAAGGAGGCCACCTCGTTCACATTCGAAGAATGGAGTTGGTAATTTTACCAACAGTTGGAGAAAAGGTAGTGTACCCATCATGACGTCCTCTAATGACACATCTACCTAGTATTTCATGATCCGGTTTCTTGACTTCAAAGCTTGAACTTTGGGTGGACGGTAAGTGGTGATGACTTGGTTATAGATTTAGACTACCTGCTTGATTTTTATTTTACACCATTTATATATGCCATGTCTTATCCTACCCTTTATTCATGAAGCGTGTCTTGGTGATGCAGCGAGCAGTCTTTGGTGTCTTGGCCATGGATTTGGTCATGTATCATTGATTTTGTCCACTTTGCCGTGACATGTTAGTAATGACGAGTCACCCCCTTAACCTTTGTCGTGTCTACCCATATTGCCTTCGAAAATTGTTTAGCCCTTAACTCTAGTGGTGGAGATTTGTGTAACCGCCAAGCTTATGATAGAATACATGCTATGACTGTGCGTGTAACACCCCCAACGCGGTACAGCAGAAGACTTAATCAAGTTTTCGGGGCGTTACTATTGGATTGGTATCGCACACAAGTATAGTAAAAAGATAGTTATTTAACATTCAAAACCAATCCCAAATTTAGTCATTTAAAACATTTATTCCAAAAGAGTAAATATTAGGCCCAAAACATGGCTTAATCAAATAGGTCCCCATAGTTTATCAGAGTCAGAAATGATCTTTGAATCCCGCTTTCTTGCCAAGCTTCCACCGATCAAGTAATCCAAACATCTCTCAAATACCTGAGAAATCATGCTAAAAGTCAGCTTATGCTGGTGAGTTCATAGGTTTAAGTTCAACAAAATCATAGTGGACCTGTAAGAGTTGATTTGCTATGCAAGACCTAGATAGATAAATACTGTTTGCACACACTGATCCTACCTGGATCTCCAATCATATCCCGCAACCAGGGATTACTCGAGCCCCGCGACTCTAGTCCAGCACTGTCGTGGCAAAATCTAGAACAATTGCCAACCCCGGACTAGGTCGAGGTAGAAGTCTATTCTTAGTTAGGCACGGTTAAACCTAGACTAAGGAAACAACTACCGCACATCTATCTAAACAGTCAAGCATATAAGCAAATCCAAATAGTTTTAACGGTCCAAAAACAATAGCATGATTCTCACCCCAAAATAGTTCAAAACGTAGTTAAAACATAGATAAAAGTGGGGCTATGAAACTCACCTCAAGCAATCAACGCACAAATAAACACTTAGTAGAAGATAACGGTATCACGGCACAACAACTATCGACTCGGCACAACCTATTAATGTAGACCAACTTTAATATATATATTCCTCAAAATCAACGTTATCTACCCCAATATATTCCATTTCTTTATTTCCAAAAATGTCTCGTTTCACCATTTAATCCTAGTGTTTGGTATTCCTCATGTGGGTGTATCGACTCAATATGATGCTATGAATGCACTCAAACAACCAATATATAACTCAATGCGACACAATGAGACCTCTAAACGATAAGCTCCATAGTGCAATAAGTTTCGGAATAAATAGTAGACCTTATCGAATTCGTCAACTCGATAAACTCATTTATTTACTCGTGTCGCTTATTATCCCATAAATCAATCGTATCCTAAAGAGTCATAAGGATAAGTCACCCATTAATAAGGTCACCCAACGTACCTAGCGGACTCTTATTAGATTCGTCAACCTAATAAGTCCGCTACCCACGTGGATCAACACTATTAATGCTAGGTTATCCGTAACCCATGCACACAACGTAAGTAAATAAGTACTTAACTAATATTAAATGTCCACAATCGATATTTATTGATAATCGTGTACTCGAAACATTAATTACTTATTTATTACAAAACATTTCCAATCTAGTCGTTAGTTTCCATTTAAAAATAGTAAATAACAAGATAAAACTTGTTATCAACATTTTGTGTACAAAAGCCCATTTATTATTTCTATTTCATAGTTTATTAGCATTTCCATGTTTATATATATATATATATTTCGTCAAATTCCAATATTAATCTCATATCGTTATTCGTTTCGAGTCCACAAGCACGAGTCATAACTTCTCGGCCTTTAATCAATCAATAGTCCAAATTATACTAAAGTCCATGTTACGGCTTTGTCGGAGTCAACTATTGACTAAAAAGTCAAAGTAACGCCGACGTAGCTTAAAGTCAACAATATATATATCAAGTCCAAAGTTAAAAGTCATAATAGCGCAATTCAATCCCAAACCAACTCAAAACAATCTCGCCAACCAATCAATCAACCAAATGTACTCGAAACCAATGTTATGACCCTAATGGTCATGACACGGTCGCGGTTAAGACCACGTGAACCAAACAAGCTCTAGAAGCTTTTCGGCTCCACGCGTCTCATCCAAACCTCAACTACACCAACCAACAAGCTACCAAATCGACCCGACCCGAACCCATGGCCCAAGTGGGTCACGTACGCAAGCCAAGGGCCACGTACGTGCCCTATGTGGCTCGTACACCCTTCCAAACCAAACAAACATCACCCAAATCCATTCCACAACATCCAAATTCAATCATTCAAGCTCCAAACACTAACCAAACACAAAACCCATCATCTGTTCTAACCAAAAATATGAAACTAGACCTAAAATGCATAAACCCATCAAATTGATACACCACACATTTATTAAACACTAATTACTTGTTTATTTAGTCACTAATTAGACTTAATTTCTTGTTCCACCCAAAAGCCCCAAATTTCATCATAGGGTCGAAACCCTAATATGCAATTCATGGCTTATTATTGCCCAAACAAGCCCTAATCTTGTTCCATTTACCTTATTCAAACACCAATTGCAAAACCCACTTGAAACCCTAAAAGTACGAATCTTGATTCGAAGATTTGAAGGTGTTATTGAAGTCCAAATGGAGCATGTAATATATGGTTGGAAATAGGATGAAAAGATCTTCGATATGGTGGTGGTGGTGTATGGTGACGCGCCGGTGGTGGGCCGTGGTGGCCGGAATAGTGGCCGGCGGCCAAGTTGGGTGGCTAGGGTTTTTAGAGAGAGAAAGGTGTTGTGTGTGTGTTTTTAGTGAGAGAAAGTAATGGGTGAAATGAGAAGGTGTGAGGCCTTATATACTTAGACCAAGGACTCAAAAATAAATAAAAATGGGGGAGGGGTTGCCGACCATAGGTATAGTTGGGGGGTCGGAGTTGTAATTTTTCGTAACTATCCCGTCTACCCATTCCCGAGCTCACATATTGTCCCCCGAGTGTCTCACAACGTTTATTCAACTTTCTAACATCGTTATTTACGTTTTTTCACGCGTTTTGACTATTTATTTGTCAATTTTCGAGTTACGGTCTAAAAGTTACAATAATTCTCGTTTTAGGCTTTTCTAGTGCCGAATCGAATAGTGCCTACCAAATAGAGTTAAAACTCATATGATAACTCATCCAATAGTGAAATAATCCGTAAAACCCAATAGACGATATAAAATCAAGTCATGGTTTATAAAAATAGTGATAAAGGCAAAGCTCGGTTTAGTTTAACGTAATGCGGTTACCTAAAATAGACTCCCTAAATTTGCCAGTTGTCACAGTGCGATTGATTGATCACCCCGAAATCGACACTTAGTGTTAGGATTTGGAAAATCCAGTAGTTAAAATGTCGGTCACCTCAAGTATATGTAATCGTTAGAAAGCTCGTAGTCGTAGTGGTTTAATGCTAAGTAGTATTTAGTTTTGTATCACCGTGGAGGACGGACTGGTCTTTACCCACTGTATGCCTGATCCACATCCCGTAAGGTGGCGATTTATGTAAGAACTATAAATACCCTCTACCTCCCAAGGTAGAGGGTTGGAGCTCAGAATAACATCTTTCATTTTTCTCACTAAGTTCCCAAACCTCTAACTCTTTCTCTCTCTAAAACCTCATCTTGTACGCCTATGTTGTTTATGGTATGATGTGTATGTGAAATCCAATATGCTACAATTGGTATCAAGAGCCATGGTTTGATCATATCTTTTACATACTCTTGGATTTCTAGTGGTTTTGCATGGTTTTTGGGTTTGAAAAAGTTGAGTGGTTTTTGCATCATTTGGACAATTTCTTGTGATAAAGTTTGAATTTTGATAGTACTTTTGTGTTTAGGATCATCATAAGTGTTTAAGTGTTGATTTGGAAAGCTTGAATCACTGTGGTTAGACTTGTTTTGGATTGAAAAGTGTGTTTTTGAAGTTTTTCTAGCTAGCGACTTGGTTCTCGTTGTGGTTTTCATCATAGCGACTTGCTTCATTAAACGTTAGCGAGTTACAGTGTTTGTTGTTTGCGACTTGTCTATTGAGACAAGCCGACAAATAGTACAAGTTAGTGGATTCTCCACTATGGCTAGCGACTTGGTAAGGTTAGCGACTTGCTTCAGAAATTGTTAGCGAGCTGTAGTGGTAATTGTTAGCAACTTGGATCTTAGCGAGTTGTTCTTTAGCAACTTAACTGTGTCTAGCGACTTGGTGCTTAGCGACTTGTTGTCATAATTCTCAGCGACTTGGTGTTAGCGATTTGGATCCTAGCGAGTTGTTCTTTAGCAACTTGACTGTGTCTTAGCGACTTGGCATTATAGCGACTTGATTTCACAATACTTAGCGACTTGGTGCATAGCGACTTGGTTCTAAGATTCTTAGCGACTTGGTTGATCTTTTGTTTGTAATATGGTTTTCTCTTGATTTAGTAAAATCCCGTGAAAGAATCTATTTCCCGGTTTAATCATAGAGTTATAAAATCCCGTGTAATCTGTAAACATGTCCACCAACGTACCTACAATCATCTCCACTGTTCCCGAGGATGTTCAAGCAGCTGGTTCAGATACTCGTCCACCCATGCTTGACAGAACTGACTACGACTCTTGGGCTCAACGAATCAGATTGTACTGTCTTGGAATGGGGTCAACATTCTCAAATCCGTTGATGAAGGACCTTATCAGATTGAGACTACAAGAGACTTAATTGATACAGCTGCAGATGGAACAATGATCTATGGAATAGACAGACGAAAGACGTATGATGAGCTCAATGATAAGGAGAAAAAGAGATTCGATGCTGATATCAGGGCTTCAAACATTATACTTCAAGGTCTTCCAAAAGATATCTACAAGCTTATCAATCACAACACTGAAGCCAAGGCTGTTTGGGATAATGTCAAGATGCTTCTCTCGGGTTCTGAATTAACTAAGGAAGACAGAGAATCACAGCTGTATGATGAATTTGAGCACTTCAAGATGAAACCAGATGAGATTGTCTATGAGTACTACGTGAGATTTCATAAGCTTGTGAATGATATGAGAAACATCAAAATGACCATGCCAAACATTCAGCTGAATTCAAAGTTTGTGAACAACATGAATCCCGAATGGCACAAGTTTGTCACCTCTGTGAAGCTGACTAAAGGATTGAAGAACACCAACTATGAGCAACTGTATGCCTTTCTTCTTCAGAATGAGAGACATGCCATGTTTGAAAAAATGATTCTCAATCAGTTCAAAACCAACCAGGGAGAAACTAGTTCCTCAAATGATTCAACAGCTTTATACACCAATGTGGGTATTACAACCAAAACTTCTCAAGTCATACCCACAGGTAATGGTAATCACAAACTCATTCCCGATCCAAGTTTCATGCAAGCTGATGCTGATGCAGTCATGGGACACTTCATCAATCAACTGGCTCTTATGGTTAAACAGAACTTGATCCTTAATCCACATACCAACAGTCTTCACACTAACAATGAGATCAGAACTGCATCCAATCCTACACAATCATGCTGTTGTCAGAGATGGAAAAGTTATGGTGCAACCAGTAGGGAAGAGGTGGAATAGGTGGTGGTTATGTTGCAAATCAGAATCGAGGAAGGAATGGAAATCAAGGACAAGCAAAGCCAATCAAATGCTACAACTGTGGTGGTGAGGGACACATTGCCAGAAACTGCACGTCTCCAAAACGTCCACAGAATGCAGAATACTTCAGAGACAAGATGTTGCTGGTGCAAGCTCAGGATAATGGAGCAGCTTTGGATGAAAAGGAGTTGTTGTTTCTTGCTGAAGGGAATGCTAAGACATATGATGCTGATGTAGATGAATAGCCCGTTCAGGAAATAGGTCACAATCATCAGAATGCCTTTCAAGTAGCTGACTGTGATGCAATTGAATCTGATGTCGATGATGAACCTACTGCCCAGACAATCTTCATGGCTAGCATCTCACCTATGGTCTCTCCAAAGGTCTCATCACCACCACAGGCTGGTCCATCCAAAGAATCCGTCATCTTAGAGGTATTAAAACTATACGATGATGTTGATGAGCAAAAGATACATGACAAAGTACAATCAACTGAAACTATTGAGTCAGATATTGAAAATATGGGTAATATCAATGTTGTCCCATATGATCAATATGTGAAACAAAGTGAAAGTGAGATTGTACCAAGTGATGCATCTTCTGCAGTCAATGATGACTATGTTTTTGATGAATACACTGCATGTGCCCCCGATGATTCTGTTATCTCTGAACTTAATGCCTATAAAGAACAAGTTTCCATTTATGAATAACGTGCTAAGTTTGAGTTAACTACCCGTGAGCAGGAGTTGGATAACCAAATGCGTACAATTATTAGAAAAAGTAATTTTAGAGAAGAAGTGTTAAAACAAGAGTTAAACTCCTTACAAAAAAAGCTTTCTAAAACTGTTAAGCAAAAGCAAGAACTTCAAGAAAATGTTAAAGTGCTTAAACAGGAATTTCATGCTAAGGAATCAAAACTTTTAACTGATTTTTCCAATATAAAAACTTTGAAAAACAAACTTGAAAACAAGTTGTACGTACAAGGGAATACCATTCAGACTGCTCACATGGTCACTAAAAATAGAGTCTTAAGCGATAAGCATAGTGTTCCCATTGTAGATAAACCCAACCCTAAGTATGGTAAGATAGCAAAGGCTGCACAAAATGTAATCTATGATGGCAATGAGATTCTTAAACCTAGACAGACACCGAGTTGCATTGAGTGCACTGAGGAAGATAGAAAATCAGATGATGCATCTAGGGAGAAAATGGATAAGAAGCTTAACGATCCTGAGTGCAAAAAGAATAACATAATAATCAAACCCCATGATTACAAAAATAAAAATTGGATTTCCTTAAACAAGTTTAAGTCTCAAACTTTGTTAACACCTGAACAAGTGTTCTGGAAAAAGGACTTAGATAAGCAAAAAGCTGAAAATCTTGTTGAAACAAACCCTCCCCTTAGGAAAATGCCTGCAGCGACAGTGTTTATCCTCCAAATACACCAATGCATTTAGTTCCTAGAACTATTGCCACTAAGAGCAAGACCTTAATCAGTCAATATGTTATATTTCAATTATTTGTTGACTTTGAGAAAACTTGTAAGAAAAAGATCACACCCACTGGGATAACTGAAGGGGAAAGGGGTTTTGAGCAAACAAAAGAATGCTATTTAACTGAGGTCATGCCTTTCTTTAAACAATTAAAAGATCAATTTGAGAGTCTTAAAAAGGGGATGGATTCAGATATTAAAGGAATGGAAAAGGAATTTGATGCAATGATAGTTGAGGTTAGTGACTATGAGCGAGCATTAAAATATAATGAGATTGAGAGGAAGAACTTGCATACCTTAAATGAGAATCTGATTTCTGAATGTATCTCTCAAGATGTTTTCTACACTGCTACTAATTGTTCTATTACTGCTTCTCAATTTCATGAATTATCTGTTGCTTTGAAAGTCTCTCATGATCGTGTCATTGAGCTTGAAATCAAAAACTCTAAACTAAGTGAGAAAATTGAACAGGATGATCACGATAATTTGGTAAAACATTTTTCTAAGCTAGAAGTTGAACATTTTGATTTACAACTAAAATATTAACATCTCAAAGAAAATGTTAAAACCTCAAACATCAAGATATCCTCGGATGTTCCAGAGTTTGATGCAGTTTTTGAAATAAACAAACGTGATGAACAGATTCAAGCTCACTGTAACACGATCAGAAAGTTGAAAGCCCAAATTTCTCAATTAATGTTGGATATTAGTTTTCACATACACATCAAACCATAACAACAAGGTGGCGCATAAGTGGAATTCTAGAGAGAGAAAGTTAGAGGTTTAGGGAACTTAGTGAGAGAAAGTGAAAGATATTATTATGAGCTCCAACTCTCTACCTTGGAAGGTAGAGAGTATTTATAGTCTTACATAAATCGCCACACATCGGGCTGTGGATCAGGCATACAGTGGGTAAAGACCCGTCCGTCCTCCACGGTGTTACTTAACTAAATACTACTTAACATAACAGAACTACGACTACGAGCTTTCTAACGATTACATATACTTGAGGTGACCGACTCTTTAATACCTGGAATTTCTAATTCCTAACAATCTCCCCCTAAGGGAGGTCACCTCAATCATGTACCAAACTTACATTGAATACAAATAGATATTACATTAACAATTGATCTTGCATTCTTGATGTAGTCCTTTGCTCCTAAGATCGTAGTCATTGATTCTTCACATTGCATGTTTGGATACTCCAAGTGGAGGTCTTTTACTGATCCACGTGATAATAATTTTGAGCCATCATTTGAGATCATCAGCTATCAACAATCTCTGACACATCCTTTGTGGTGTTGGTAATATGTGATGTTGTGACTTTAGGACCGATATGCTCACATTCTGGATCATGATATCTTCTCATCAGAGTAGCGGAAGCATTTGTTGAATCATGATATTGGCAGCAGCGTAGCAGAAGCTTGGAGTGAAAATATCAGAGTCATTGATGCACTAATCATGATTTCTTTGAGTTGAATGTGTTAAGTGAGCATGCGGCTATGGATTGATCGCTTCATTCTGATCAGCTGCAAACGTCGGGCGTACCTGCATACAACAGTTAGCAATAAATCGCACTAAAGTGTCTTTGATCACTTTCGTTGAATTGAGGTACACGGCCCACGGTTCCCCGTTGATCAGTACATGTACTGCCTGTGATCAGGTATAATTCCGAAGAATTTCCTTGACATGGTTTCGCAGCTGCTCTAGTTGTTCTCAAACCGGAACATCTCAAAGAAGACAACACGGAGTGAGTGAACCAGCGAATTTTAAGTCCACTGATTGATGAAAAGAGATTTGAAAAACAATCGTGTATTGCTCAATAGAAATTGTTTTTGCAATACAACGAAGGTTTTATTGAAAATCAATTATCAATCATAAAAACACCTTTTGGTTTGAAAAATGAGTACACGGTCGATGTGCTGAATAAAAGAGTTGTTAAGCACAAAGACCGGTTTTTCAAAGGTATCCGTCAATCCATAACCTGAACCAGGATTGATTCAAGAGATTGAATCGCCCCATTGTTTCTGTTCAGTTGTCACATGGTTGATCTATATAATAGATCTCACATGCCACCTACCAGGAGCTTGTTTGATGTTGGCTCCAGAAGGCTTTCCATATTCATTGTGAATATGTAAACACATCACTCAGATGTTCTGGCAATACCACAAGGATAATGCGTAGGACTCAAGATATAATCTCTCTTTCCACATTGTGTGAAATAGAGAGTCTTCATTGAAAGTGTCCTAATGAGATTTATAAATGATCTCGTGGCTCTAGACTCAATTTGTGCATATTTGGATCCTGTGCCGGAGACTAGGGAGAGGGTCTCCTTCTTCAATATCAACAATCTCTAAGAGAAAGTCGATAGATAATGTCGGTTCCCCGTGAGAATGAAACAAGTCCTTTTAAGAGGATCTTGAGTGGTTTGGAAAGTTGAAGTGCAGTGCGTCACTGGGTCCATGACGTCTTGTCTTCAATACCGATGTTACCATCAGTAGCATATGAATTGAACCCGGTTTCTGCCCTAAGGTTGAATAAATGGAGGGCTATTTGTTTTCACCCTTTTCTCATTCAATTCTTTTTAATTCTTCAACCCCTTCAGTGCTTACCGAGGCTTCATAGCAGGAACCTTGTTGGGTTTGTTCCAGTACTTGCTCTGACTCAGTCCGCACTCTTCCCATATCTCACTTTTCTCCTTTTATCATCATACCTAAGGACTTCTACACTAACTAGTGGATTGTCCCTGGGTAGATCCCTCCGGTTCTGGCGGATCATGGGAACCAATACCTAACCTTATCATCCTTATATCACCGTACATAAAGTAAAGTTGGTCGGTCTATTTGGTATTGTTCATCTGCCATTTGGAACCAATTGAAAACCATTTGAAAATCAATCCAGATACTTGTGATATATTATCAAAACATTTTGCACCTGAGTTGTTTTTGATATTTTTAGAACAAGTGCTCCCCCTCAACATGTGCATCAAATGTTTGAAATCGTTTGTCACATGTGGGAAGGACAGCATGTACATCCTTATAAAACCATTTACCGAATTATCAGTTTAAATCCAATTTAAATCACACATTCTCCCCCGATCACAATTATCAAATCATTTGAGATTTGTGATCTCTTATAGATTTAAATTGATTTTGAAAGCTTTTAAGCGATCACAATTATCAAATCATTTGAGATTTGTGATCTCTTGTAGATTTAAATTGATTTTGAAAGCTTTTAAGGAGAATTGTGACTTGATTATGAAAGCGTTTGAACTGATAAGGATCGGATTTTAAGACTTTAAACTCCATTGATAAAACATGCATGTACATCTTTTGAAAACAATTTAATGCCAAATAACTTTTTAATTTAATTGAAATCATTCTCCCCCTCAATCAATGACATAGGTTGTTGATTGAGAGAAAGAGATTTTGACAAATAAGTCCTGATGATTATCAAAAATAGAGACCGAGTTATTTTTCAAAGCAGTTAGTTTTCAGCAGATAAATGTTTATAGAATCAGAGCATTGAATTTATGGAAAAACATGATAAAGTATGGCTCTGTTCTTTCTTTGAAAAGCGGGTTACTGCCTGAAATGATAGTAAACCATTGTTTCTCTTTCTCCCAAAATTTATTTATTTATTTTATTTATTTTTTTATTTATTTTTATTTTTTTAAGAATTCGAACAACATCTAAAGTCCCGTGTCATTCTTTGAATGACAGCACAAAGACCGTAGATATTATCGAACCGAGAAAAACATGACAAATTGACAATATTTTTTGAAGATTTTTTTAATTTTTCAGATTTTTATGGATTTTGAAAGTTTTATAATTTTCTATTTGATTTTTGAGGGTTTTAAAATTTTGTATTTTGTTTTTCGAATAAATATATACAAGAGATAGATGAAGATTGACCTTTACTCCTCGTCTTCCTCCTGAAGACGTTTGAGTGTTTCTGGTTGAAGGCTTTTCATGCCCAGTCGTGGAAGAATAAACTCAAAACGTTCTCTTGGAAGAGCTTTGGTGAAGATTTCTGCTAACTGGCATTCAGTCCTCACAAAATAGAGTTCCACCACACCGTTTTCCACTTGCTCCCTGATGAAATGATGTCGAATGTCGATGTGCTTTGCTCTTGACTGTTGTACGTTGTTGCATGAGAGAGCAATAGCACTTTTATTATCACAGTACAGAGGGATTTGTTGAATACAAAGCCATAGTCAGTTAACTGAGATCTCATCCATAGGATTTGAGCACAACAAGATGACATGGCTATGTATTCAGCCTCTGTAGAGGAAATATAAGTACTCATTTGCTTCTTTGACAACCAGCTCACAAGCTTATCACCCAAAAACTGAGCACCTCCAGACGTACTTTGACGAGTATCTTGACACCCTGCATGATCGGCATCTGCATATGCTGTTAGTGACATACCGGTGTCTTTCGGGTACCAAAGTCCCATATTGATGGTTCCTTGGAGATACCGAAAGACCCGTTTAACCGCTTCAAGGTGCTTTTTAGTAGGCTTAGCCTAGTATCTAGCACACATGCAAACAGTGAACAAGATGTCTGGTCTACTAGCTGTGAGGTACATCAGGGATCCAATCATACTATGATATTTTGTTTGGTCAATGATGATCCCTGAGAGGTCCTCATCTAGTTTGATTCGATCAATCATGGGAGTGTCAACAGGGTCACTTGAATCAAATCCAAATTTCTTTAAGATCTCAGTTGCGTATTTAGATTGATTTATGAAAATGCCTCCGGGACTTTGTGAAATTTGTAATCCCAAGAAAAATGACATTTGTCCCATCATTGACATTTGAAATTTTGAACTCATTTCATTTGAAAAACGGTCACACTCATTGGGGTCAGTCGAAGCAAAGATGATATCATCAACATAAATTTGAACATGGATTAAATGTTTGCCTGACTTCCTTGTGAACAATGTTGGATCAACTGCTCCTTTGCTGAATCCGGTAGATAGAAGAAACTTTGATAGCGTATCATACCATGCCCTTGGAGCTTGCTTTAAACCGTACAGAGCCTTCTTCAGACGATAAATGTGGGTAGGATGCTCTGGATTTACAAAGCCTTCAGGTTGGCTGACATAGATGACTTCTTTAAGATCTCCGTTCAGGAATGCCGTCTTCACGTCCATCTGATAGACTACCATGTTCTTACTAGCAGCATTAGCCATAAAGATTCCGATTGCCTCGATTAGAGCAACAGGAGCAAAAGATTCTTCAAAGTCAATACCCTCCTCTTGACGGTATCCTTTAGCAACTAATCGAGCCTTGTTCTTCAACACATCACCATGCTCATCAAGTTTCACTTTGAAGATGCATTTTTGAGCAATAATCATAGCAAAATCTGGAGCAGGTACTAACTCCCATACATCAAGTCGATCAAACTCATGAATTTCTTCTTGCATGGCATTGAACCAGCTATCTTCATTCATGGCGGTTTTGACATCTTTTGGTTCGATCTTAGAGAGTACGGAGTTGAAGAAGCACCATAAGGCATCGATTGCAAGTTGTTTCCATGTGGATACTGGACGAGAGGGATTTCCAATGATGTTGTCAACTGGATGATCGTGAGTCCATTTTCTGAGGTGTTCATGTGGTAGTTGTTGAGGGACTGAAGTAGCAGAGTCGATGTCTCCTAAAGAATATGGTTCTGATGAAGATTCAGGAGCAAATATGTTTTCAAATGGAGCATCTTCAGGAGTAGCAAAGGGATTAACTTCATCATTGATGCCAAACACAGTTCCATGATGTACAATCGAAGATTGATGATTTGTTGATGAGACTGAGTGATCAGCAGCAGGCGCTTCTTGACTTAATGAGATTGAGACTGAAGGGTTGACTTCATTCACAGGGATAGGAGCAGCCTCTATTGATGGATTTGACATTTCATCAGCATTTGTTTCATAGTGTTCATCAAACATTGGATCGAACAATTTCCTTAAATCATCTTCTGATGGAGGTACATATGGAGCTGTTGGAGAGGGATATGGTACAAGGGATGAACCAATGGGACTGTTTTGAAGTGCGGGTCCTGAACTGGATTGTCCAGGAACCATTTGACCGGTCAGCTCATCGAACGTAGCGTGAATTGTTTCTATGATATTACGGGTTCTCTTGTTGTAGATTTGGTAACCCTTCTAGTTTGGTGCATAACCAACAAAAACTCCAATATCTGCCTTTGCTCTTAATTTACCTAAATCTTGACTGTCATTTGTTGGATAGCACAAAGCTCCAAACACACGAAGGTAGGAGAGATCAGGTTTTCGTTTATGAACAAGTTCATATGGAGTTTTTCCATGAGAGGTGTGTTTAAGGGAACGATTTTGGGTGTAGCATGCAGTGGCAATGGCTTCAGCCCATAGAAACATTGGAACCTTCGAATAAATAAGCATTGTTCTTTCGGCTTCTACAAGAGTTCGATTTCGTCTTTCAACTACACCGTTCTATTGAGGAGTTCGTGGAACACTT
Organism: Chrysanthemum seticuspe; assembly: GCA_019973895.1. Classification (NCBI taxonomy): domain Eukaryota; kingdom Viridiplantae; phylum Streptophyta; class Magnoliopsida; order Asterales; family Asteraceae; genus Chrysanthemum; species Chrysanthemum seticuspe. The sequence goes on along the minus strand of BPTQ01000005.1, from coordinate 202,880,642 downwards.
CTTTGATGACTGATTCCAACACTTTCATAAAACTGAATTAAGTCTTTGTTGACAAACTCTGTGCCATTGTCTGTTCGAACAATTCTGACTGTATTGTTGAGTCGAACCTGAAGCTGTTTGATTAGTTTGATGATGACATCTGGAGTTTCATCCTTTGTCCTCAAAAACTTTACCCAAGTAAATCGAGAGTAGTCATCAACAACTACTAGAATGTATTTCTTCCCATTTATCGTTAGTAAGTGAAGCATTAGGCGTTGGAGGAGAGTCATCAAAATCAAAACAATGAATCCCAGTTATCCTTAGATGAGTATTCAAACATCCATCATCATGTAGTATATTCACTCATCTCCCCCTCAAAAATTGCATCCGAAGTTGCCATTTTTGATTTAACAAGTGAATAAGAGTATACACCAATGAACGTAGATCCACTTGATGACTGAATGAGCGTGGAAAAACATGAAGCTTGTTGATGAAGAATGTAGATGAGTATGGCCATTCACGAGAGAATTTCTCATTAGCTGAAGATAAAGCGCACAGAAGAGCGTACACTTTTCTTTTCTATGAGGAACGGGGCCTGAAGTGTTATCTGCAGACGCCATAATGATGAAGTACGAGGCCTGAACTGATGTGAACAGACGTCGTAATGATGAAGTACGAGGCCTGAACTGATGTGAACAGACGTCATTGATAAGAGCCCAGTCATATGTTCAGAGCCGCCCGAATCCAAATACCAAGGGACGATTTGTACGACCTGCTTTGGACAACTGACGAAGACAGAGATTTGGAAACATTGGATCCCCACGTGCTGATGGGTTCCTTTTGGTTAGCACAAACAATCTTTGAATCAGCAGAAACCCTAGATGCAATGGCATTATTCCTAGGAGCTGAACTAGTAGAAGCATCGGACATAGTCAAATGACATTTTGTGCTTAATGGGATTATTCTACCAGTTGGCTTCCAAACCTTAACAGGCACTATTCTAGGCATAGTGGATCTAGCTGAGGGGTAAGGTTTGCCATTCGTAAATATTCGACCTGTGGGCTTCCACTGAAATCCTACATTTGTAAACACATTCCCTGTAGGTTTCCAGGATTGCTTAATCTGTTTTGCTCTCCAAACTTTCTTAACTGGGTTATGAATCTTAGACCTCAGAAATAACACATCACATTTATCATGATTACCAGAAAATAAACATTTTTTACATGTTTTGCAGACAGCATGAGGCCTCGAATTAATTTCAGTAAGCTTAGAGCTAATACTAGAACTAACACGATTCTTTTTGTTCAAATCAAACTTCTTGTCCCTATGGTGTTCTTTCACTTCCTTATCATTAACACTTTTAGTTTGCGTAATCCTATCCTTCTTTGCATTGCTACTAGGTTTTGACCCGCTAACTTTAGTGTCAATCTTAACATCTGTAGAAGTAACGATGGGAACATTACATGGTTTCACTGCTTTCTGCATTTCTGGTCTAGAAGTGCTGGGATCTGAAATTCTAGGAGGCACATCAAAGGTTGCTTGCTTGAATTTTGACATGGAACAAGGCATATCAAGGGTCACATGCTTGGCTTTAGGCATAGAGCAAGGCACAACTATTCTATCTCGCCTATTGCTAGATTTCGGACTTGTGACAATTACATACTCTAAGAGTTCCTGAGATCGTTTGGCATCCATGCAGGCATAGGCTATAGTACTATCAAAAGGTTTTTCTAATCTTTCATCTTCAACAATCTCACGGAGACCCTTCAAACTGTCCTTAAGGTGTGAGAGATATGCTTTATGTGCAAGTTCATTATTCCTAATGGGCGGGGGAATATATAACATATCGATAGCATATTTATCACAAGCAGAAACCTTAGGAACAGAGTATTTGCAATTTGGGATTGGCAACTTTCCTTTCACCTCACGCTTCAGATTCTCAATATCGTTAAGTAAAGAAGTTATCTTTTCAATTTGTTTATCATGATTAACTTTAAATGAATCACATAACTCTTTGTTTTGATCATTAACCTTTGAAATTTCAGCTTTAAAACAATCATTTTCCTTTTGCAAGTTATCAATTATGTTTTGAAGTTGGAAATTCTGAGAATCTAAAGGAGGAGGCATATGGGAACCAGTCACGTCCTTCTTTTCACCTTTCAGTTGTGAAATTTGGGCTTTCAATCTTTTGATCGTGTTATAATGAGCTCGAATTTGTTCATCACGTTTGCTAATTTCAAAAACTGCATCAAACTCAGGAGCATCAAAGGATGTCTTGATATTTGAGGTTTTAACATTTTCTTTGAGATGTTGATGTTTTAATTGCAAAGCAAGATGTTCAACTTCTAATTTAGAATAATGTTTGACCAAGTTATCATGATCATCCTGTTCTATTTTCTCATGCAATTTTGAATTTGTTGTTTCAAGCTCAATGACACGATCATGGGAGACTTTCAGAGCAACAGATAATTCATGAAATTGAGAAGCATTAATGGAACAATTTGTAGCAGTGAAAAACACATCTTGAGCAATACATTCAGAAATCAGATTCTCATTCAGTGTATGCAAGTTCTTCCTCTCAATCTCATTATATTTTAATTCTCTCTCATAATCACTAACCTCAACAATCATTGCATCAAATTCCTTTTCCATTTCTTTAATGTCTGAATTCATTCCTTTTTTAAGACTCTCAAAATGATCTTTTAGTTGTTTAAAGAAAGGCATGACTTCAGTTAAATAACATTCTTTAGTTTGCTCAAAACCCCTTTCACCTTCAGTAATACCAGTGGGTGTGATCCTTTTCTTGCAAGTTTTCTCAAAATCAACAAATAGTTGAAAGATAACATATTGACTAATTAAGGTCTCGCTTTTAGTGGCAATTGTTCTAGGAACAAGATGCATTGGTGTATTCGGAGGATACACAGTCGCTCTAGGCATTTTCCTAAGGGGAGGGTTCGTTACAACAAGATTCTCTGCTTTTTGCTTATCTAAATCCTTTTTCCAGAACACTTGTTCAGGGGTTAATAGAGTCTGAGGCTTAAACTTGTTCAAAGAGATCCAATTTTCTTTAGTGTAATTATGGGGTTTGATCGTTATGTTATTCTTTTTACACTCAGGATCTTCTAACTTCTTATTCATTTTCTCCCTAGTGACTTCATCAGATTTCTTATCTTCCTCAGTGCACTCAACGCAACTAGGTTTCTTCCTAGGCTTAAGGATTTCATTACCATCATAAAGCACCTTATGAGCATTTCTAGCCTTTTTAATTACCTCTGGATTTGGTTCCTCAACAAGGGGAATGCTATGCTTATCGCTTAAGACTCGATGCTTAGTGATCATGTGAGCAGTTTGAATGGTATTCCCTTGTACGTACAACTTATTTTCAAGCTTGTTTTTCAAAGTTTTTAGATTGGAAAAATCATTCAAAAGTTTTGATTCCTTAGCCTTGAATTCTTGCTTAAGCATTTTAACATTTTCTTGAAGTTCGTGTTTTTGCTTAGCAGTTTTGGAAAGCTTTTCTTGTAAGGAGTTTAACTCTTGTTTTAATACTTCTTCTCTAAAATTACTTTTTCTAATAATTGTACGCATTTGGATATCCATCTCCTGCTCACGAGTGGTAAGTTCAAACTTAGCACGCTGTTCGTATATGGCAACTTGATCCTTATAGGTATTGAGTTCAGTGGTCAAGGAATCATCAGGCACAAATGCAGTGTACTCATGCAATTCATAATCATCATTTTGAGAAGAAGATGCATACCTAGGTACTGTAGAAACTTTCATGCAACTTTCCTCTGCATTAACGTGCACAGGTTGTGGCCGGTGCATCTCTATCTTGGGTACATCCGAAGCTTCCATGGAGCGTTCCTTTGCATTAGCTTGCACGGGTTGTGACTGGTGCACCTCTCTCTCTTGTGAACATGAGCATGAAGATTCTATTTTAGCATTGTCTGACTCATCATTATTTGTTTTCTCTAACATTCTGCATTCAGCAACACTTGATTCTTCCACAGATACATTACCCAACTTATCACAACAATCTCTCAACTGCACCTGACACTCATTTACTTTTTCATCCTTTTGTGCAGTTTCCTCAATGTACTTTTTCACATTATCCATGAGTTGGATAAATGTCTCAATGAATTCCTGAATTTCCATTCCAGTATGTTTTTTGAAGGAAATTCCAGTCAAGTGTTGATCGTAATCTGTTGAATATTCCCCACTGATGAATGGCTGAAATTGTTTGTAGATTACTTGAAGAGCTGCACTGGAACCATCCTTTTGAACTTCTTCATTGGTAAGTTGCAGCTTTAAATGCGCTAAGTTCAACAACAAGCTTCTTGTCAATGTAGGTAAGTCCTGGCGGAAAAGAGCACTACATGTTCGATCCCCAGCTATGGATAACAACTGAATGAGGTGCAGATGAAGTAGCTGATAGGGCTCAATGCTGCATTTCATTTGCATGGCATTCTGTAGCTTGGACTGGTGCAATTCTCTCTCATTAGATTCTGAACACGGAGATCTCACATCCTCATTGCTTAATTCAATCATCTTTAATCGTTCAGTGTAGCATACATTATCATTGTTGTCCACAACATCATACAGTTTAAGCACTTCTGAAATCACTGGGTCAGTAGAGTAAGACATGATGTGGAAGGATGCACGGGATTTTACACGTCTATGATTTAAACCGAGAAATAGAATCTTTCGCGGGATTTTACTAAAATCAAGACGAAACCGTTAAGCAATGACCAGTAGAGGGTGTTAAGATGACCGATGGAATGATACAATGAAAGAAGATTGTGTGATAGGACTTTAGATTGTTCGTAGGAAAGGCTGAAATGTTGATTGGTTGAGATTTGGATTGGTTGATGCACGTTTTTACGGAGAATTTTTAGGTCTAAAAACTTAAAAGCTCAATAACTTCCTTTTGGAGGGGATTTGGGCCTCGAAAAATTCGTTTCACGACATCGTGGTGAAATTTCACAATATTCAGGCTGTTCCGGTCGTTTTGACAGGTATTTCGCTGAAAACGGAGTTACGGATCAAAAGTTATGGCCGTTTGAAGTTTTGACGTAAAAAGTCAACTTTGGTCAAACCTCTTCTTCGTAAAAATCAACCAAGTCGCTAAGTCACTTGAACCAAGTCTCTAAGCACCAAGTCGCTAAGTGCTAAGTCGCTAAAGTTACAAGTCGCTATATAACAACTCGCTACCAACCAAGTCGCTAGCATGAAATACTTCAAAAACACACTTTTCAATCCAAAACAAATCCAACCACGATGATTCAAGCCTTCAAAATCAAAACCTAAACACTTATGATGATTCTAAACACAAAAGTACTATCAAAATCCAAACTTTAACACTAGAAATCAACCAAATGATGAACAAACCACTAAACTTTTTCAAACTCAAAAAACCACCTAAAAACCACTAGAAATCCAAAGATGTGTAAGATATGATCTAACCATGGCTCTTGATACCAATTGTTGGATATTAGTTTTCATATACACATCAAACCATAACAACAAGGTGGCGCATAAGTGGAATTCTAGAGAGAGAAAGTTAGAGGTTTAGGGAACTTAGTGAGAGAAAGTGAAAGATATTATTATGAGCTCCAACTCTCTACCTTGGAAGGTAGAGAGTATTTATAGTCTTACATAAATCGCCACACATCGGGCTGTGGATCAGGCATACAGTGGGTAAAGACCCGTCCGTCCTCCACGGTGTTACTTAACTAAATACTACTTAACATAACAGAACTACGACTACGAGCTTTCTAACGATTACATATACTTGAGGTGACCGACTCTTTAATACCTGGAATTTCTAATTCCTAACAATTAAAGAGTGAAAAGAACAATGTGACTGGCTCCCAAATGCCTCCTCCTTTAGATTCTCGGAATTCTCAAAATTTTCATCTTCAAAACTTGGTTAATGCTTTACAAAAGGAAAATGAGAGTTTTCTAGAAGAAAATGAAAAGGTTAAACAACATTTCTATGAGTTATTTGAATCAATAAAGGTCACTCGTAACAAAAATAATGAAAAAATAACTTCATTGCAAAAGGAAATTGAGAATCTGAAGAGTCAGGTAAAAGGGAAAATGCCAATGACCAATGATGAGAATGGTGTATCAAAGGTGCGTGCTTGTAATAAATATGCTTTGTCTGTGAAATATGTTCCTCCTCATCTTAGGAATAACAAACTTGCTATTCAAACATATTTCTCATACCTTAAGGACAGCCTAGAATGTCTCCGTGAGATTGTAGAAGAGGATAAGTTAGAGAAACCACTTGATAATGCAATTGGCCATGCATGCTTATATGCCAAACGATCTCAAGAACTTCTAGAATGCTTAATTACAATATGCCCTAAATCCTTAGGTGAGCAAGTCAATCCCTTGATACCTTGTTCTATGCCTAGTGCCAAGTATGCAATTCATTCAATGCCCAATGTTATGAATGTGAACTTTAGTGTGCCTTCAAGTAGTTCAGATCCCAGCACCTCTAGTGTTAAGAAAGTGAACTTCAGTGTGCCTTCAAATAGTTCACATCCCAACACATCTAAACAGGAAATGCAAAAAGTAGCAAAACCAACTAATGTTCCCATTCCCTCTACAGGAGTAATCAGTGACATTAAAGCGAGCAGGTCAAAGTCTCAAGGCAATACAAGGAATGATAGGACCTCGCAAGTTAAGAATGTGCATTGGAAGAGAGTAGAAGATCACCCTAGGAACACTAAGTTTGAGTTGAATAAAACGAATCGTGTTGATTCTAGTATTAGCTATAAGCGTACTGTAATTAATTCGAATTCTGCTACTACTTGCAAAACATGTAATGAATGCTTGATTTCTGGTACTAATCATGAATGTGTTGTGAATGATTTGTCTAATGCTATCAAATGCCCAGTTAAAACTGCTAATGCTAAGAATCAAGCTAAGAAGGCTAAAAGGCAAAGGCGAAAGAAAGTTAGAAAACAGTGGAAACCCACAAAAAGAAAATTTAGTAATATAGGTTATCAATGGATACCTACTGGCCATAAGGTTAATGAGTTTTACCCTCAATTTGCTAAGACAATGCCCACTAGAAAATGGATGCCTACTGGTAGAACTATTCCCTTAAGAAGTGAACATATTTTGAATAGGTCAAATACGGATACTAGCACTGCATCTATTTCTGATGATTCCTTTGTTTCTACTTCTGATGTGGGTGTTCCAATCACTGTTACTAACCAAATGGAACCCATTCTTGCATGGGGATCCTAAATATCCAGTTATCCATTCTTGTCTGTGTTCAACTGCAGATCGTTCAAATCGTTCTGTGGTACCTGGACTCAGGCTGTTCCAATCATATGACTGGAGATCGCTCGCGGCTCATGAACTTCGTGAGTAAATTCATCGGGACTGTTAGATTTGGGAACGACCATTTCGGTGCTATTATCGGTTATGGTGACTATGTTGTGGGTAAAAGTGTAATCTCCAGGGTATATTATGTAGAAGATCTTGGTCATAATCTATTCTCTGTTGGTCAATTCTGTGATTCCGATCTAGAAGTGGCTTTTAGAAAACATACTTGCTTTGTTAGAGAACTTGATGGTGTGGAACTGTTAAGAGGAACTCGTGGTTCAAATCTATACACCATATCTGTCGAAGACATGATGAAGTCCTCTCCAATCTGCTTGTTGTCAAAGGCTTCAAAAACAAAGTCATGGCTATGGCATCGTCGTCTCAATCACTTGAACTTCGGCACCATTAATAACCTTACAAGAAAGGATCTTATCAGAGGCTTACCCAGATTAAAATATGAAAAAGATCATCTTTGTTCAGCTTGCCAATTGGGAAAAAGCACGAAATATGCCCACAAACCTAAACCCACAAACTCAGTTATGGAAGTTCTTCATACCCTTCATATGGATCTGTGCGGACCAATGAGAGTGCAAACGATAAATGGGAAGAAATACATATTAGTTGTTGTTGACGGCTACTCTCGATTTACTTGGGTAAAGTTTTTGAGGATAAAGGATGAAACACCAGATGTCATCATCAAACTCATCAAACAGCTTCAAGTTCGACTCAACAATACTGTTAGAATTGTTCAAACAGACAATGGCACATAGTTTGTTAACAAAGACTTAATTTAGTTTTATGAAAGTGTTGGAATCAGTCATCGAAGAAGTGTTCCACGAACTCCTCAACAGAACGGTGTAGTTGAAAGACGAAATCGAACTCTTGTGGAAGCCGCAAGAACAATGCTAATTTATTCAAAGGTTCCAATGTTTCTATGGGCTGAAGCCATTGCCACTGCTTGTTACATCCAAAATCGTTCCCTTTTACACACCACTCATGACAAAACTCCATATGAACTTGTCCATAAACGAAAACCTGATCTCTCCTACCTTCGTGTATTTGGTGCTTTGTGCTATCCTACGAATGACGGTCAAGATTTAGGTAAATTTAAGAGCTAAGGCGGACATTGGAGTGTTTGTAGGTTATGCATCAAACAAGAAGGGTTACCGAATTTACAACAAAAGAACTCGAGATATCATGGAAACTATTCACGTTACGTTCGATGAGCTGACCGGGCAAATGGCTCCAGGACAATCCAGTTCTGGACCCGCATCACAACCTTCATCTAGTAGTCCTATTAGTTCTTATCTTGTTCCAAACTCATCACCTGCAACTCCTTATGTACCTCCTTCAGAAGATGATTTGAAGAAATTGTTTGATCCAATGTTTGATGAACACTATAAGCCAATTGCTAATGATCTATCAAATCCATCAACAGAGGCTGCTCCTATCCATGTCAATGAAGCTAATCCTTCAGTTCCTATATCATTAAGTCAAGAAGCGCCTGCTGCTGATCAATCTGTCTCATCAACAAACCTTCAATCACCGAGTGTACATCATGGAATTGCTTCTGGTTTCTATGATGGAGATAATCCCTTTGCTACTCCTGAAGATGCACCCTTTGAAAACATATTTGCTCCTGAATCATCATCAGAACCATCTTCATCAGAGGATCCAAACTCTGCTACTTCAGTTCCACAACAACAACCACATGAACACCTTAGAAAATGGACAAATGATCACCCATTGGACAACATCATTGGAAACCCTTATCGTCCTGTATCCACTAAAAAACAACCTGCTACTGATTCCTTATGGTGCTTCTTCAATTCCGTACTCTCTAAGATCGAACCTAAAGATGTTAAAACTGCCATGAATGAAGACAGTTGGTTCAATGCCATGCAAGAAGAAATTCATGAGTTTGATCGATTAGATGTATGGGAATTAGTACCTGCTCCTGACTGTGCTATGATCATTGCTCTCAAGTGGATCTTCAAAGTGAAGCTTGATGAGCATGGTGATGTTCTGAAAAATAAGGCTAGGTTAGTGGCTAAAGGATATCGACAAGAAGAGGGTATAGACTTTGAGGAATCTTTTGCTCCTGTTGCACGTATCGAGGCTATCAGAATCTTCTTGGCTAATGCTGCTAGCAAGAATATGGTTGTCTATCAGATGGATGTGAAAACCGCATTTCTTAATGGAGATTTGAAAGAGGTGATTTACGTCAGCCAGCCAGAGGGTTTTGTGAATCCAGAGCATCCTACTCATGTCTATCGCTTGAAAAAGGCCCTTTACGGCTTGAAGCAAGCTCATAGAGCATGGTATGACACGCTATCAAAGTTTCTTCTATCCACTGGATTCAGCAAAGGAGCAGTCGATCCAACATTGTTCACCAGAAAGTCAGGCAAACATTTAATTCACGTTCAAATTTATGTTGATGATATTATTTTTGCCTCGACCGACCCAATGGAATGTGATCGTTTTTCTAATGAAATGGGTTCAAAATTTCAAATGTCTATGATAGGACAAATGTCATTTTTCTTGGGATTACAAATTTCACAAAGTCCCGGAGGCATTTTTATCAATCAATCTAAATATGCAAATGAGATTTTAAAGAAATTTGGATTTGTTTCTTGTGACACTGTTGACACTCCCATGATTGAACGTACTAAACTGGATGAGGACCACTCAGAGATCATGGTAGACCAAACTAAATATCATAGCATGATTGGATCCCTGATGTACCTCACAGCCAGTAGACTAGATATTTTTTTCGCTGTTTGCATGTGTGCTAGATACCAAGGTAAGCCTACCAAAAAGCACCTTGAAGCGGTTAAACGGGTCTTTCGGTATCTCCAAGGAACCATCAATATGGGACTTTGGTACCCGAAGGACACCGGTATGTCACTAACAGCCTATGCAGATGCTGATCATGCAGGATGTCAAGATACACGTCGAAGTACGTCAGGAGGTGCTCAGTTTTTGGGTGATAAGCTTGTGAGCTGGTCTTCAAAGAAGCAAATGAGTACTTCTATTTCCTCTACAGAGGCTGAATACATAGCCATGGCATCTTGTTGTGCTCAAATCCTATGGATGAGATCCCAATTATCTGACTATGGCTTTGAATTTAACAAAATCCCTCTGTACTGTGATAATAAAAGTGTTATTGCTCTCTCATGCAACAACGTTCAACACTCAAGAGCAAAGCATATCGACATTCGGCACCATTTCATCAGGGAGCAAGTGGAAAACGGTGTGGTGGAACTCTATTTTGTGAAGTCAGAATATCAGTTAGCAGACATCTTCACCAAAGCTCTTCCAAGAGAACGTTTTGAGTTTATTCTTCCACGACTTGGCTTGAAAAGCCTTAAACCAGAAACACTCAAACGTCTTCAGGAGGAAGACGATGAGTAAAGGTTATTGACTCTATCTTTTCTTTGTATATATTTATTCAAAAAGCAAAATACAAAATTATAAAACCAACAAAAAGCAAAGAGAAAAATATAAAACTTTCAAAAAATCGATAAAAATTTGAAAATTTCGAAAAATCTCAAAAAATATTGTCTTTTTGTCATATTTTTCTTGATTCGATATATATCTATGGTCTTTTTTGCTGTCAGTCAAAGAGTTACACGGGTCTTTAGATGTTGTTCGAATGTACATATATCATTAAAAAAAAAAAAAAAAAAAAAAAAAAAAAAAAAAAAAAATCAGAAAATCAAAAAAGAAATGTTTGGGAGAAAATGAAACAATGGTTTATTGTCATTTCAGGCAGTAACCCGCTTTTCAAAGAAATAACAAAGCCATGCTTTATCTCATGTTTCAAAACTCATGCTCTGATTCTAAAAACAAATGTTTGTCATTAAAAAGACAAATATTTCCTTTCAAATATTTTTCCTTCTATCAATTCTTCTGAAAAGTGTATTTTTCAAACAATTAGCACTTAAATGAGCAAGGTCTACTCTAAATGTTTTACAATATTTTATACAATTGGTTCAAGACCTTGGTTATTATTATGTTTTCAAAAGATACTCAAGCATGTTTAATCTTTGGAGTCTAAAGTCTCAAACTTGATCCTTATCGGTTAAATGGTTTTCATAATCAAGTCACATCTCCCCTCAAAAGCTTTCAAAATCAATTTAAATCTACAGAGATCACAAATCTCAAATTATTTGAAATTTGTGATCGGGGAAAAATTTGTGATTTAAATTGGATTTAAACTGATAATTCGATAAATGGTTTCATAAATGTTTAGCATGTTTTCCTCCCCACATGTGACAAACGATTTCAAGAACTTCCATGCACATGTTGAGGGGGAGCATCTATTTTAAACCTCAAATGGTTGAAACGTGATTGAATTGTCTCCAAGTGCAGGTTCCCTCTAATATGTGCAAAACTCTTTCAAACCTCGAGGCACATATTGAGGGGGAGCAAACTTTTGAAAATCTCATCCTTCCTCAAAATGTTTTATCTACTTAAATTGATTTGGAAGTGATGATGATCATTTTAGAAAATGTTAATCAAAAGATTGGACCTTTCACTCTCAATCTAAAGATTTCAAAGATCTCTTGCCTCCATGTGCTAAACAATTTCGGATTTATATGCACATGTTGAGGGGGAGCATTTCTAAAATATCAAAACAATTAAGATACAAAATGCTTTGATTTTATATCACAAGTATCTTGATTGATTTTCAAATGGTTTTTGATAGATATTAGCTTTTCACATACACATCAAACCATAACACAAAGTAGCATATAGATGGAATTCTAGAGAGAGAAAGTTAGAGGTTTAGGGAGCTTAGTGAGAGAAAGTGAAAGATATTATTATGAGCTCCAACTCTCTACCTTGGGAGGTAGAGAGTATTTATAGTCTTACACAAATCGCCACACTATGGGCTGTGGATCAGGCATACAGTGGGTAAAGACCCGTCCGTCCTCCATGGTGTTACTTAACTAAATTACTACTTAACTTAAAAGAACTACGACTACGAGCTTTCTAACGATTACATATACTTGAGGTGACCGACTCTTTAATACTGGGAATTTCTAATTCCTAACAATCTCCCCCTAAGGGAGGTCACCTCAATTATACATCAAAAATTACATTGAATACAAATAGATATTACATTAACAGTTGATCTTGCATTCTTGATGTAGTCCTTTGCACATAAGCTCGTAGTCATTGATTCTTCACATTGCATGTTTGGTCATTCCAAGTGGAGGTCTTTTACTGATCCACGTGATGATAAGTTTGAGCCATCTTTGGAGATCATCAGCAATCAACAATCTCTGACACATCCTTTGTGATGTTTTGACTTTGGGACCGACATGCTCACATTCTGGATCATGATATCTTCTCATCAGAGTAGCGGAAGCATTTGTTGAATCACGATATTGGCAGCAGCGTAGCAGAAGCATGGAGTGAAAATATCAGAGTCATTGATGCACTAATCATGATTTCTTTTGAGATGAATGTGTTAAGTGAGCATGCGGCTATGGATTGACCGCTTCATTCTGATCAGCTGCAAACGTCGGGCGTACCTGCATACAACAGTTAGCAACAAATCGCACGAAAGTGTCTTTGATCACTTTCGTTGAATTGAGGTACACGGCCCACGGTTCCCCGTTGATCAGTACAAGTACTGCCTGTGATCAGGTAGGATTCCTAAGAATCTCCTTGACAGGGTTTCGCAGCTGTTCTAGCTGTTCTCAAACCGGAACATCTCAAAGAAGACAACACGGAGTGAGTGAACCAGCGAAATTTAAGTCCACTGATTGATGAAAAGAGATTTGAAAAACAATCGTGTATTGCTCAATAGAAATTGTTTTTGCAATACAACGAAGGTTTTATTGAAAATCAATTATCAATCATAAAAATACCTTTTGGTTTGAAAAAAATGAGTACACAGTCGATGTGCTAATGAAAAGAGTTTTTAAGCACAAAGACTGGTTTTTCAAAGGTATCCGTCAATCCATAACCTGAACCAGGATTGATTCAAGAGATTGAATCGCCCCATTGTTTCTGTTCAGTTGTCACATGGTTAATCTATATAATAGATCTCACATGCCACCTACCAGGAGCTTGTTTGATGTAGGCTCCAGAAGGCTTTCCATCTTCACTGTGAATATGTAAACACATCACTCAGATGTTCTGGCAATATCACAAGGATAATGCGTAGGACTCAAGATATAATCTCTCTTTCCACATTGTGTGAAACAGAGAGCCTTCATTGAAAGTGTCCTAATGAGATTTATTGATGATCTCGTGGCTCTAGACTCAATTTGTGCATATTTGGATCCTGTGCCGGAGACTAGGGAGAGGGTCTCCTACTTCAATATCAACCATCTCTAAGAGAAAGTCGATAGATAATGTCGGTTCCCCGTGAGAATGAAACAAGTCCTTTTAAGAGGAACTTGAGTGGTTTGGAAAGTTGAAGTGCAGTGCGTCACTGGGTCCATGACGTCTTGTCTTCAATACCGATGTTACCATCAGTAGCATATGAATTGAACCCGGTTTCTGCCCTAAGGTTGAATTAATGGAGGGCTATTTGTTTTCACCCTATTTTCATTCAATTCTTTTTAATTCTTCAACCCCTTCAGTGCTTACCGAGACTTCATAGCTAGAACCTTGTTGGGTTTATTCCAGTACTAGCTCAGTCTTAGTCCGCACTCTTCCCTTATCTCATTTTTCTCCTTTTATCATCATACCTAAGGACTTCTACACTAACTAGTGGATTGTCCCTGGGTAGATCCCTCCGGTTCTGGCGGATCATTGGAACCAATACCTAACCTTATCATCCTTATATCACCGTACATAAAGTAAAGTTGGTCGGTCAATTTGGTATTGTTCATTTGCCATTGGATCCAATTGAAAACCATTTGAAAATCAATTCAGATACTTGTGATATATTATCAAAGCTTTTTGTACCTGAATTGTTTTTGATATTTTTAGAACGAGAACTCCCCCTCAACATGTGCATCAAGTATTGAGAATGTTTTGCACACGGAGGCAAGAGAAAGAATTTACTTCTTTTAATTGCCATTTTCTAAAAGATATCAACATCACTTCCCTCAAAAGATCAAGTTGGAATAGCATTTCCGGGAAGGATGAGGTTTCCATGAATTTTGCTCCCCCTCAATATGTGCCTCGAGGTTGAAAAGAGTTTTGCACATACTAGAGGGAACCTGCACATTAGGATGAATGATCACGTCTTAAATCAAAGGTTTAAGATAGATGCTCCCCCTCAACATGTGCATTGAAAAATTGAAATCGTTTGTCACATGTGAGAAGGACAGCATGTACATTCTTTTATAACCATTTACCTGATTATCAGTTTAAATCCAATTTAAATCACACATTCTCCCCCGATCACAATTATCAAATCATTTGAGATTTGTGATCTCGTATAGATTTAAATTGATTTTGAAAGCTTTTGAGGAGAATTGTGACTTGATTGTGAAAGTGTTTTAACTGATGTGGATTGGATTTTAAGACTTTACACTCCATTTATAAGACATGCATGTATATCTTTTGAAAACAATTTAATGCCAAATAACTTTTTAATTTAATTGAAATCATTCTCCCCCTCAATCAATGACGTAGGTTGTTGATTGAGAGATAGAGATTTTGACAAATAAGTCCTGATGATTATCAAAAATAGAGATTGAGTTATTTTTTAAAGCATTTAGTTTTCAGCAGATGGGAGTTTATAGAATCAGAGCATAGGATTTGAAAACATGGTAAAACATGGCTCTGTTCTTTCTTTAAAAGCGGGTTATTGCCTGAAATTGACCATAAACCATTTTCTCTTTCTCCCAAAAAATTTTTTTTTTTTTTTTTTTTTTTTTAAGAATTCGAACAACATCTAAAGTCCCGTGTCATTCTTTGAATGACAGCACAAAGACCGTAGATATTATCGAATCGAGAGAAAAAAAAAACATGACAAAATGACAATATTTTTTGAAGATTTTTCGGATTTTTCAGATTTTTATGGATTTTGAAAGTTTTATAATTTTCTATTTGATTTTTGAAAAAATATTTACAAGAGATAGATGAAGATAGACCTTTACTCCTCGTCTTCCTCCTGAAGACGTTTGAGAGTTTCTGGTTGAAGGCTTTTCAAACCAAGTCGTGGAAGAATAAACTCAAAACGTTCTCTTGGAAGAGCTTTGGTGAAGATGTCTGCTAACTGATATTCAGACCTCACAAAATATAGTTCCACCACACCTTTTTCCGCCTGTTCCCTGATGAAATGATGTCGAATGTCGATATGCTTTGCTCTTGAGTGTTGAACGTTGTTGCATGAGAGAGCAATAGCACTTTTATTATCACAGTACAGAGGGATTTTGTTGAATTCAAAGCCATAGTCAGATAATTGAGATCTCATCCATAAGATTTGAGCACAACAAGATGACATGGCTATGTATTCAGCCTCTGTAGAGGAAATAGAAGTACTCATTTGCTTCTTTGAAGACCAGCTCACAAGCTTATCACCCAAAAACTGAGCACCTCCAGACGTACTTCGACGAGTATCTTGACAACCTGCATGATCGGCATCTGCATAGGCCGTTAGTGACATACCGGTGTCCTTCGGGTACCATAGTCCCATATTGATGGTTCCTTGGAGATACCGAAAGACCCGTTTAACTGCTTCAAGGTGCTTTTTAGTAGGCTTAGCCTGGTATCTAGCACACATGCACACAGAGAATAAGATGTCTGGTCTACTAGCAGTGAGATACATCAGGGATCCAATCATACTCCTATATTTCGTTTGGTCAATCATGATCCCTGAGAGGTCCTCATCTAGTTTGGTTCGGTCAATCATGGGGGTGTCAACAGGGTCACTTGAATCAAATCCAAATTTCTTTAAAATCTCTGTTGCATATTTAGATTGATTTATGAAAATGCCTCCGGGACTTTGTGAAATTTGTAATCCCAAGAAAAATGACATTTGTCCCATCATTGACATTTGAAACTTTGAACTCATTTCATTTGAAAAACGATCACATTCCATTGGGTCAGTCGAGGCAAAGATAATATCATCAACATAAATTTGAACATGAATCAAATGTTTGCCTGACTTCCTGGTGAACAATGTAGGATCAACTGCTCCTTTGATGAATCCGGTTGATAGAAGAAACTTTGACAGTGTATCATACCATGCCCTTGGAGCTTGCTTTAAACAGTAAAGAGCCTTCTTCAAACGATAAACGTGAGTAGGATGCTCTTGATTCACAAAACCTTCAGGTTGGCTGACGTAGACGACTTCTTTAAGATCTCCGTTTAGAAATGCCGTCTTTACATCCATCTGATAAACCACCATGTTCTTGCTAGCAGCATTAGCCAGAAAGATTCTGATGGCCTCGATTCGAGCAACTGGAGCAAAAGATTCTTCAAAGTCTATACCCTCCTCTTGACGATATCCTTTAGCAACTAATCTAGCCTTGTTCTTCAACACATCACCATGCTCATCAAGTTTTACTTTGAAGATCCATTTTAGAGCTATAATCATAGCACAGTCTGGAGCAGGTACTAACTCCCATACATCAAGACGATCAAACTCATGAATTTCATCTTGCATAGCATTGAACCAGCTATCTTCATTCATGGCAGTTTTAACGTCTTTTGGTTCGATCTTAGATAGTACGGAGTTGAAGAAGCACCATAAGGCATCGGTTGCGAGTTGCTTCCGGGTTGATACAGGACGAGAGGGATTTCCAATGATGTTGTCTAATGGATGATCGTGAGTCCATTTTCTGAGGTGTTCATGTGGCATTTGTTGAGGAACTGAAGTAGCTGAGTCGATGTCTCCTGAAGAAGATGGTTCTGATGATGATTCAGGAGTAGCAAATATGTTTTCAAATGGAGCATCTTCAGGAGTTGCAAAGGGATTAACTTCATCATTGGTGCCAGAAACATTTCCATGATGTACATTTGAAGAGAGATGATTTGTTGATGAGACTGAAGGATCAGCAGCAGGTGCTTCTTGACTTACAGATATTGAGACTGATGAATTGACTTCATTCACTGGAATATGAGCATCCTCTGTTGTAGGGATCAGCACCTCATTAGTAGTAGACTCATACAGTTCATCAAACATGGGATCAAACAGTTTCTTTACATCATCTTCAGATGGAGGTACATATGGAGTTTCTTGAGAGGAGTTTGGAACAAGAGATGAACCAATAGGACTGTTTTGAAGTGCGGGTCCTGAGCTGGAGTGTCCAGGAGCCATTTGACGGGTCAGCTCATCAAACGTAACGTGAATTGTTTCCATGATATTTCGGGTTCTTTTGTTGTAGATTCGGTATCCCTTTTTGTTTGGTGCATATCCTACAAATACTCCAATGTCAGCTTTAGCCCTAAGTTTGCCCAAGTCTTGACCCTCATTAGTTGGATAGCACAAGGCACCAAACACACGAAGGAAAGATAGATTAGGTTTTCTGTTGTGAACAAGTTCATATGGAGTTTTTCCATGACTGGTGTGAATCAGGGAACGATTTTGTGTGTAGCATGCAGTGGCAATTGCTTCAGCCCAGAGAAACATTGGAACCTTTGAATAGATCAGCATTGTTCTAGCAGCTTCAACAAGAGAACGATTTCGTCTTTCAACTACACCGTTCTGTTGAGGGGTTCGTGGAACACTTCTTTGATGGCTGATTCCAATGCTTTCATAGAATTCACTAAGTTGTTTGTTGACAAACTCAGTTCCATTGTCTGTTCTGATGATTCTGACAGTTTTGTTTAGTCTAACCTGCAGTTGTTTGATGAGTTTGATGATGATATCAGGAGTTTCATCCTTTGTCCTTAAGAACTTGACCCAGGTGAATCTAGAATAATCATCAACCACAACTAACACATATTTCTTTCCAAAGATATTCTGCACCCTCATTGGTCCACATAAATCCATATGAATCATATGAAGAACTTCTGTGACAGAGTTAGTAGGTTTGGGTTTATGGGCATACTTCTTGCTTTTTCCCAATTGACATGCTGAACAAAGATGATCCTTTTCATACTTTAGTCTAGGTAGACCTACAACTAAGTCCTTTCTGGAAAGATCGTTGATGGTGCCGAAGTTCAAGTGATTGAGACGACGATGCCATAACCATGACTTTGTTTTAGAAGCCTTTGATAACAAGCAGATTGGTGAAGCTCTCATCATGTCATCGATAGAGATAGTGTAAAGGTTTGAGCCACGAGTCCCTTTCAACAGTTCCTTTCCATTAAGATCTCTAACAAAGCAGGTATGTTTTCTGAAGGCTACTTCTAGGTCAGAATCACAGAATTGACCAACAGAGAACAGATTATGACCTAAACCTTCCACATAATACACTCTAGAGATGACACTATCACCAACAACATAATCTCCATAACCCATAATAGCACCGAAATGATCATTACCAAATCTAACAGTCCCGATGAATTTGCTCACGAAGTTCATGAGCCGTGACCGGTCTCCAGTCATATGCTTGGAACAGCCTGAGTCCAGGTACCACAGAACGATTTGAACGATCTGCAGTTGAACACAGACAAGAATGGATAACTGGATATTTGGGA
This sequence comes from Chrysanthemum seticuspe, assembly GCA_019973895.1. Taxonomy (NCBI): domain Eukaryota; kingdom Viridiplantae; phylum Streptophyta; class Magnoliopsida; order Asterales; family Asteraceae; genus Chrysanthemum; species Chrysanthemum seticuspe. Next base: position 202,861,760 of record BPTQ01000005.1, on the reverse strand, counting down.
TCCCCATGCAAGAATGGGTTCCATTTGGTTAGTAGCAACAGTTGGACCACCCACATCAGAAATAGAAGCATTCATATCAGACAGTGAAGTAATGGAATCATTGTGAATAGATGCAATACTAGTGTCTGTATTAGCCCTATTTACAGTGTGACCACTTCTTAAGGGAATAGTTCTACCAGTAGGCATCCATTTTCTAGTGGGCATTATCTGATTAGTCTTATGACCAACAGGTATCCAATAAAAACCTATTCTGCTGAATGTTCTTCCTGTGGGTTTCCATTGTTTTCTAACTCTCTTACGCTTTTGCCTTTTTGCCTTTTTAGCATGAATTTTAGCATTAACAACATTAACTGGACAATTAACATCATTAGGCAGAACATTAACATCACATTCATGATTAGAAACAGAATTCAAGCAATCATCAGTACAAGGTTTGCAAATAGTATCAGAATTCGAATTAATTACAGTACGCCTATGGCTAATACTAGAATCAACACGATTCGTTTTATTCGATTCAAACTTAAGGTTCCTAGATTGTTCTTCTACTCTCTTCCAGTGCACATTCTTAGCTTGAGAGGTCCTATCATTCCTTGTATTGTCTTGAGACTTTGACCTGCTCCCTTTAATGTCACTGATTACTCCTGTAGAGGGAATGGGAACATTAGTTTGTTTTACTACTCTTTGCACCACCTGTTTAGATGTGCTGGGATCTGAACTACATGCAGGTGCACTATGGTTCACTTTCATAAAGCTAGCTTTACTGAAATTAGTACTCCTAGAGGGCACATTCGAGTTCTCTTTCCTATCATTGACAGATCTAGAATCTGAACTCCTCAAAGGTATACTTCGGCTCTCATTCAAAACATTGGGAGTCGAGTGCAAGTCATGTTTGGCCTTAGGCATTGAGCATGGAATCAAGGGGTTAACTCTCTCACCTAATGTCTTTGGGCATATTGTGATCAAACATTCTAAGATTTCTTGAGATCGTTTGGCATATAGGCATGCATGTCCAATTGCATTATCATGAGGTTTCTCTAGCTTATCCTCTTCAACAATCTCACGCAGGCATTCTAAGCAGTCCTTAAGGGATGAGAAATATGTTTGAATGGCAAGTTTGTTGTTCCTTAGGTGAGGGGGGACATATGTCACAGATAAAGCAGATTTATTACCAGAGTGAACCTTAGATACAACATTCTCCGCATTGATCATTAGCATTTTCCCTTTTACCTGACTCTTCAGATTCTCAATTTCCTTTTGCAATGAAGTTATTTGTTCGTTGTTTTTGTTACGAGTGACTTTAATTGATTCAAACAACTCATTGAAATGACTTTTAACCTTTTCATTTTCTTCTAGGAAACTTTCGTTTTCCTTTTGTAAAGCATTTACTAGGTTTTGAAGATGAAACGTTTGAGAATTCTGAGAATCTAAAGAAGGAGGCATTTGGGAGCCTGTCATATTGTTCGTTTGACCCTTTAATTGAGAGATTTGGGCTTTCAACTTTCTGATCGTGTTACACTGAGCATGAATCTGTTCATCTCGTTTGTTAATTTGAAAAACTGCATCAAACTCTGGAGCATCTGAAGATGTCTTGAAATTTGAAGTTTTGACATTTTCTTTGAGATGTTGATATTTTAGTTGTAGATTAAAATACTCAACTTCTAGTTTAGAAAAATGTTTAACCAAATTGTCATGATCATCCAGTTCAATTTTTTCATTAAGTTTAGAATTAGTTTTTTCAAGCTCAATGACACGATCATGGGAGACTTTCAGGGCCACAGATAGTTCATGAAATTTGGAAGCATTAATAGAGCAATTTGAAGCAGTGAAAAAGACATCTTGAGCAACACATTCAGTAATAAGATTCTCATTCAATGTATGCAGGTTCTTCCTCTCAATCTCATTATATTTTAGTGCACGCTCATAATCACTAATTTCAACTATTATTGCATCAAATTCCTTTTCCATTCCCTTAATATCTGTTTCTATCCCCTTTTTAAGACTCTCAAAGTGATCCTTTAAAAGTTTAAAGAAGGGCATGACCTCAGTTAAATAACATTCTTTCATTTGTTCAAAACCCCTTTCTCCTTCAGTTATGCCAGTGGGTGTGATCCTTTTCTTGCAAGTTTTCTCAAAATCAACAAATAGTTGGAAAATAACGTATTGGCTAATTAAGATCTTGCTTTTAGTGGCAATTGTTCTAGGAACAAGATGCATTGGTGTGTTAGGAGGATACACAGTAGCTTTAGGCATTTTCCAAAGGGGAGGGTTTGTTACTGCAATATTTTCAGCTTTCTGCTTATCTAAATCCATTTTCCAAAAGACTTGTTCGGGAGTCAACAATGTCTGAGTCTTAAACTTGTTCAAGGAAATCCAGTTTTCCTTCTTGTAGTCATGGGGAGTGATAATTACTTTCTTCTCTTTGCACTTAGGGTCATTTAGTTTCTTATTCATCTTCTCCCTAGTTACTTCATCTAATTTCTTGTCATCCTCAGTGCACTCAACGCAACTAGGTTTTTGTCTAGGTTTAAGAATCTCATTTCCATCATAGATAACACTTTGAGCTGCTTTTGCTATCTTTCCATACTCAGGGTTGGGTTTATCTATAATGGGAACACTATGCTTATCGCTTAGAACTCTATGCTTAGTGATCATGTGAGCAGTCTGAATGGTGTTTCCTTGCATGTACAACTTGTTTTCAAGTTTGTTTTTCAAAGTTTTCAGATTAGAAAAATCTCTCAAGAGCTTTGATTCTTTTGCATTAAATTCTTGCTTAAGCATTTTCACATTTTCTTGAAGTTCTTGTTTTTGCTTAGTTGTTTTAGAAAGTTTTTCTTGCAAAGAATTTAATTCTTGTTTCAATACTTCTTCTCTAAAATTACTTTTTCTAATTACTGTACGCACTTGGTCATCCATTTCCTGCTCACGAGTGGTCAACTCAAATTTAGCGCGTTGTTCATAAATAGCAACACGTTCCTTATAGGCATTTAGTTCAGAAATTACAGAATCATCAGGAGCACATGCAGTGTATTCATCAAGGACATAGTCATTGTTGATTGCAGAAGATGCATCACTTGGTACAACTTCACTTTCCCTTTGTTTCACGTATTGATCGTATGGGACAATATTGATATTACCCATATTTTCAATATTTGATTCAATAGTTTCAGTTGGTTGTACTTTGTCATGCATCTGTTGCACCTCACCATCATCATATAGCTTTAATACCTCTAAGATGAGTTTGTCCTTGGATGGCCCAGCTTGTGGTGAAGAAGAGATCTTGGGAGAAACCATTGGAGAGATGCTAGCCATAAAGATTGTGTGTGCCGTAGGTCCATCATCTACATCAGAATCGTATGCATCACAGTCAGCGACTTGAAAGGCGTTCTGATGATTGTGACCTATCTCCTGAACAGGCTGCTCATCCACATCTGCATCATAGGTCTTGGCATTGCCCTCAGCAAGAAACAGCAATTCCTCTTCATCCAACGCAGCACCATTGTCCTGAGCTTGTGCCAGCAACATCTTATCTCTGAAGTAATCAGCATTCTGTGGGCGCTTTGGAGATGTGCAGTTCCTTGCAATGTGTCCTTCACCACCACAGTTATAGCATTTGATTGTCTTGGCTTGACCTTGGTTACCATTTCTTCCTCGATTCTGGTTGCCCACATATCCTCTACCAGCACCACCCCTTCCCTGATCATACTGTCTTTCCTGAACTGGTTGCACCACGATCCTTCCATCTTTAACAGTGGCTTGATTATGTGGGTTAGATGCAGTTCTGAGGTTGTTGTTGGTTTGTGGGAGAGAATTCATGTTTTGACTAATGAGAAGAGCAAGTTGATTAATGATGTTACCCACGTGTGCATCAGCATCAGCTTGCTTGAACTGAGGATCAGGGATGAGTTTGTGATTACCATTACCCAAGGGTATGACTTGTGATGCTTTGGTTGTGATTCCAATGTTTGAGTAGAAAGCTGTTGAGTCATTAGACGAACTTGTCTCACCCTGGTTGGTTTTGAACTGATTGAGAATCAACTTTTCAAACATGGCATGTCTCTCATTCTGAAGGAGGAAGGCATAGAGTTGCTCATAGTTAGTATGCTTCAATCCTTTAGTGAGTTTCACAGATGTGACAAACTTGTGCCATTCGGGATTCATGTTGTTCACAAACTTTGAGTTCAGCTGAATATTAGGCATAGTCATTCTGATGTTTCTCATGTCATTCACTAACTTATGAAATCTCACATAGTACTCATAAACACTCTCATCTGGTTTCATCTTGAAGTGCTGAAATTCGTCATAAAGTTGGGATTCTCTGTCTTCCATAGTTAATTCTGAACCTGAGAGAAGCATCTTAACGTTATCCCAAACTGCCTTTGCATCAGTGTTATGATTGATCAGCTTGTAGATGTCTTTAGGAAGACCTTGAAGAACAATGTTTGAAGCCCTGATATCTGCATCGAATCTCTTTTTCTCCTCATTATCAAGCTCATTGTACATCTTAGGTCTGTCCATTCCGTAGACAGGAGTACCATCTTCATTAGTATCAAGTATGTCTCTAGTCGTCTCAACCCGATATGGTCCTTCATCAATGGATTTGAGAATGTTGACACCATTTTCCTTTCCAAGGCAATACAGTCTGATTCGTTGAGCCCAAGAATCGTAGTCAGTTCTGTCAAGCATGGGTGGACGAGTATCTGAGCCAGCTGCTTGAACATCCTCGGCAACAGTGGAGATGACAGTAGGAACGTTGGTAGACATGTTAACAGATTATACGGGATTTTATAACTCTATGATTAAACCGGGAAATAGATTCTTTCACGGGATTTTACTAAATCAAGAGAAAACCGTAAACAATCACTCAAGTCACTAGATGATAAAGCTCTAAGTCGCTAGACACAAATCCACTAAGTCGCTACCAATTAATTCGCTAGACAGCCAAGTCGCTAGAATCCCAAGTCGCTAACAGAAGAACAAGTCGCTAAATAGTAACTCGCTACGGACCAAGTCGCTAACCAAATTTTGGCAGCAATTCGCTACACAAGTCGCTAGAAACACAAGTCGCTAAAGAGCAACTCGCTACTGATCAAGTCGCTACCACAAGTCGCCACCCGTAGTGGAGAGTCCACTACTTGTCCTTTAACTCGCTAGCTCTAACTCGCTAGCTATTAACACTGTAAGTCGCTACAAAATAATGAAGCAAGTCGCTATGAAGAAAGGTTATCCGTGAACTAACTCGCCACCATGAAAAACCATATAAACATCACTTTTCAATCCAAAAACAACCCAACCAAGATGATTCAAGCTTACCAAATGAAAACCTAAACACTTTTGATGATTCTAAACACAAAAGTACCAACAAAATTCAAACTTTAACACAAGAGATCAACCAAATGATGCAGAAACCACTAAACTTTTTCAAACTCAAAAACCACCTAAAAACCACTATAAATCCAAAGATGTGTAAGATATGATCCAACCATGGCTCTTGATACCAATTGATAGATATTAGCTTTTCACATACACATCAAACCATAACACAAAGTAGCATATAGATGGAATTCTAGAGAGAGAAAGTTAGAGGTTTAGGGAGCTTAGTGAGAGAAAGTGAAAGATATTATTATGAGCTCCAACTCTCTACCTTGGGAGGTAGAGAGTATTTATAGTCTTACACAAATCGCCACACTATGGGCTGTGGATCAGGCATACAGTGGGTAAAGACCCGTCCGTCCTCCACGGTGTTACTTAACTAAATTACTACTTAACTTAAAAGAACTACGACTACGAGCTTTCTAACGATTACATATACTTGAGGTGACCGACTCTTTAATACTGGGAATTTCTAATTCCTAACAGTTTTCAATTGGTTTCAAGGCGGAAGAACTACACCAAAATACCGACCAACTTTACTTTATGCATGGTGATATAAGGATGATAAGGTTAGTTTGTGTTCCCATGATTCGCCAGATCCGGAGGGATCTTCCCAGGGACAATCCACTTGATAGTGTAGAGTCCTTAGGAATGTTGAAAAAAGGAGAAAAATGAGAAATGGGAAGAGTGCCGACTGAGACAGAGCTAGTACTGGAATAAACCAAACAAGGTTCTAGTAATGAAGTCTCGGTAAGCACTGAAAGGGTTGAAGAATGAAAAAGAATTGGAATGTTAAAAGGGTGAAAATAAATAGCCCTCCAATAATTCAACCTTAGGGCAGAAACCGGGTTCAATTCATATGCTACTGGTGGTTACTAAGGTAACACTGGTATTGAAGACAAGACCTCATGGACCCAGTGACGCACTGGACTAACTTCCCAAGCTACTCAAGTTCCTCTTAAAAGGGCTTGTTTCATTCTCTCGGGGAACCTACATAATCTATCGACTTTCTCTTAGAGATTGTTGATATTGAAGAAGGAGACCCTCTCCCTAGTCTCCGGCTCAGGAAACCAAAAGAGCACTATTGAGTCTAGAGCCACGAGATCATCAATTAATCTCATTAGGACACTTAATTCTTGATGACTCACAGTTTCACACAATGTGGAATGTGAAAATATATTTTGAGAGTCCTACGCACTATCCTTGTGGTATTGCTAAGACTTGTTGTGTCATCTGGACTTTATCAACGGAGCGTTTCCTTAGTGAATCGTTCCTTGTCCAGGAAAATGGATTGACGGATATCTTTGAAAAACCGGTCGGTGTGCTCAAAAATTCTTTTCTTCAGCATGTCGACTGTGTATTGTGATTTCAAAATCAAAAGGATATTTATGATTGATAATTGATTTTCCATAAAACCTTCGTTGTATTGCAAAACCTTTATATCAAATACACGATTGTTTTCAAATCATTTTCCATCAATCAGTGAATCTCTATTCGCTGATTCACTCACTCCGTGTTGTCTTCTTTGAGACGTTCCGGTTTGAGAACGGCTAGAGCAGCTGCGAAACCCTGTCAAGGAAATTCTTCGGAATTATACCTGATCACAGGCAGTACTTGTACTGATCAACGGGGAACCGTGGGCCGTGTACCTCAATTCAACAAAAGTGATCAAAGACACTTCTGTGCGCTTTATTGCTAACTGTTTTATGCAAGGACACCCGACGTTTGCAGCTGTTCAGAATGGAGAGGTCAATTGATTGCCACATGCTCACACAACACATTCATTTCTAAAGAAATCATGATAAGTGCATCAACGACTCTGATATTTTCACTCCATGCTTCTGCTACGCTGCTGCCAATATCATGAATCAACGAAAGCTTCCGCTACTCTGATGAGAATATATCATGATCCAGAATGTGAGCATGTCGGTCCAAATGTCACAACATCACATAATACCAACACCACAATGGATGAGTCAGAGATTTACGATAGCTGATGATCTCAATGCTGGCTCAAAACTCATTATCAAGTGGATCAATTAAAGACCTCCACTTGGAATATCCAAACATGCAAAATGAAGAATCAAAGACTACGAGCTACAGAACAATGAACATGAACAAGAATCCAAGATCAATTTAAAATGTAATATCTGTTTGTATTCAATGTAATTTGAGGTGACCTCCCTTAGGGGGATATTGTTAGGATTTGGAAAATCCAGTAGTTAAAGTGTCGGTCACCTCAAGTATATGTAATCGCTAGAAAGCTTGTAGTCATAGTGGTTTAATGCTAAGTAGTATTTACTTTTGTATCACCGTGGAGGACGGACGGGTCTTTACCCACTGTATGCCTGATCCACAGCCCGTAAGGTGGCGATTTATGTAAGAACTATAAATACCCTCTACCTCCCAAGGTAGAGGATTGGAGCTCATAATAACATCTTTCATTTTCTCTCACTAAGTTCCCAAACCTCTAACTCTTTCTCTCTCTAAAACCTCATATTGTACGCCTATGTTGTTTATGGTATGATGTGTATGTGAAATCCAATATGCTACACTTAGAATAGTTGAGAGATTTGAGTGTTTCGTTCCCATTTCGTGAGGTGTTCGGCTTTGTTTTATTCTAGCATAAGGGATTTATAAACTTATATTTTCCAGGTTTTGGGAGATATGTTTTTGGGAATCTTTCTAATAAGGTCTACTTGAGGGCAAGTAGAGTTCAAGTGGAGGGATATTTGATAACATCAAATAGTCCTGAATATTAAGTGTCAATTTCCCCCGATGATGCCTGTAATTTATATCATTTATATTGATTTACGCTTGTTTTCCATTTTTCCACTTTCAGGTAAAATACGAGCATTGGAGCTAAAGAGACGCGGAATTGGAGAATTATCAAAGATTTATCAGAGTATGCTCACTTTGAAGAAGTTATGGCGTAACTCATCTCTCACATTACGCCGTAACTAAAGCGTGACTCAGAAAGCCAACTCATTAGAAGATTACGGCGTAACTCTCACAAAAGACTACGACGTAACCATATTAGGTCAAATGAGGTTCCACGCCGCTGATAACTACGTCGTAACTCTTGTTTAAACTATGGCGTAACCAAGAAATATTGAAGATACGGCGTAACCACTTATAAGGTTACGCCGTAACCAGCTGATCTAGTGCAAATTACAATGAAATAGAAGATTACGGCGTAACTAGTATATTAGTTACGCCGTAACCCAGATCTGGCCTATAAATACCCCACGATTTCCAGCATTTCAAAGCATCCCATTCCACACACCACAACCAAAGAACGTGGGAAGAAGCCAAAGGCATGTCTAGAGGAGCATACGGAGCTGTCTCCAAGGGAGAAATCACTCCCCTACGATAAGCATTAACATTTTATCTTTTCTTTACTTTCGATTCATGTATTTCGTAACATTGAATATTGAATTGATTTGTATGGTTATTATGAGCGGCTAAGCACCTCTTGGTGCTGGCCTAGTTATGATTCCTTAATTGTTTTGTTTGCGTTTATATTACTTCCGTATAATTATTTATAAGTGTATGCATGCATAGTTTATTGGTAGCTACCCTTGTTTCGGTAGTTTTGAATGGCGGTAGAGACTAGTTGCTGAGGAGATATAACCAACTGACCCTAAGTGAGTAGACTGAGATGGGAAGGGTAAGATATGACCAATTGGCGACCCTTTCTACTTGTGCGATTTGACCAACTGATCACCTACCGTTTGGATGAACTTAAGAATTAGGGGGTGAGTGTTTAAGTTGCTAACGCCCGAGCACTCACTATTATAAGTCTAGCATGTAGCGGTACTTAATGACTCGGCTTAGGGGACCAGGAACAACTGGACTTATGAGGGAACACCTGACTTCTCTAGTGGTGGCATCTTTGCTGATAGGTTAGGGCGAATTGACCAAATGCTGTCCTCTCGACTTTGACCCCACCTGAAGTAATTGGAAGTAATTAGACGTAGACATTACTAGCTAGGATGATTAACTAGGTTAGAACCACTCTCCTCTATTGATTAAACCTTTGCCTTTATTTGCTTTTATCTGCTTTAGTAGTTAATTAATTAATTCCTTATCGAAATCATATTAAAATCTGTGACACATAGACTTAGTATTAATCCAACACACATAGCTCTTAGGACGACCTCGGTTTTACCGAATACTACACTACACACAACCGGGTACACTGCCCGTTAGTGCATTAGGGTAGACCATAGGTATAACGAGACTATATAAATATTAAAACCTGGTCAGTAAAACCTGCATCAGAAGACTGTAAAAATAATGGAAAAAACTCTTGTCAATTATAGAGAACCAAAACAAGAAACTAATGCCCACCTACGAAGGCCGAGCCACCGGTTTTCACTCAGGGTGTTTTTATGCAGATCCAAACATGCCTCAGAGAAAAGATAAAGGAAATTAAAAAATAATGTAAGCAGGGTTTTTTCCTCCAAGTAGCCTAATTGAGTTTAGAGATACAACAGGCAGAACATCAATTGAAAGAAAGTTGAATCAAATCACTAAAAAGAAGCTCCCTACGCGGATTATTATCACCAAAAAGCAATTGATCCTGAAACGCCAAATCAACTACCACTTCACATAGCACACGCCTTCCAAAATATCTTTCATCCGCTTAGAAAAACAAGAGTTATTTAACCAAAGAAGCCAATCATCATAAGAGGCTAAATCAATAACCTCAAGCTCCCACCAATGCATAACTTTACACCAAAATTGGCCAACCATAGGGCACACAAAGAAGAGATGAGAAGCGGATTCCACCAAGTTGTTGCGAAGAGGACATATAATTGAAGAAAAATCTAAACATCTAAGGGAAAGATTCAACCGGGTAGGCAGCTTATTTAAACGGACTCTTCAAGTAAACACGTTAATCTTGATGGGCATGAAATTAACCCAATGAGTAGCAACATCCTCTTGGCACAAGGGAATCATCAATAATACTTTGAACATATTTAACCGAAAATTATCCCGAAGCTTCTAAAGACCAAACCCAGAAATCAGGAATGTTTGGCAAAATTAAGTCATCAATAGGGGAATGAAGAAGACATTGCTTCTCTTCCTCAACCCCACCTCTTGGAACAAGATGAAAACATCTCAACTAACCTATTTAGCATTTTATAATTAGTTAATAGTTTTGCTAACCTCAACTTTATGAGTTGTGATTAAGTCTTATCATTTTTGTGCAAATACCATCTAATAAACTCATTATTTCCATAGTTAGAGATATATAATGATTATCTATCTTAACTAATAAAACAAAGTTTTGTGCAACCATCTGAAGCAGCCTTGTATTTAATTCGCTGACGTGTCTTGAAGGATAGCGCATAGATATTTTAGTAAAGTACACGTTCTCCAATGCATTCCATGAAAAAGATTCTTCGGTCCACATTTGTGTCACATCCCTAAATCGGTTTTGATTTTGCACAATATTACACCCTATTTTTGTTAAGCATTAACACCACCTACGACTTCCCTTCTACTGCAATATGCGCTTCAGAATCAAAAGAAAATGAGTTTCAAATCAGTTTCATAATCACCGATTCAAAAGAACACAAAAAGCAGTTTTGATTTGATTTAACTTCCCTAAAAACTCGATCTATGCCTCACCTCTGCCATTATTCTCTATGCATATGCTCGATTCAAAATTGCTACACAAAACATTTTCGTTATCAGTATGCCAGTGATTTCTATGTTGTGCGCATGGAAGAATTAGTAAGTACTAAGTAGCAATTCTATCATGCCGGTGATTTATTACTTACATATTACAACTATTTTGTTTCAATTCAATTATGCATTTTGTTAATACAAATAAGCCGTAAAAACGTTTATTTATATTCAAACGATCTTCTAATGTTTTGTCGATAACAAACATAAAATCATTTTAACAAAATAAATAAAATACGTAAATGGTTTGAACCAATAGTTTTCTAACACACTTACATTTTCACATAAAACACTAAAACAAGTATAAGTGATTTTATGATTTAGTAATACATATGTACAACAACTAGTGTTTAAATATTTGGGCAAATATATACATATTTAGTATGTATTATAAATGGGTAAAAACTACAACCCATGGTATTGACCCATACCCATTTGACTAGGTGCATTGCACTCATTAGATACATTGTATCTAATAAAATGCCCATGGATCAACCCATGACCCACAACCAAAATACCCATGGGCAAAGAGGAGCGTCCCACGGATCCCTAGCTTTGCACTAGACGGATCCCTTGTGGGAGGGATCCGTGGGATCCGTGGAACAGTAGGCATTTTTCCTCTATAAATAGTGAGCCATTTCTTCATTGTTTCTCACCCCTTTCTCTCACAATTTCCATTTGAGTTAAACACTCACTAACCCCAGATCCAAGTGATCTATGTATGTAGTTTTGTTTTTGTGTGATCCTCTAGGTTCCTCTTAAAGGCGAGATCACCACCTTTGAAGTCAAGCAAGCTCAAGTCCATGAGTTGCCATGCTTCCTCATCATCAAGACTACTGAAGTCCTCTTGTTGATGATTGTTTTCTTTTTCCTAAGAAGTGTAGTGTTGAAGACATTTGTGAAAGGTGTCTCAAGTGTCAAGACGAAGATATTAGTGAAGGGTATCTATCGTCCGTTTCATAAGCACTTGTGGTGAGTGATTAGAAGTCAAGACTAGAGGCATTAGTGAAAGGTACCTAGAAGTCAAGATACAAGACATTAGTGAAGGGTGTCTTGAAGATCAAGTCAAAGGCATTAGTGAAAGGTGCCAAAGGTGTACATTCGATATGGTGTGATTCGATGTACTAGATAGATTAGTATTGGGTTAAAGGATATTGGTATCCTTGTTGATGTTGATATAAGGAGTTGATCTCCTTTGGGGTTAGGTGATTGGTGTAGTGTTGGGTAGTAGTTCCTCCATTGTAATCGAACTCGGTATCTAGCCTAGTACCGGATAAAGGGTAGGCGACGTTGTGATAGGATTGGTTCTCGCTAGTGTAAAGGACCCGGTATCTAGCCTTGTACCGGATAAAGTGTAGGCGATTTTGATAATGCTACACGCGTTGTTCGGGGTCAAAGGAACTTCCTTTTCGTCGAGCAAGTTTTTCAACACCCTAGGCAGTGAACCTAATCGTTGTAGTGTAGTATTAGGGTAAGCCACGGGAATTGATATCGTCGCTCTAGGGGAATAGGAATGCTAGTGAGAAGTTACTACGCTAAGGTTGGGGTTGAGGAATATTATTTTTTTATCTTTTTTATGTTTTTTAGGAAATGGAAAGGTACGAATCTCGGGGTTTGAATTTGGGGGGTTGGTATTTCTACCGATTATTTTTACTTATCTAATTATCTAATCTAAGGTGTATGTAGTCTATGTCTATTGTTGTGTGCTCGTATGATGATTAAAAATGTATTTTCTTAGTGATGAGTGTGTAAATACTCATCATTTTTATACAAAATAAACTGCAAATTCATCTGAAAACACTCAGAAACACATCAAAATGATCAAAATATCACAAATCAGTGTTTTATGTGTTTCAAATTCAAAAATATCAAAATCAGATGAAAAACATATCAATTTTGCAAAAATTGCAGCTTCAGTCCCCCAAGTTTCATAAATTGTCAAAAATAGTCCCTGAGCCATAATTTCAAAAGCAAAAGTCACCAAAGGTCCTTTTAAAATCAAAAGTTGTCAAAATAAGTCCTTTGGTGAAAAATATCAAAAAGTTTGAGAAATTACAAGTTTAGTCCTTCAACTTTCAAAATTGGCAGAAATGGCTCCCGGAAAATTGCAAAATGGCAACATTGGTCCTTATACTTATTGAGATTGTCAATTATGGTCCCTTGAAGCATCTTTGCAAGATTGGCAGTTTAGGTCCCTCCATTTTCAGAAAATTCATGAAAGGTCCTTGATATTTAAAACCTTTAAATCCATTATGACCCCTTTCACACCTTTTGGACCCCCTGTCAATATACAAATTGAACCCCTCTTTGATATTAACCCCACTGGTCAAAAGACCAGTCAAACCAGTCAACTCCACCTCTTCCCCTTTTCCCTCCCTGTGTCTGCTCCCACCATACCAGCCACCAACACACCACCTAGCCTCACCATATCACCTTCCTGTCCCCCCCCCCACCTCACCAAACTCCAAAGGCATTAAATGCCTCTCCCCCATTTCACTCAATCTACCCCATTTGGAAGTTTACCATTTTGGCGCCAAAAACATATTCAAAGGCCAAGATCATTTCAAGGCCATCCAATGGCTCAAAACCAGCTGGGAACTGCTCAGATAAGAGAGAGAAAGCTTTTGGATTATAAAGGGAGGCAAAAGGAAGCATGAAGAGTAGTCTGCTAGTTAGTTTTTAATCTTTAATGTCGTTTTTGATGTAAAATCCTTAACTTAGTGCAAAACTTGTAAACTTTTGTTAAATTGTATCAATTTCAAGTGTTTAAGTCTATTAAGACTCATTTCAATCATCATTCTCAGTTTATGTTTATAATGCAAGTATCTAGCTCACTGTTTCAATTTGCAATTTCAAAGTCTTAAATACAAGTGTTTAGAAGTTCATTTTAAAGCTCAAATAAGCTTGTATAAGCCTATCACAGCTTTTGACAAGCTCAAATTCAAGTTTTAAGCACATTTGGATATTGGTCAAAGAAAGTCAAACAGGGTCAAATTGGTGATGAAGCTGGTCAATGGGTGAAGCAGCTATGGATGTGGGTTGATATTAAGCTAGGTTAGGGGTTTGGTTAGGTTAGTGGTCCATTGTTTCAGTATTTGGCTAACCATTGTGGTTTGGACCATTGTAAGTGAAATTTTAAAGTTCTTTGCATTTTCTGATTTTGTAGTTAAAACTGGTTCATTTCTGTTTTAACAGTAGTAATTAAGTTATAGTAAGTTAGTTTGATCATTATTGACAGTTGGATCATTGTTTGGATCACATTTTAGTCATAATCAATAGTTACAAGGGGTGTTTGGTTTTGCTAAGTTTTCTGTCTCAGAGGCCTGATAAGTAGTTAAGGTCTTTTGGTTTATACTTGTGTAGTGTGTCTTAGCTCAAATCAGTTTTAGTTTTGGTCTGCATAACCACCAAAGTCAAAAATACAACTTAATCAATCTCAACAGTTAACTGTTGAGATTTTTGCAAATCCAAATCTTGAATTGTGCTTAGAAAACATAGATAAAGGTTGTTGTAGCTTCATTCCATCATAATACAACAAGATCAGTCCAATAATTGATTGCAAAACTCAAAAAAGTCAAACTGTGTTTCTTTTTCAAAAAGTCAAAAATGGTGAAAAGTTGGATTTTTGCAGATCTTGCAGATTCTGCATAGGACTCATTAAAGGGTTTTAGGTTCTGATTTTTGGGATACAAGTAGTCTACTAGGTGGTTTCCAAGTCCTAATATCTGTTTTTACCTCAAGTGCTTTGGATAAGCTTGGGCATAAGCTCAAACTTGGCACTTTCTGCCCTGCACCACTCAGCTAATACTGAGTGGTTTCTCAGATTTTTAACAAGCTTGCATTGAGCTTGTATAAGCTTTTCAAGGTCTAGTCTTTTGGTCATTGACAGCTACTTAGGTCTAGTTGAGGTATCAATATTTGTATTTTGCTTTGTAGCTTATTTGGTTGCTTATTTTGGGTCTGCAAACTAGTACCCAAATCTGTTTTTAGCTTAATATCAATAACATCAAATCTGTGTTAATCTGCTATCCAGTGTTTAGAGCTTATTGTTTTTAGTTGAAATCTAGTTAATTTGGTATATTATTGCTTCTGTGATCAGTGGGTTGCCTGTTTTAATCATTTGGCTTATTTAGTGCTTATTTCAATAAGCAATCTCACATCAGTTTCATAATCTTGTACACAAGTACCTGTTTTTCTAATTTTCATAGCTTCTTATCATTATTTTAGAGTTTCCCTGAATTTTTCAGATTTTTATAAGCTGTTTTGCTATTTTTCCTATTTTTAATTAGTTTTTAATACTTTTTAAATAGCATTTAATACAAAAATTAGAAAAAGGTTCAAAAAAATAAGTTTTCAATTTTCTTAGGCTTAGATAAATATAAAAAGTGAAAAAAGTAATTTTCCATATTTTTCATAGTTCATTTGGTAATTTTTAGTAATTTAATTAGTTTTTAATAGTTTAAAAATCCTAGAAAATAGAAAAATAGTCACAAAAATACAAAAATAGTTTTGAAAAGTCTATTTTGATATTTTAGACTTTTCCAAGTCTTAATCTTATTTTTCTAGCTTAATTTCCTATTTTCTTGTATTTTAGGTAATTAATTAATAGTTAAAAATAGTTTTTAATTAGATAATTAGTTTTAAAAATAATTTTATTTTTCTAAATATTTTCTTATATCATTAGGTTTATAAAAACATCATTTTCACATTTTTAGGGTTAATATTGATTTAGTTTCGCTTTTTATTTTGTACGTCGCGTAGATTTTTAATTTAAACGTACGTTTTAGGTTTTAAACGTTCATCACTTTAAATATAGTGATAGCGTTTATTTAATAGGTTTTATCTTTTTAATTTTCTTTAATTTGCATTTAAGGCGTTTTTAATTTGTTGGATTTTCCTTAGTTATAATAATCACAATTCCCTTTATCATTCAAATTTCTCGATCACTAGACGTTGATTGATCCATTGCATAGCTCGCTGGGACCTAACGACCCGGGGAGACCCTATACTCCTCAGATCTTAATTGCATTAGTGTTTGAGCAGTTTTTAGCCTTTTAGGCTTGACTGTTTAGCACCGATCACTTAGGCTTTATTACTCCCCAGTTATCTCCTATTGATGGTTGAATTGTCACATCCTTATTCTTAATCGTGTTGTGTCTCTAAGGTCGTAGGGTATGCGTTTATCCCTAACTCTTTGAAGCTACCAAAGGTTAATGACTACAAAATCTCTAGGATTTATAAACTTTAACTCTAAGGTATTCTTTGGATGTATAGCCTACAATTACTCTAGGTGATTATAAACTAAGGTTCAACAAAGTTTAATCAAGCATTACAAGCACAACGAATGACCTATTGCAATACTAGGTCAATAACAATTAAGATAAGAGACAACCAATCAATATTCAATAACTAAGTTTCATATTACCTAAGCAAACACACAAGTAAATTAGCCGGACATGGGGAACATGCAAGCATACACACAATCAAAGGAAGACATAATTAAATTAATGAAGTAAAACACTTATCTTGATGTAAGATAGGGTATGAAACCCTAAAATATTGTACAAGACAGCCTTGGTTCGGTTTAGGTTTTTACTCCAAAAGACTACACACTGAAAACTGAAAAATTCGGATTCTATATATAAGATTACATATGCGACGGCGTCACCCTTTAATTTGTGACGCCGTCGGGTCACCGTTATTAGGGTTGTCTTGGCCACGTTAGTATTGTGACGGCGTCACCTTATGCTTGTGACGCCGTCCCCTTCAGTCTCTGACGTCGTCTGGATCAAATCTAGGCCGTTTGAGCTGCGACGCCCTACTCCTTTAAAACATGAAGCCGTCACTTGTAAATGAGAAATTTGGCTACGGAGTCGTCACAAAACTTGTCCGACGGCGTCTCTAGTAGAACCTGACGCCGCCATTTGTAGAACCTGACGCCGTCCCCTTCAGTTCCAGCAGCCTGAGTGTCTCGATTCTTGACTTTGGCCATTTTCTTCGTATATTCACGCCTTTTCGTCCGAATAAGTGTCATTCCATCATTTTGCCTTCAAGATACCTAAAAAGTGAAAAGGAACGATATTAAGTAATAACGGATACAAAAGTGATCAAATAAGGGCTTAAACGACCCCTCAAAAAGGTACATTTTAAAACCTTATCAAATATCCCTACACTTGGTATTTGCTTGTCCTCAAGCAAATGTGCTTTTAGCCAATTAATTTATAAGTTAGGGGTCATGAAGCATTAGTTTAGAATGATCCACAACACATATAAGCCCCACAAAAGTCATAACAATCACGGAAATTACATACTAGCACCTCACATGGGGTGTTTGGATACTCACATCTCTCGGGTGTATATGAAATATAACAAGTTGGAAATGGAAGATAAACACTCATTAACCGGTCCTAGTACATAGATTACCATAGGCTTGAGACTAGATCAAACCTCCATCGCTTTGGCGTAAGCACCTAGGAAATACTATCCAAGAGGTCTTTTAAAGGGTTGTAACGTTAGGCTTACGGTAGGGAAACAAAGGGTTTGGTGGGATAGGCTATTTAGTGGTGGCAAGTCAAAAATCTTTATGTTACAAGCAAGCGAAGAATGGCGTTGCTAAGTGTTAGGAATTAGAAATTCCCGGTTTTAAAGAGTCGGTCACCTCAAGTATATGTAATCGTTAGAAAGCTCGTAGTCGTAGTTCTTTTAAGTTAAGTAGTAATTTAGTTAAGTAACACCGTGGAGGACGGACGGGTCTTTACCCACTGTATGCCTGATCCACAGCCCAAAGAGTGGCGATTTATGTAAGACTATAAATACTCTCTACCTCCCAAGGTAGAGAGTTGGAGCCAGAATGTATTTAGCGGTGAGAAACCCGACACCTAGTCCGTATGTCACCCATTTCTGGGCAGGCAGGAGGTGCCACAATGAATTGATTTAATGATGAATTGAATTTTCTTGATGCTGATGCTCGAAAGATTGCTAATGTATATGAACTCCACTGGCTGAGAAATTTTGGCCCTTAAAGATTAAGGATTGTGAATCGTTGCGGTAAGAAGCGAACGAACATTGTATTTCTAAAAACTGAACGGTGGTGATTTATCGGATAGGGTGGTTTGGGAAACAAAGGGATGGCATTCGGATTGCAATGTTGGGAAATTTTCTGGAGAACCTATCATAAAGGATCCACGAATGCGGTTTCGCTACCTCCAAACTAGATCAGAGTTCGGATACCATTAGATACATGATCCTGGC
>BPTQ01000005.1:202769593-202827564 GCA_019973895.1 Chrysanthemum seticuspe | reverse complement strand
ACAAACACCACCAACATCGTCACCAACTCCTGATCCTGTCATTATAGTTGCGAATGTGGATGCTCCACCAGCTTCACCTCCACAGATTCTCACCTCTGACCAACTACTGGATAAGGCTATTAAAAGGATAGAAGCTCTGGAAAGGCAACTTCCTAAATCTGTAGATTCTCTGGTGGATCGTGTCTATAGATTGGAGCACCTCAACTTCAATGAAGCTGTTACTGACGCTATTGAAGGAGAAGTCAAGGATGCTGTGGAATGGGCAATGGAGGCTCCACTTCTTAGACGATTCAAGGACCTCCCCATCTCCGATATGAGAGCAGCTCTGTGTGAAAGGATGTATGAGGCTGAAGAGGACAAGCATGAGGTTCACAGTAAAATCTATGAGGCACTTGAAGAATCTATCAAGTTCGACAATTATGAGAAGTTTAAGATTGAAGTCGGAGAAAATGAAGCTAAAAAGAAAAGGAGAACAAGTGTAATGGAAGCATTGATAAAGGATCGCAAAGATCCACCTCCTCCCCCACCACCAACGGGGGGAGCTGGAACTTCTGGATCTGGTAATCCTTCTACAACAACCAACACACCTCCATCACAACCACCATCATCACCGCCGAAATCTTCCAGTCAATCAGATCCAACAAAAGAGCAGAGTAATCAGAAAAAATCTTCTGCCTGGACGACGGTTGATTCAAGGTTCACATCCACGTCCACCTTCATTCCTGATGATCAAATGGTTAACGAAGAATCTCAGGTCATGGCTGACTCAGAACCAGATGAAGATGATGCGTCGACAAAGCATATTCCAAAGCCATCAGAAGACTGGTTTGACTCTTACATGGCTGGGAATCGCACTAGCACATCCAGAGTTGAACCTTCAAGAGACACTATTCAAAGCTGCATTATGGAAGATAAACCTCCTTCCCCGGAACCCACATGGACCATCCCAGAGTCTGACTCTATGATTCCTGACAACAATTGGGCATCAGTTATCACCAATAACTACGAAAGTCCAGCTGAAGACTCTCTTCTACACTACACTGGTGATATGGGAAGCTTCATAAGATGGTTTTGTGAACGGAAGAGCATCTCATCCATAACACCAAGAGATCTTGAAGGTCAAGCTTACGAGATTGTCAAAGTCTTCCACTCAGATGCTAATCATCTTCAATATCAGATGGAAGAATGCCATAAGATGCTAAATGACCAAGTCAGTGATCAAATCAGTCGTTTCAATGTCAACAAATCTCTTCCTCTTGGTGGTGAACCGGGTCAGATGACCATTCAGGCAGAATTCTTCTTCAACCATGACTTGGACTATCTGTGTGCTCGCTCTGCTGAAAGAAGACCTGCTCTTTCAATATCTAAAATGAAAGCTGCAACCTACTCTGATCAAGGGCTTGAGCAGATGGTTCCTGATCAATTCTGGGCGAATGAAGAACAAAAGTATGATATTGAAACTTCTTATGGTATTTCCCACTGGTGGTTCAAAAAGAAGAAGTTCTACATAGAAAGACATGGTGCTGATAAAAGACGCAATGATGTCAGATCAAAGCTGCAAATCTTAAGTGTTGTTAGTGTAGAGATCTTCCCTATCTATGGATATGAGTACTTGAAGAAGATTGTCCTTAAAAGAGCTGACTTCAAAGTGTATACTATTGAAGAGAACGACTTCAAACATCTTCTGCCAAATGATTTCGAAGATCTCTATCTCTTAAATCTTCAAGGACACTTGGAGCACTTACCTGTACGTGAGAAAAAGGCCCTCTCTGCAGCTGTCACTCTTTGGATCAGGGGCTTAGTCATTCGGAAACGAGTTGAGGACTTTCAGCTTGGCATTGAAAGCTACCAAACCAGGGTCAACCTCACAAGTCCTCAATGGAATGCAGCTGGGCATGAATTTCATCGAGAATACAAAGTTCTTGACACCCCTAGAGCCGTCATCTTCACCGACAGATATGGATCGCGTATGCTTATGCGTCTATGTGAACTCTACAAGTTTAGTGATGGTACGCTCAAATTAGTTGAAGAAGAACTTGACACCAGAGTGAAAGAAGCCAAACTTGATATGAGATCTTGGGTTAAAACTATTTTCTGGACTGATGACGATGTGAAGAGATGTGAACATTTCATTGCTGCAATCAGACGAAGACTCAAGACACGAAGGATCTTCCGCAGTCTTGAAAGCTTTGTTGGTGGAAGGCTCCGTGATGGTCACTACAAACTACTTCAGAGAACTGAATGAAGAATTCTTCAGAATACCGTTTATGCTTTGTTAACTTTGTGTAATATGTGGTGTAATAAATATGAACAACTGTAATACATGTAATAGTGCTAGGATTTGTACTATGGTTTCCCTTGTAAAAAAAGGGGGAAACATCAGTGTTGTCCATTTTTGATCATATAAAATCGGACACATTTTTCTCCTACAAATATTTTACCTCATACACATTTAAATCACTTGAGATCCAAAATCTCAAAGGATTTAAGATTTTTGATCGGGGGAGAAAATGTGATATAAATATGAAAGATGTTTAAAGATAAGATGACCAATTTTTGTGCAAACTTCTCTCTTATATGTGCTAAACAATTTTCGAATCTCGAAGCATATTTTAAGGGGGAGAACTCTCTTTGCAAATTCAAGTCATCAGGGTACCCAACACTTAAATTTTTGCAAAATTGTACCTTGATCATATGGCTTCTAATCCTTTGATGATAAAGGGTTCCCTCTAGTATGCGCAAAACTCTTTTCAAACCTCGTGGCACATATTGAGGGGGAGCAAATTTATGGAAACCTCATCCTTCCCGGAAATGCTATACCTACTTGATTTGATGTGGGAAGTGATGTTGATATCTTTTAGAAAATGGTAATCAAAGAAGTTAATTCTTTCTCTTGCCTCCGTGTGCAAAACATTTTCAAATATTTGATGCACATGTTGAGGGGGAGTTCTCGTTCTAAAAATATCAAAAACAATTCAGGTACAAAATGCTTTGATAACATATCACAAGTATCTGAATTGATGTTCAAATGGTTTTCAATTGGATCCAATGGCAGACGAACAATACCAAATTGACCGTCCAACTTTACTTTATGTACGGTGATATAAGGATGATAAGGTTAGGTATTGGTTCCCATGATCCGCCAGAACCGGAGGGATCTACCCAGGGACAATCCACTAGTTAGTGTAGAAGTCCTTAGGTATGATGATAAAAGGAGAAAAATGAGATAAGGGAAGAGTGCGGACTAAGACTGAGCTAGTACTGGAATAAAACCCAACAAGGTTCTAGCTATGAAGTCTCGGTAAGCACTGAAGGGGTTGAAGAATTAAAAAGAATTGAATGAGAAAAGGGTGAAAACAAATAGCCCTCCATTTATTCAACCTTAGGGCAGATACCGGGTTCAATTCATATGATACAGATGGTAACATCGGTATTGAAGACAAGACGTCATGGACCCAGTGACGCACTGCACTTCAACTTTCCAAACCACTCAAGTTCCTCTTAAAAGGACTTGTTTCATTCTCACGGGGAACCGACATTATCTATCGACTTTCTCTTAGAGATGGTTGATATTGAAGAAGGAGACCCTCTCCCTAGTCTCCGTTATAGGATCCAAATATGCACAAATTGAGTCTAGAGCCACGAGATCATCAATAAATCTCATTAGGACACTTTCAATGAAGACTCTCTGTTTCACACAATGTGGAAAGAGAGATTATATCTTGAGTCCTACGCATTATCCTTGTGGTATTGCCAGAACATCTGAGTGATGTGTTTACATATTCACAATGAAGATGGAAAGCCTTCTGGAGCCAACATCAAACAAGCTCCTGGTAGGTGGCATGTGAAATCTATTTTATAGATTAACCATGTGACAACTGAACAGAAACAATGGGGCGATTCAATCTCTTGAATCAATCCTGGTTCAGGTTATGGATTGACGGATGCCTTTGAAAAACCGGTCTTTGTGCTTAAAAAACTCTTTTCTTTAGCACATCGACCGTGTACTCATTCTTCAAACCAAAAGGTGTTTTTATGATTGATAATTGATTTTTCAATAAAACCTTCGTTGTATTGCAAAAACAATTTCTATTGAGCAATACACGATTGTTTTTCAAATCTCTTTTCATCAATCAGTGGACTTAAAATTCGCTGGTTCACTCACACCGTGTTGTCTTCTTTGAGATGTTCCGGTTTGAGAACAGCTAGAACAGCTGCGAAACCCTGTCAAGGAGATTCTAAGGAATCCTACCTGATCACAGGCAGTACATGTACTGATCAACGGGGAACCGTGGGCCGTGTACCTCAATTCAACGAAAGTGATCAAAGACACTTTCGTGCGATTTGTTGCTAACTGTTGTATGCAGGTACGCCCGACGTTTGCAGCTGTCCAGAATGAAGCGGTCAATCCATAGCCGCATGCTCACTTAACACATTCATCTCAAAAGAAATCATGATTAGTGCATCAATGACTCTGATATTTTCACTCCATGCTTCTGCTACGCTGCTGCCAATATCATGAATCAACTAAAGCTTCCGCTACTCTGATGAGAAGAATTCATGATCCAGAATGTGAGCATGTCGGTCCCAAAGTCACAACACCACAAAGGATGCCTCAGAGATTGATGATTGCTGATGATCTCAAAAGATGGCTCCTTATTATTATCTCATGAATCATTAATGACCTCCTCTTAAAGTACAAATCTGTGCAGACTTTGAAGTTGCACTGCGTATGCACAAAGATTGCAATGTTGAAGTTGTTCTTTCTACGAGCTCAAGAACAAAGTCAAGACTAGAATGCTAGGATTTGAAATGTAAAATATGGGGTGACCTCCCTTAGGGGGAGATTGTTAGGAATTAGAAAATTCCAGTGTTGAAAGAGTCGGTCACCCCAACTATTATTTAGCATAAGTTAGCTCGTAGACTAATCGTTAGTTACTTATTTAGGTTGTTTTGTAGTTAGTCAGTAGTATAATACTGTTTAGTGCAACACCGTGGAAGAAGGTCGGGTCTTTACCCACTGTATCCCTGATCCACAGGCCGTCAGGAGGTCGTTTAGTCTGTAACCTATAAATACCCTCTACCTCCCAAGGTAGAGGGTTGGATGTTCTTTGGTAATCTAATATTCCACAAGTTTCTCTCACTAGAATGTCCCACTCTTTCTCTCTCTAGAACCATCTATGTGCTCATTGTGTTAATGTTATGGTGTGTATGTGAAAGTTAATATCTAACAGATTTTCAAATGGTTTTCAATTGGATCCAATGGCAGACGAACAATACCAAATTGACCGACCAACTTTACTTTATGTACGGTGATATAAGGATGATAAGGTTAGGTATTGGTTCCCATGATCCGCCAGAACCGGAGGGATCTACCCACGGACAATCCACTAGTTAGTGTAGAAGTCCTTAGGTATGATGATAAAAGGAGAAATGTGAGATATGGGAAGAGTGCGGACTAAGACTGAGCTAGTACTGGAATAAACCCAACAAGGCTCTAGCTATGAAGTCTCGGTAAGCACTGAAGGGGTTGAAGAATTAAAAAGAATTGAATGAGAAAAGGGTGAAAACAAATATCCCTCCATTTATTCAACCTTAGGGCAGAAACCGGGTTCAATTCATATGCTACTGATGGTAACATCGGTATTGAAGACAAGACGTCATGGACCCAGTGACGCACTGCACTTCAACTTTCCAAACCACTCAAGTTCCTCTTAAAAGGGCTTGTTTCATTCTCACGGGGAACCAACATTATCTATCGACTTTCTCTTAGAGATGGTTGATATTGAAGAAGGAGACCCTCTCCCTAGTCTCCGTTATAGGATCCAAATATGCACAAATTGAGTCTAGAGCCACGAGATCATCAATAAATCTCATTAGGACACTTTCAATGAAGACTCTCTGTTTCACACAATGTGGAAAGAGAGATTATATCTAGAGTCCTACGCATTATCCTTGTGGTATTGCCAGAACATCTGAGTGATGTGTTTACATATTCACAATGAAGATGGAAAGCCTTCTGGAGCCAACATCAAACAAGCTCCTGGTAGGTGGCATGTGAGATCTATTATATAGATCAACCATGTGACAACTGAACAGAAACAATGGGGCGATTCAATCTCTTGAATCAATCCTGGTTCAGGTTATGGATTGACGGATACCTTTGAAAAACCGGTCGTTGTGCTTAATAAACTCTTTTCTTTAGCACATCGACTGTGTACTCATTTTTTTCAAACCAAAAGGTATTTTTATGATTGATAATTGATTTTCAATAAAACCTTCATTGTATTGCAAAAACAATTTCTATTGAGCAATACACGATTGTTTTTCAAATCTCTTTTCATCAATCAGTGGACTTAAAAGTCGCTGGTTCACTCACTCCGTGTTGTCTTCTTTGAGACGTTCCGGTTTGAGAACAGCTAGAACAGCTGCGAAACCCTGTCAAGGAGATTCTTAGGAATCCTACCTGATCACAGGCAGTACTTGTACTGATCAACGGGGAACCGTGGGCCGTGTACCTCAATTCAACAAAAGTGATCAAAGACACTTTCGTGCGATTTGTTGCTAACTGTTGTATGCAGGTACGCCCGACGTTTGCAGCTGATCAGAATGAAGCGGTCAATCCATAGCCGCATGCTCACTTAACACATTCATCTCAAAAGAAATCATGATTAGTGCATCAATGACTCTGATATTTTCACTCCATGCTTCTGCTACGCTGCTGCCAATATCATGAATCAACTAAAGCTTCCGCTACTCTGATGTGAAGATATCATGATCCAGAATGTGAGCATGTCGGTCCCAAAGTCACAACACCACAATGGATGTCTCAGAGATTGTTGATAGCTGATGATCTCAAATGATGGCTCAAAATTATCATCACGTGGATCAGTAAAAGACCTCCACTTGGAATAACCAAACATGCAATGTGAAGAATCAATGACTACGAGCTTAGGAGCAAAGGACTACATCAAGAATGCAAGATCAATTGTTAAATGTAATATCCATTTGTATTCAATGTAATTTTGGTACATGATTGAGGTGACCTCCCTTAGGGGGAGATTGTTAGGAATTAGAAATTCCCGGTATTAAAGAGTCGGTCACCTCAAGTATATGTAATCGTTAGAAAGCTCGTAGTCGTAGTTCTTTTAAGTTAAGTAGTAATTTAGTTAAGTAACACCGTGGAGGACGGACGGGTCTTTACCCACTGTATGCCTGATCCACAGCCCAAAGTGTGGCGATTTATGTAAGACTATAAATACTCTCTACCTCCCAAGGTAGAGAGTTGGAGCTCATAATAATATCTTTCACTTTCTCTCACTAAGTTCCCTAAACCTCTAACTTTCTCTCTCTAGAATTCCATCTATATGCTACTTTGTGTTATGGTTTGATGTGTAAGTGAAAAGTTATATCCTACACTAAGCCAAGACTCGACACTCTAAACTCTAGATAACTGAAACAAACAAACATAAATTTAAAGATAGATGTAGGATGGTAGCCTGTATGTTTTTTTTTTCACTCTATTTTTTTTTCTTTTTCTCTTTTTCTATTTTTTTCGATTTTTTTTTCTCATACACTTTTACTCTACCATCCTCTACGATAACATCAAAATGATAGGGATTTATAGGCACATCCCCACACTTGAGTTTTTATTACTCTAACACTAATTTGACCCGAATTGAAAAGATCAAAACACTTGGAGTACATTATTACGCAAATAAAGGGAATTTGAATTTAACGTTCCCTTCCCGTCATCTCATAAAATTTAACTTTTCTCATGAGTCCCAATCGTCCCAAAACTGTGTACAAAGGATATGACTCGACTTAGCAACTTATGCAAGCAACAAGATAATTGAACTAAGGGTTAAGTGTGATAACAATAATGCACTAAAAGTGAGTGCATACAAGGTAGGCTAAGGCGATTTGGGTGTACATTTGGGGGTGGATTGTAAACAATGCTCTTCATTGATATTCCGGAAAACCAAAATATCACGAGAACCGCGAAAAGGATAGGCTCTGAGGGGTTAACTAGGGGTATCGTGCACTAAAGATGAGTACAACGCAAAGGTGTGGGGGAATTACTCAACCGATGTGGAAGAAGTAATTATATTACGGGTATCAAACAAGGGTTATCCTAATGCCTCTTATCATTTAGTTATTGCTAACTACACAAGTGTAGTCTTACTAGCGATCTCGGGATGCATCACAAAACAAGTTCTAGAATCTATTATACTACCGGTTCACACTCTAAGCATTAAAGATGAATGCTTTAATTCCTACAAATCTAAGGGCGATCCTCACATTTTTGGGTGGAATTTAAGTGGTAAAGGGTTTTTGTGCTAGTCATATAATTTCCTATCCATGAGACGCTTTATTAAGACTAATGGCCCACTCCTACATGTCATGAAAAATTTTAAATTTGGTGCCAAAATTACCCTAACCGATATTTCTCATGGTTTATTACACAAATGCAATTGGACAAAGCAAATAATCAAGGATAAGCATAGTTTCAAAGTTCCCGTTTTATTTTCCCTCCCTACACTTAAACTGAACATTGTCCCCAATGTTCCCCGAAAGTATCAAAGTTATGATAATGGAAGGTAATAAAAACGAAAGAAACTAGTACTCCCCTGATTAGCTCGGTAGGATCCGTGTGAAGTGGCGGTTACATCTTTCCTCAAGAAGAATGTTTGCGTGAAAAGCTCCTTCTCATCTTATGTATTTTCTTCTTGGTAAATTACACATGCATACTTGAAGAAAACCAACGAAACCTTCGCGTAAAATCGGCGGTAACAATATATATAAGACTCTATTAAACTAGGATATAATGCTTGTGGAATGGATGTTTACAGTTTTTCTGGAAAACTAAGACCTGGAAAGTTCCAAAAATTTTATAAGTAGCTCAGAAAACGAGAAAAAGTAATCAGTTGTTTCTGCTCCTTCCTGACGCCGTCAGGTTGCGATCCTGACGCCGTCAGGTTATCCTGACAGAAACTGGTCTGCGATTTTCTGGAAAAAATTCTGGAAAATTTACATCTTTAGAATCTGGAAAAATTTCCTGCAAAACATCCATTATGACTCGATACAAGCATTTGACTCGAACAAACACACATGTATATCTTTTAATTAATTGTAATTCTCATGTTTACGTTTCTTTTGAAAACGTTTGTAATCCTCCCTACACTTATCCCTTATGTAAAATACCTTTATATGTAATTAAGACGAGGTTAAAGACAAAATAAAGCATTTTTACAAATTCAAACATGAGAATAAACAATCAATAAAAGATCTACGACACAAACAAGCAAACAATTAAGCATGGGTTGCCTCCCACGAAGCGCTTTTCTTTATTTATGAGTCTTGTAGCTAGACTCGAAGTCGTGCCCCTACGTGACTTCATTACCGTCACCTTCTTCCTCATGACAGTCTCTATTGGGGGATTCCATGTTGTAAAAGTGCCCTATGATGCACCTTTCTAAGAGGTCGTCCTCTCCCCACTCGGTTCTATACTCCGGTCCTAAGTTCAAGAAATCCTTATAGAAGCCGAAAATCTTGGCCATAACATAATCTACTCCCTTTTCCTTATCCTCCTCATTCCTATAGTAGACCGATAGCTTAAGTTCCTTTTCATCATTGGAGAGTGATGAAAACTTCTCAATCTTAAACGGCATTTGGTAAGCTACATCATCGGTCTCATCCTTGAATCGCACTATCCCTAATGAGGGATCATAAGTCATTCCGGTGTTTTCTATGAAAGGCTTCCCTAGAATAACGTGTGATAAGCTAGGATCTATGGCCATACTAATGTCATCCACTATTATGAAATCCATAGGAAACGTGAAACTACCTACATACACGGCCAATCCCTTAACTTTACCAAGAAAATTGCAACTAACCCTAGAATTATCGGGATCTTGCCTAGTTGGGATAGGCTTCTTCATTACCCAATTATAGTAGGTGCTAGTCATTATGTTTATTGGGGACTTACGGTCAATGTAGGCCTTTGCCACAAAAAAGGTGTCCTATGCAACATGGTATGTTAAGATTCCAAGGGTTCCCAAACTTGATCCTAGGGCTTCTCCTAACATACATGTGACGGAGGTCACGTACTAAGTGAGGGTGGCGAGAGAGTTCTTCTTCCGTAGGAAACTTATTGAAATAGTCATGGTCTACTTCATCTACTTCCTCGGTTGTTTCATTCCTAGGAGTCTCACTAACCTCAAGTATCGTTTCATGGTTCGATTCGTTATTTGTTCTATTAGGTTTCACTAAGGTGATGGTATTGACGAATTGAACGTGCTTAGCTAACTTACTTGGGTCCTTAATCTCTACACCGGAAGCTTCGGTCGTTGAGATAGCATTAACCTTCCTATCACTATTGGTCATGGCTTTCAAGAGGTTATCTATCTTCCTATCCATCTCGGCTTGTTGTTGGTTAAAACGGTTCGAGAGCTTAGCTATTTGAGCTTCTTGGGATGCGACTAGGTTTTGCAACATCCCTTCTATGTTTTGTTGGTTAGGGCCGTGAGATGGGGGCCATGAGAAATCATTGGAAGTGAATTCTTTGGTTTGTCCCCAATAAAAGTCGGGCTTGCCCTTCCATGCTTCTCGGGTGTCATTAAAAGTCCTAGGTCCGGGTGTTGTAGGGAATCTTCCTCCCGTTCCAATAGTACGCGAGGATGTGTAGTCAACGGAAGCTTGTTCAGGGAATCTTGTGCAAGTGCGCGTGTTATGAGAACCACTACACGGCTCACACGAGGAAGAAACTTTGTTCACTTGGCGTGAAAACTTAGGATTTTCGTAGGAGCTCATTAGGAATTTAACTTGATCTTCAAGCTCGAGCATCCTACGGTCGGAAGATTGTGATTCAATAGGAGGTAAGGAGATTGCCTTTACGGTTTTGGGTAACTCACGGGGGTCATTCCAACTTTCGTTGTCATAGAGAGCAAGGTCCTCTATTATACCCCATGATTCTTCCGCGGTGAGATCACTAAGTTTTCCACCGGCCGCTTGGTCAATGGATCGCTTAGTGGAGAAGTTGACATGATCATAGAAGAGTTGGACTTGAAGCCAAAGATCAATGCCGTGATGAGGGACTCTATGCAGTAAGTCCTTGAATCGAGTCCATGCTTCGTAGATAGATTCACCTTGACGTCGTTGGAACATCAAGATTTCATTCCTAAGCTTGGTAGTTCTCCCCGGTGGGAAAAATTAAGCAAGGAAGCGAGAGGTGAGATCATCCCAACTTGAGATGGAGCCGGCGGGAAGTCGTTCAAGCCAATTACTAGCTTGGTCTCGTAGAGAGAATTGGAAGAGACGCAGATGCGTGGTCTCCCGAGTAGTAGCATCGAGGTCAATGGAATCGACAATTTTAAGGAAATCCTTAAGATGCTGATTAGGATCTTCGGAATGAAGTCCATGGAATGCACATCCGTTTTGCACCAACAGGATGGTGTTGGATCGCAGGTCCGTAGTTTGGGCTTGTTCGGGAAGCTCAATGGTGTTCTTATAGCCTAGGTGGCTTGGTCTCGAGTATTCACCAAGAGTGCGACCTCTTGGCGGGTCATTTGGTGGTGGGTTGATGAGTGGTGGTTGGTTATCACCTTCCATGATGAAAAGTGACGGGATTACTAACAAAGGTCACGAAGAAGGGGGATAGACTACGATGAAGCTAAAAATGAGAAAAAAAGCTTACTTGATAGGAATCAAGCAAGGAAACCTAAACGAGGTGGACTCCTAACTAGCTATTCTAATCCCCGGAAGCGGCGCCAAAAACTTGATAACGCTACACGCGTCGTTCGGGGTCAAAGGAACTTCCTTTTCATCGAGTAAGTTTTTCAACACCCTAAGCAGTGAACCTAATCGTTGTAGTGTAGTATTAGGGTAAGCCACGGGAATTGATATCGTTCTCCAGGGGAATAGGAATGCTAGTGAGAAGTTACTACGCTAAGGTTGAGGTTGAGGAAGATTATTTTTTTATCTTTTTTATGTTTTTTAGGAAATGGAAAGGTACGAATCTCGGGGTTTGAATTTGGGGGGTTGGTATTTCTACCGATTACTTTTACTTATCTAATTATCTAATCTAAGGTGTATGTAGTCTATGTCTATTGTTGTGTGCTCGTATGATGATTAAAAATGTATTTGCTTAGGCTTTATTACTCCCTAGTTATCTCCTATTGATGGTTGAATTGTCATGTCCTTATTCATAATCGCGTTGTGTCTCTAAGGTCGTAGGGTATGCGTTTATCCCTAACTCTTTGAAGCTACCAAAGGTTAATGACTACAAAATCTCTAGGATTTATAAACTTTAACTCTAAGGTATTCTTTGGATGTATAGCCTACAATTACTCTAGGTGATTATAAACTAAGGTTCAACAAAGATTAATCAAGCATTACAAGCACAACGAATGACCTATCGCAATACTAGGTCAATAACAATTAAGATAAGAGACAACCAATCAATATTCAATAACTACGTTTTATATTACCTAAGCAAACACACAAGTAAATTAGCCGGACATGGGGAACATGCAAGCATACACACAATCAAAGGAAGACATAAATAAATTAATGAAGTAAAACACTTATCTTGATGTAAGATAGGGTATGGACCCTAAAATACTGTACAAGACAGACTTGGTTCGGTTTAGGTTTTTACTCCAAAAGACTACACACTGAAAACTGAAAAATTCGGATTCTATATATAAGATTACATATGCGACGACGTCACCCTTTAATTTGTGACGTCGTCGGGTCGCCGTTATTAGGGTTTCGTCTTGGCCACGTTAGAATTGTTACGGCGTCACCTTATGCTTGTGACGCCGTCCCCTTCAGTCTCTGACGTCGTCTGGATCAAATCTAGGTCGTCTGAGCTGTGACGCCCTACTCCTTTAAAACCTGAACCCGTCACTTGTAAATGAGCAATTTGGCTACTGAGTCGTCACAAAACTTTTCCGACGGCGTCTCTAGTAGAACCTGACGCCACCACTTGTAGAACCTGACGCCGTCCCCTTCAGTTCCAGCAGCCTGAGTGTCTCGATTCTTGATGTTGAACCTGAGACCTTGAAAGATCTTTGAGCGCTCGTGGATCGATAGTAATGTTTATGTAATCACAAACACACTAAAAGAAAGTCTCTAATACTTGTATTCTAAAGCGGAAATCAAACACAAGTAAGAACAATTGTAACTAAGAATACTTTGATCATCTATGGATCTTTTAATATAACTAAAACTTGTTTTTTTAACTCGTACATCATACATACTAATGTGTTCCTTTTATACACAAGGAACCCTAAACCGCTTCACAAGAAACGTATAATCATAAAACTAAGAAAGATATACATTATCACTTCCTAATAAAGCTCATGCATATCCTAACTAACTATAGAATACGCGGAATATCTATATCCGCAGAAACAAACTACGCGGTTTCACTACTTCCGTAGAATCTCTTCTTCAGCAGAATCCAGCACTTCAGCAGATTCCATTAGCAATAACATCAGCAGAATTCTTATGTAGTAGAATTCCCAACAATCCTCCCCTAATCTTGAATTTGACATGGTTAAGTTCAAGATTCTTGATAGATCTTTAACACTTCAGAACAAGAGGATTAAATTCGAACATCAGCAGCAAAGAACCAAACAATCACATCTGTATGATGGTAAAACTTTGAAACGCCAGATCTTTGCAGCAACAAAGGACAAAATGTACATCAAAACATATTAGTTTCAGACTATTCTCATCACATCCAGGTGTGTTAACTCCTGTGAGAGGTGAATCATTGAAAATAAAGGATTTGATGTCTCTTTACCAATAGCCATTACTACTGGAGTAGCCAAATGTTTAAGTTCGAAAACTATGGTACACTGATAACCATCTGATTTATTAGCAAATCAGCAACTATAAACGGATTTGAGATGTCTTTACCTGTAGCCGTTTGCTCAGTACTAGTCAATTCTTAGGTGAAAGAATCACCTTTGGTGAATTGAGCACCCAATATGGTATTCCACTGCCTTTACCACAAGCCATATACTTGTGGGCTAGCCAATTCTTGGATACCAAAAAGGTATAAGCCATGGTGAATTGATGACCATACAACCCTCAGCAATTAAGCATGGGTGAGTTGCAGACCCCTATGATTTTGAGCAAACCATTACAGCTATCAACAGATTTGATGTGTCTTTACCAAAGCTGTACCCTTTGGACTAGCCAACTCTTTGATGTACACAAGTCACATCTGGTGAGTTGATAACCAGCAACAGAGTGATATACAACAAACCTGCAAGAAAAAGTAAGACAAACAAAGAATATACATTGAATTTTTTTTAACTAAAAAAAACAAAGAAAGAAAGAAATAATACAAGATACCAGAATCAAAAAGAGGCTTGGTGTTGCAGAAGCTGAGTCTTAATCAATCCTATCAATTGTTCAGCATGGAGCATATCATTCCCCACTGGATCAAGAGGAACTTCCAACTTCTTTCTAAGCATTCGTTGCATCAATTTCACAGACAAAGGATAAAGCTTATCAGAAAACATACACACAGCCATCCCACACTTTGTCTCAACAACATGCACACTTGGGATAGGATAAAATCTCCAAGTCTCAACCTTCCACTTATGTGAATCCTTCCAAATTGAATACCCTTTACCATTTGGAGATTGAGAGTCAAAAAGAACTTGAAGATCTCCCAATAGGTACAACCCAGAACCCTGTGGAGTATGTGTAGCATAATACTGTGTGACAAGGCCATGGAGAGTAATCAAATCTTGCCTATCCACCATATGAAGTATGTCTTTCAAGAAGGTAAACTGCATAGAAGAGTTATCCATCCTGTAGATGGTGTTAAATTGTCCATCAGTCAATGTCCATGTTGTCAACACACCATAAGAACCCTCAAGAAAAGTTTCAGAAGATCCCACTTTAATGAATGTTGAATCAGCAGCCTTTAGATCCAAATTCTTAGAAGAACTACCTTTTTTAGATTTAGATACTCCAGAGGCCTTCTTCCCAGCTCCTCGCATAGATCTCCTGAGTGCAATGTGTCTCCTTTTGGACATCCTTTTCCCCCTCCTACCAGGTATATAAATGCCCATAGAAAAGGAAGAAGGTACCTTTTCAGATGCACCAGAAAC
This sequence comes from Chrysanthemum seticuspe, assembly GCA_019973895.1. Taxonomy (NCBI): domain Eukaryota; kingdom Viridiplantae; phylum Streptophyta; class Magnoliopsida; order Asterales; family Asteraceae; genus Chrysanthemum; species Chrysanthemum seticuspe. The sequence continues at coordinate 202,812,430 of BPTQ01000005.1, read as the reverse complement.
ATCTTCAGTAGGAATGGAAGAGGTAGAAGCAGAGGAAATTGGAACAGCACCACCTATTGCATACAATGTATCAAGCTCATCTCTTGCCTGTTTAGCTCTAACAGCTTCTTGTTCAGCTTTCCTAACCATGTTTGCACCTTCTTGTTCAGCAGAAGCAGAAAGAGGAATAGAAGCAGTCATACCCTTTGGATCCAGAGATGCATCATCAGCACTGGGTGAAGCTTCAGTAGAAACAACAATAGTTTCAGCAGATTGTACTTTCTCCTCAGAATGTACAGCTTCAGTAGAGGCCTCAGCAGAAACAGCCTGAGAGCTTAGATGTGCTCTATCATCAGCAAAAGAATCCACAATCACAACTTTCTTGGGTCTTTTGGCTTTTGGAGGATCCACACTATCAACAATCCTTTTCAATTTAGAAGTTGGTGTAATATGCTTCATGGTCTTATTATACAAACTGGTCAAGTCAGAATCAGATAAACCCCAGACTTGCTTCTTTGTCAAACCAGATTGATAGAAAATAGTACTTTGATTATACACCACATTCCTTATATAGGTTTTCTTCTGAGCTGCAGTTGGTGGTCTCTCCCTCTTAGCTTTAGCCTTTTGTGCAGCAATGGCTTTTGTCTTAGCAGCTGCAGCTAGCTTCTTTTGTTTTCCAAGAGCCATCATTTGAGCAGCAAAGTTCTCACTATCAAAATCAGCTCCTAAAATGCTCGAAGCGAAGGTAGGATTTGAAACAGCCTGAAGAGTGTAAGAATCCCATTGCTCATCAGTAAAATTAATGGATTGCGCATCCAATTCTCTTTGTCTTTCAGGAGGCAAATTGGTAGTAAACTGAGTTGCAAGTTGTTGTGCCAAAACTTGACTCTTCATCAAATCTGCATATTCTGCTAGCATTCTTGCTTGCTGTATCCTTTCCTGTTCACTTACAAGATCTGAACCAAGCTCTTCATCAACCATAACTCCTTTCCCTTTATCAGCAGGCTCATAAGCAGAATCAGCATGATGAGTATCAACAATGGGAACTGTATTAATGTTTTCAGAAGAAACGCCCATGGAAGCATCAGGAGTAATATGTGGAGGAGTGTCTTCAACAAGAGTAGAAGAGACATCAGCATTAGGATCCAGGTTAAAACTTCTTCCAGCAATAAATACTTCATGATGATCTGCTGAAGGTGGAGGACATGATTGTCCTTGCACAGATGAAACTTGACCATGTTCAGAAGCAACATTCACCATTTGAGCATTAGCAATAACATGATCATCAGCAATTGCAACATTGGCAACACTTGTCACCTTTGAAGATTCAGTGTAATCCTTGCTCAAATACTGTCTTCTCCTTCTTCTAGTAAACAGAATAGGTTCCTTTTTCTTTGAGGATTCAGCAGCAATTGGAGAAGAAGCATGAGTTTGTTGAGCAACATCAGCCAAGATTTCAAGTGAATCCAAATGAATATCCTCTTGCTCTTCATCAGAAGTAACCACAAACTTCCTTTTGCTGTTGTTCCCAAGTTGTTCCTCTAAATCCTGAACCTTTCTCTTCAACCCCACAATCTCACCACCAAGTGAAGATTTAGTATCAGCAAGCTCCTTTCTGAGATCAACAACCTCTTTCACATACCTGTTCAGCAGAGCATATACAGATGTAAGTGTAATAGGGTCCTCAGCTCCACCAGCATATTGCTCAGTGGTAATGGGAGCTTCATTAGACCTTTCAAGAGAAATATGGACATGCTTAAAAATAGGAGAGCCTTCATCAAATGGCTCTCTAACTGGACTAGGTGTGGGTCGACTAGTAAACTCAGGTTCAAGCTCATCAGGAGCAACATGAGTGGGTGATGGACTAGGACTAGGTAAAGGTGTAGGTGGAGGTTGGTCAGGAGAAACATGTGATGCTTCAGCAGTTATGGAAGGGCCCTCATCGATGGAAACTGATGGATTACCATCAGCAGCAACATTCGAAGAGGGTGGAGCACCAGCAACATTCCCCTCATCAGCAGCCTCATTGCCAGGTGGCAACATAGCTTCTAGCAAAGGATATTGTGCCCCAACATAATTAGTTTTCATTGAAGCAAATAATTTAGCACTAAGAGCTCGTATGGGACAAAAGACTCTTGCTTGGGTTGTTATGTCTAAAATCATTTGTAGAAACCTAGGGTACATTAAAAACTTATGCTTTTTCTTATGAATATTTTCAACCATATTATCAAAAATAAACTTAGAAAAATTATAAGTTAAACCCTGTGAAAGACACACAATACCGCAACCCAATTGGGTAGAGAATTGATCCCATCCTCCGGACTTGTTGCTTATGCACTGAAGTAATGTGTGCACTAAAAACCTCCACATGGGGCATAACTTATTCTTGAGCCACATATCGGTATTTGTACTCTGGTATCCCACAGCTCTTAACCCAGCAAGTATCACTTCAGTGTTGCTGTGATAGACCCCACCTTCATCATCCAAGCGAAGTTGTGTCCTAATCAACTCCTCAGTCACCACATACTCTGTTCCATCAATCATTTCTACAATCTCTGTGTCACTCCGTTTAGTAGCAGATGCCCAAAATTGTTCAACCAACGATTCATATATCACATTTGGAGAATGTGTAAGTGCATAATAAATCTTGGAACGCTTTAAGAAATCCACCATTGGTTCATACAATTCATGTCCCTTCGCTTTTCCCAGAAAAGCAACCTTGCTATGATCTTTCTTAAATTGAAGTGCCGCCATGAGAGAAAATTGTGAGAATAGGTTATGAATTGTGCAACTGGAAGTGTGTTTAAATCAAGTGAAGAGGGAATCAGTTGATTTTTGGCGAAGATATGCGAAGTAGGTTATTAAAAGAAGTTACCCAATTATAGTCAAAAATATAGGAACAAATCGTTGACCATATCTGACGTGTAAAGTAACTCCAACCAAATTCAAAATTAACACTTCAGCAGAAAGATTGGTCAATCTGCTGAAGGAGGTCAATCAGCAGAAACAACTCAAGTGGCTAAGTATCTTCAGTAAATATCTTGAGTTTTACTGTGCCACCCAACTCGCATTAATTATCATTAAGCCTTGACTCCGCCTATAAGATAACCCCAATTCACAACAATCACATAACAATTACCCCCAAACTCCAAAAACCCTAATTACTCAATAATTTCACAATCAGCAACAACAACCATGTCTACCAAACTAGAAGTCATTGATCAAACCTCCTCCTCCTCATCATCATCATCAGCCAGTGATGATTCACGCCCATTATTTCGATATCCTTATCAAGATGAAACTCGACCTTTGAAGTTCCCCTTTCTCCCTTCTTCTGAAGATGATAGTGTAGTGGATCCAAGTGATTCATCTAGTGGTTCAGATGACTCCACAGAGCGTCTAGAGCCAAGAGAGGTGGTGACTGCACTTCCTACTCCTGGAACTGGTGCTTCATACCATGGAAGCAGGGGAAAGGGCAAGAGGGCTGAGGTGAAGGGAAAGGGAAAAAAGAAGGTGGAGTGATGCTTTATGGTGGAACAAGTAGATGGAACAACTAAAGATTTCTCATAACAAAAATGCATCCATCATGCCAAGGACCAAAGATATAAAACTAGGTTCTTGAGCATCTTCATCGTCGTTTTCATCAATCCATCCTTTCCATTTTCATCTTCAGCTTCTTCATCATACTTGTCAAATGTATCCACCAGCTTTTGTAATAGATGATAGGAACTAGTATATGTTTGGTAGATCTTGTATAGGAATGGTCTTGTATTTCATTTGAAGTTGATTGTAAGATGTAAACTGTTTCTTGAATGAATGATCAACATGTCTTTTATCTCTCAATGATTAGCACTTAATCTGTACTTCAGTACTTTCCTTCAGTAGAATCAATGAGATAACTTGTAACAATACTTGTGCTTTTCTTCAGTAGAAACAAACTTTAAGCTTACATTACCATATTCCCATTTACCAACTTGGTGAACTTCAACTTAAAGAAGCATTCTGCAACACAGACACAAAGTAACACACAAACCAAACCAATACAAACAAAACTTAAAAATACATTAGCTGGTTAGTGTTAACAATCAAAAATATAAACAAATACCTACAAAGTTTACAAGATAAACAACTACAATCCTCTCCTGAGGCATATGCCTCCCCTGAGGCCTATGCCTCCCCTCAAACTTTGCAGTTAAGGGTTAAGCATCCCAATGTGGACAACAAGGTGTTGAAACCTGGATCCATCAAAAGCTTTAGTCAAGAGATCTGCCACATTATCATCTGTGTGAATCTTAAGAACCTTTATCAAATGTTTTTCATATGCATCTTTTATTAAATGGTGCCTGATCTCAATATGCTTAGTTCTATTATGAAAAACTAGATTTTTAACTATGCATATGGTACTTTGATTATCAATATAGATTGTGGTGTTCATGAAATTAAACCCATAATCCAACAGTTGATTTTGTATCCATAGTACCTGACCACAACAATTTGCAGCAGCAACATACTCTGCTTCAGTAGATGAGGTAGCAACAATAGTTTGTTTCTTGCATTGCCAAGAAATCAATCTTCTACCAAGGAATTGGCAACCTTCAATTGTGGATCTCCTATCCAGATTCGCACCAGCATAATCACTATCACTATATGCTTCCAATACAAAAGGAGACTCTTTTGGGTACCAAAGACCTAACTTGGGTTGGCCTTTCAAATACTTGAAAATCTTTTTGACTGCATTCAAGTTGGAAGTAAGTGTAGTGACTTGATGTCTAGAACAAGCACTCACAGCAAAGGTAATGTCAGGCCTATAAGCTGTTAAATACATCAATGAACCAATCATAGATCTGTATAAGTGAACATTCACAGCTGGATCTGGTTCAAAATTGTTCTTTGGTTTTGGAGCTTCATAAGGTGTAGTGGCAGTTCTGACATTTTCCATATCAAACTTCTTCAAAATGTCCCTCACATATTTATCCTGACTGATAAAAATACCATCAGGTTTCTGCTGAACTTGTAGACCCAAAAAGAAAGTAAGCTCCCCCATAGCACATCTGAAACTCTCCCTTCATTAACTCCTCAAACTCCCTGCACCAAGCTTCTTTAGTGGAGCCAAAGATAATGTCATCCACATAAACTTGCATAAGAATGATATCTCTGTTATTTTCCTTTAGGAAGAGTGTTTTGTCAATGGCACCTCTTCTGTAGCCATGCTTCAGCATAAATGCAGATAGCCTAGCATACCATGCTCTTGGTGCCTGATGGAGTCCATATAGAGCTTTCACAACCTTGTAAACATGTTGTGGATGATCTGGGTCTTCAAAGCCTTTGGGTTGAGTGACATATACTTCTTCTTCTATCTCACCATACAGAAAAGCACCTTTCACATCCATTTGATAAACCATGAACCCCATATAAGATGCATAAGCCAAGAAGATTCTAATGGCCTCAACTCTAGCTACAGGTGCAAAAACTTCATCATAATCAATTCCTTCCTCTTGCCTGAACCCCTGAGCCACTAATCTTGCTTTGTTTTTAACCACAATACCCCTTGCATCTCTTTTATTCTTCAAGATCCATTTTGTCCCAATTGCAATCTTCCCATGTGGTAGTGGTACCAATATCCAAACCTGCTGATTCTTGAATTGTTGCATTTCATCTTGCATTGCTTCAAGCCAACTAGAATCTTCAAGAGCTTGAGTAACACTGGTTGGTTCCACTTGAGAAAGGAAGCAAGCAAACAGACAATGCTTAAAGTCTGTGTGATTGTCCCTTTGCTGATTTGAGACATAGGAAAGAAAAGCAACTTGACCATACTTAGAACTTGCCACAGCAGTTCTAGTTCGAACAGGTGCTTGAGGATCACCAATAATATTTGATTGAGGATGAGCACTGTTGATCCTTTTAGTAGCAGAGGGGTTGACATCAATTGTGGTGTCAAGATTGTTCACAGTTGGTTCAAAATCACTGTCATAGGAAGGTGAGGTGAAGATTCTAGCTTTGGGTTGATGATTACCAAGATCTGAAGGACATGGAAATCGCGTATATGGTTCTCCAAAGTCTGTGGACACACTAGTAGAAATGAGAGTAGAGGCAGCAGGGCTGTCAGCAGATTTGGTGATGTCAGGAGAAATAGGAGATCTGTCAGGAGAATCATGGTTTCCACTGACTGCTTGTGCTGATTGCCTGATTAGTGCTTCAGCATCTCTTGCAAACTCCACACCAAGCCTCTCAGCTTCTAGATTAGCTGCATGCTCTTGCTTCTTGAGTCTAGCAAGGTCCTCTGCATAGTGTGACTCATCTTCATGCTCATCAGAAGTTACTTTAGAACTATCACCTGTAAAATGGTTAGGGGAGAAGGAAGGTACAACAATTGGTTGTTCATCATACTCAGACTCACTATCTGAGTCATCAGCCATGGTACCTGCATTGTCAGTGGGAGACTCTTGTGTACCTGCAGATTGGTTAGCAACATGTCTAGTATAACCCAAGTAATCAGTTAAGTAATCCAGATCAACGGACCAAACATGACCTTGTCCCTGAACATTAGGCTTATCTTCTAGGTATCTCAAGTTAAGAGTTTCCTCAATCTTTCGAGCAGTTAAATTGTATACCCTATAAGCCTTACTATGAGCTGAATAACCTACAATATACCCCTCATCAGCTTTCCCATCAAATTTTCCCAGTGGATCACTCGTGTTCAAAATGGTCACTTGACATCCAAACGGTTTGAGGTAGTGAATAGCAGGAACTTTCCCAGTGAGAAGTTCATAAGGTGTCTTGAAATGAGGTCTAGTGATGGATACCCTGTTTAGTTCATAACAAGCCGTGCTGACTGCTTCAGTCCAGAACATAGTGGGTAATTTAGAGTCTGCAAGCATGGATCTTGCTGCCTCTATCAAGGTCCTATTCTTTCTTTCAGCAACCCCATTTTGTTGTAGGGTTCTTGGAGTGCTATAGTCCCTTTTTATCCCTTTAGACTTACAGAGTTCTATTAATACAACATTTTTGAACTCTGTCCCATTGTCACACCGAATACCTTTAACCTTTTTGTTCAGCTGGTTTTCAACAAGGGTAATGAACTCTTTTAAAATTTGAGATGTTTCATCTTTAGTTCTCAAAAAGAATACCCAACAAAACCTGCTATAGTCATCAGTGATTACCAGGCAGAAATACTTGTGATCAATACTTCTGACTTGGGTTGGACCAAAGAGATCCATATGCAGCAACTGAAGAGGTTATGTGATAGTGCTCACAGCTGTAATGGCTTTGTATGAGGCTCTATGTTGCTTTCCTTTGTTGCAGGCAATACAGTTGTGTTCATTGGTGAAGACTTTGGAAGGAAGTCCTTCAACTAGACCAAGTTTAGAAAGCTTGTTTATGGTCTTGAAGTTCACATGAGCCATCCTTCCATGCCATTTTGTAGACTCATCCAGGGATGCTTTAGCCACCAAACATGTTAAGTCACCTTCTGGTTGAACATCATTCAAATTGAATGTGTGTAGATTGTGGTTTCTGGGAACTCTCTGCAGAATTGATGTATCTTCTGGAAGTTTGAAGTCTTTAGAGAGCACAAGACATTCATCCTCAGAGAAGAATACTTTGTTCTTGGTGTCACAAATTTGTGAGACTGAGAACAAATTGAAATGTTGCAGTTCCTTTACATAGTACACATTCTCAAAATCCAATTGAGGTGTTCTGATGGTGCCTTTCCCAGTGATTCTACCATCACTTCCACCAAAAGTCACATTGCCTCCTCCTTCTATTGGTACGAAATTATGCATCATTTCTCTGTTTCCTGACATGCTTCTGGAACAACCACTGTCGACAATGCCAACTTCTTTATGCTTAAGAGGATGATCCTACAACAACAACAAAATATATACAAAATATTAGTACACTATGGAGACTCCAGTCATCACTGACTTGAGCCTGCCTTGTGGATCATGAGAGTTAGGCCATGTAGATGTATAAGATCCACCATTGTTCTTGGGCCTCCTATGAAAATTAGGTCCCTTTTGAGTCCAGGAACAACCTGCTGAGGGCTTCATAGCAGTATCCCAATATCCCTTTCCAACATACATTGAGTCAACACATCCAGACCAATAACCATTTCTAAAATATGAACTAGTTGGTCTCACATATGGTCTAGCAACAGATCTTCTCCAAGCAGATGGAGAAGGTTTATCAGCAGAATTGTGTTTGCTGGTTTTATGATTTGCTTGTAGAACAAAAGATGGTATATCATTAACATTGTTCCACATTGGTCTAGGTTTCTTCTGACTAGCACATACACCCATTCTTTGCTCATGAAAATTACAATCCTTAATCAAATGAAATTTACTTCCACACACAAAGCATTTCTTCTTTTTAGAAGATTTATTCAAAGTGAAAGATGTTCCATAACATGCAAAAGCATTCAAACCACAAACATTAACATAATTGTTTTTAACAGAATTAAAAGCATTATTTTGCAAAGAATTAAAAGACAAGTCTTCAAAGGAAACTGTCTTGGAAGATGATTCCTCAGCAGCAACTCTAACAGGCTTGTAGGAAGTCTTGGGTGTAGGCTTGGGTGGGGTCTTGGGAAGGTCTGACTTTTCATTTGAATCACAACTGGTAGATGTGGTAGACCCTTGGTCAGAGGACTTGTCACTGTCACAACAAGAGACAAAGTCAGTAGATGAAGAATCAGGGTCTGGCAAGTCTCTTGGCTTTTTGCCATAAAGATGGTGTGATCCATCAAACTTAACTGTGATGGAAAGGTCAATGGGCATATGTTCTCCTCTAATAGGTCCAGGTACAGCATGTAATTCTCCTTCTTTTACATAATTAGCTAATCCTGCTGGTGTAGATTTACGCATATCATTCCTAGCTTCTAAGCCAACATATTTTTTAAAACCTAAACCTATCCTAGAGTTTACAGATTGAGAACCATAGATAAATCTAGCTAAATTGTCTCCTGATATTAACCATTCTTTATGTCTAGCTACTTCCTCATCTAGTTTATCTTTTAGAACTTGGTTTTCAGAAACTACATCAGCTTTTTCTTTCTCAGTACGTTTTAAATCAATTTTAGCACATTCCAAATCACTTTCTAACACCCTTATCTTTTCATCATAAGCCAGTTGATTCTTTTGAAACTAAGTTTTTTTGTCTTTCTAGTGTTTTCAAAGACTGTTTATAAGCCTCAACTTCAACATAACATTCATTATATTTAGGTTTCAATTTATCATAAGCTTCCTTAAGTTCATTATATCTTTCACTACAACCAAAAACACAATTATGTACCTGAGAGATGCCCATTAAGGCAACTTGATCATGCTGATCCTCTGAAGTACAGCTTGCCAGCAATCCAATATGCTCAGAACCAGGAGCTTCATCATTCTCAGGCTCATGCACCTTCCAGTTAACATGGTCATCTAGAGTGACCAAAGCTGTCGAGGATCCACCTTTGGAAGTTCCAGCTTCCATCGGATTCTGCTGATAGGAAGAATACCTAACCTCATCACCAACCTTCCTATCCTTGCATTCTCTTGAGAAGTGACCCATCTGACCACAAGTATAGCACTTGACCTTCTTTCTGTCAAATCTTGCTGGATCTCTTCCCTGGAAACCAAACTTTCTCCCAGACTTACGCTCAAACTTCTTGATGTCCACTGAGAGCATGGCCAGTTGCCACTTCAAGTTCATCTCTTCCATATCAAGTGGATCCACCTGTTCAAAATCCTCAAAGGCTAGTTGCTGCTGAGTGTCATAATCAGCAACAAATGAGTGAAGTACATCTTCCAATACACCACTGGATTTAGGTTGAGAATTTGATGGAGTGGTGATGTAGGATGATGATGCTGAGGAAACTGGACCTGGAGCATAAGTTATCTTATTTGAGGTGGCCCCAATAAAAGCTGTCTGAGTGGGAGTGGATGTACGAAAGGGACTTCTGACATCAGGCTCAAGAGATTTAAGTCTGTTGTATAGTTCATCAAAAGTGATCATATCTAGCCCACCTTTAGCTTTGAGTGCAATGCTAACTTGCAACCAAGATGGAGGTAAAGATCGTAAGAACTTTGAATTGCAATCATCATTGTCTGGCCTGGCCTTCAGCTGATTCAATTGACTCAAAATCTTATGGAACCTGTCATATCCCTTGTGGATATATACCTTCTTCCTCAGAGATTTGGAATTCTTGAAACTGCTGTTTCAGCATTGATTTCCTCATTCTCTTTGACTCCTCATTCCCACCAAACCTAGCCTTGATAGCCATCCAGATGTCCTTAGCATCCTGCATGTAGTGAAAGTCACTCATGTGATCATCAGGTATAGCTTGAAGGAGAATAGTTCTAACTTTGTTCTCTCTCTGAACAACTAGTATCTCTTCAGAAGTTTTGGGACCAACGATGGTAACAACACCATCAGGATCTGTGACATGCCTCTTAAAACTGTTACCCTTCTTCACAACTTCCCAAAGATTCCAATCAATATTGGAAATCCAATTCTGCATCTTCATAGCCCACAATTCATACTCCTCCTTCTTGAGGTGTGGGAACTTTGCATTGCTGTTTGTGAGATTGAGTTGTTGCAAAGATGTGGTGTTTTGATTGTGAGTTGGTTCCTCTCCATCGTCTGACCCAGGCATTGTTATGGTTGTTTTGGTTGTGAGAGTGTAAAGAAAAGATGTTCTTAGTATCACAGAGACTCTCCCGAGGCTCTGATACCACTTGTTGAACCTGAGACCTTGAAAGATCTTTGAGCGCTCGTGGATCGATAGTAATGTTTATGTAATCACAAACACACTAAAAGAAAGTCTCTAATACTTGTATTCTAAAGCGGAAATCAAACACAAGTAAGAACAATTGTAACTAAGAATACTTTGATCCTCTATGGATCTTTTAATATAACTAAAACTTGTTTTTTTTAACTCGTACATCATACATACTAATGTGTTCCTTTTATACACAAGGAACCCTAAACCGTTTCACAAGAAACGTATAATCATAAAACTAAGAAAGATATACATTATCACTTCCTAATAAAGCTCATGCATATCCTAACTAACTATAGAATACGCGGAATATCTATATCCGCAGAAACAAACTACGCGGTTTCACTACTTCCGCAGAATCTCTTCTTCAGCAGAATCCAACACTTCAGTAGATTCCATCAGCAGTAACATCAGCAAAATTCTTATTTAGTAGAATTCCCAACACTTGACTTTGGCCATTTTCTTCGTATATTCGCGCCTTTTCGTCCGAATAAGTGTCATTCCAGCATTTTGCCTTCAAGATACCTAAAAAGTGAAAAGGAACGATATTAAGTAATAACGAATACAAAAGTGATCAAATAAGGGCTTAAACGACCCCTCAAAAAGGTACATTTTAAAACCTTATCAGACGTTGTGAAGGTTTCTCCACCATAAGGAGTCGGTGTCGTGTAGTGATTATGAACTCTCGAGTAGGTGACTCGGGGAGTGGAGTATGGCAAGGAAGGTGTCCTTGTAGCCGAACCACTATAAATACGCACGTTGTGGTTTTGTGCTTCTTACTCTTTATCTTTTCATTACATACTTATATCTCTATGTGTTTGATCATCAACATCCAACACACATCTAAATAGATTGACATAAGTCGATCTAAATAGTTTAAAACAAGTTTTAATTGGTAAAACTATTCAACCCCCTTCTAGTTTTGCACAATTGGCATCAGAGCTTCATTACCAAGTTTCTTAAAGTATATTGTACTTTAAAAACTTGATACGATCCATGGTTAATTGAAAAATACAAAGAAGGTTTTTCATAAAAACAAACACCATGCTTTTTAAAACCCTTTGGTTGGATGTTGATTAGATGACAACATTTTTTTATTTTTTACTATTCATTTAATTGCACTAATCCTCTTTGTCATGTTGCTTAGTTAAAGCTCACACCTACCAAGCCATAAGAATTGCTTGGTAACAAGAATACCTTCCTTAAGAAGGTATCTTAAGCACAAAGGAGCTGGAATTGTCTTTTGACATTTGTTGTGTCATTTGTTAAGACATTCCTAAGTGCATTTGAGGTATGACTTTCCACTTATCTCTAAATGACATTAGCTTGATAAATAAGTATGCTTACCTAGGTATTTATTTGATTATCTTTTGTGCATATACATGTTTTACATCTAGCTTCATTAGGAAGCTTTTTCTCACATACGTGTTACTTTTTCGTCTAAAGTCGTGGTATATAAAACTTGTGTTTTATTTCACTTAATCCAAAAATCATATCTTTCTAATAATAAAATAAAACACAAATCGCAAAAATTCCTCCTTCCCCATAAATAAACCATCCGTCGTCCACTCTATCAAATCCCAACTTTTTCAAATCTTCAACTTTCAAAAATTAACTCTCATTCAAAACTCCATTTTCCTCTTCATCTCATCTCATCTCAAACCGAAACCAAGAAGGTTCGTCATCAACATGGTTTACATCGCTCTCGTGCTCATCGCCTTAACACTCATCGCTCTTGTGTTCCCTATGACGAAGTTCTCATACGGAGAAATTTACTTTGTTTTGTTAATCTACATTGGGGTTATATACCCAATCCTTTGTATCATTCTTAGCATTGAAATGAAATATTACTAATAGTCTAGTTTATCTAGGTTATTATTATTATAATATGTTTACCATTTCTTTTTGATTTATTTCATTCTCTCGTGATACATTAGAAGCCATGTATGCATGCTAAAAGAAAATGTAGGCTAAAACACATATCTTGGTATAAAACTATAAGATCTAAAAACCTATGTTTTTATCAAGAAATCTGCTTCTGTTACTACAGATCCACGGATCTCGGAAGATATACTAGTCGGATCCTTTATGAAAGGGAACCGTGCTCCTGGATAATAGTTTTTCATGCAAAATAAAAACCGCCTTCTTTCTAAAAGTAATATTCCACTAGAATGTCAAACATTAAGTGAGTTAAGTATCATTGTTGTTAAAAACCATTGTTAATAAAAATCTAGTAAAAACGTTAGATAATCATTGGTTGACCACAAAACATCACTTTCTATTAACTCATCTTTTCTATAGGTTCCACTATGTCGCATGAATATGAGTTTGATTTTTGACTCACTAGCGTCTACACTCCAAACATCTCCCTTGAGCCCAACACACCTGGCAATCATGTCCGTGGGTTCAATAATATCGAAAACCGTCACTTCCACGAAGGACGTACTGTAGACACCTCTCTACAATTCGAAGAAGGTATCAATACCTCCTTCCGAGCCATAGGACTAGAATGTCTTCTCGAAATCAACGAGAAAATATGTCCAAGGTTTATATTGGAATTCTTTCGTCAAGTTGAACTCGTTCGTAACGAGGATCGCTCTCTATCTCTTTGGTTTTGGATCAAAAACCAAAAGTTTGTTTTAACCCTTGGGCAATTTGCTCACATCCTCCGGATTCCAAATCATGGACAATGTGCCTTCACTGAAGATTGGTCTCTTGATTCTCTCTTTAACTTTCGTGAAGAAAATAGTCCATATTGTTCTCACATACCTTCCCCGGAAGACTTGAATTGCATTATATGCAAACCCCATCACTCTGATCCAAACATTATCCATACACGGGATATCCGAGAAGAGTACAAGGCTCTTGCACTCATCCTACGTGAAAATGTTTGGAGTCTTAGGGGAAATCGAAAAATCCTTCACGCTTGTTGTGCTCACATAATGTACTGTTTGCTAACACAACAACCATACAACCTCGCCTACTTCTTCGCAAGGCGAATTGTAAATCTTCAAGGCTCCAAGAATAAACTCATCCCTTATGGAATGTTCTTGACACGCCTTTATCATTACATCATGTACTTCCACCCACAATTTCAAAGTTCGTTGTACGTACTTGTGAACAAGATGATGGAACCTCTAAACATATATCTGATGAAGACTTTCTTCATTCCTGAATCGGCAAACACTCATCGACCATTTGATGATCCATCTAGCAAAAACACTCAAGGAATTTAGTTTTCTTCCAAATAGGATCAATCCTTAGTATCCATGTTTTATCAATGTAATGCAATTTCTTTCATGAAATAAAACATCTTACATTTGATATCTTAGTATTAGAACCTCTTAAACTAACCTTGAAATATGATGCATTGTCAAAATCTTTGCATACCTTTTGTAAAGGTTCTGCTTTGCAGATAGACAGATCCCAAAATTTGTGCTTGACAGATCCCTACTCTTAGGGAACCGTGGAATCCGGCAAACAGAAAATGCAATTGTAATCATTTTATTTCAAATATGTCTTTAGAACACTTCACACTAAGCTAGACATAGTGCCTTAAGGCAAATTAAGTCCTTATCAAAGTTGAGTAGATTTTCCGTACTCACACATAACGCATTTAGATCACACTAGAAACACCCGTAGATCCATCATCTCACCAAAAACCATTACTATTCCGCTCCTATAATCATACATGATTTCTCACATGATCCTTCACATCTAATTTTGGAAATCCTTCAAGTATGGTAAAATTGATCATAATCATCCTTACCTCAAAATTGGTCAAAATTGATCAAATTCTAGTTTTTCCATCTTAAAGCCTTTAGGATATTCTCTATAAGTCACTATCTGATCTCTAGGATCATTTAGCTCCATTTGGCACTCTCATAATCTTTAGTGTCATCTTTGTTCATTCATTGGTACTCATGAAAGTTCCAATTTCTTCTATAAAAGGCAATCATTAGCTACATACTCATTACCCTTAAGTATTTAAGCACCTCTTCATTTAAGACACTTAGATGAACTGAAACACTCAAGAAGAAATAGGCATTAGACCTTACAAACATCATTTCTATTCTTTCTTAGCTGCTGAGGGACGGATCCCTAGGATTAGTCTAGGCGGATCCCTCATTGGAGGGAATCGTGGGATCCGTATGACAGATTTATGTCAACTCTAGCTAAAACAATCATTTCAAGCTCATCTTGCTAACTTAAACACTCCATCTCATCTTAAATGAGTTCCTAGATCAGTACAACTCTTAAGTTGACTCTTGTGCATGTTAATCATCACATTCCAATGAATCTTAGTGGCTTAAGTCTTGAATGCACTTGCCAAATCCCTTGCTTTATAAAACACATTGTTAGGACTCCTAAAGTCATCATCTTCATCCTATTTTCAGCACTTTGAAATCTTTACAAACCTCTTAAAATCATCTCATCATGAGGAAAGCTCCAAGTAGTAACTCATCCACCAAAGAACCACCCAAGAAAATTGCTCGTGTTGTACACGAAATCTCTTCAACCGAATCATCTCCGCTCAAGTCTACAAATGCAAGGATTTCCCCTCCACCAAATCAACAAATCAAATCAATCCCTAAAAGGATAGTTCCTACAAAACTACCTATGCCAAACACCACCATACCTCCAAAACCAAACAATCCCATTTCCACTAAACCATCACCATTGGTGCCTAGAGCTATCTCATTCACAACTCCATTCTCATCACCACACCTCTACAATTTAGAGGATTTGCCTCCTAGGCCGTCTCATCCTCCTCCACCGGCAACATTCTCCTCATTAGGAGGAATAATGATACAAAATCAAGGTGTTGAGTCAACACTAGCTCCGGCTTCCTTTTCGCCGTCACCATCAAATAATCCCATTTGGATTATGAGAAATTATCAAAGTCAACCACCCGACCATATGGAGGTTAACACTTCTTTACCACCACCATCATTCTTGGTCGAGCCATCTTCAAATTCGCCTCCACCAATCGCTCCATCGTTTGAGGCTCCTCAACCCGCTTCACTTGATCCTTCGCATCAAGTCATTTCTTTTCTTTCACCACCACTACCTAGCCATGAGAAAGATTGTTATCATTGTCAACATGTTGAAAGTTTGATACATGAAGTACGAGAAGATCAACGTTTCATGTTCTATCACCTCCTCGAACGTTTCGACGAGATTAAACCTAAACAAACTTGAGCTAGAGAATTTTGAGTGGTGTCCTAGTATCAAGTGTTACTTAGATAAGTCTAGTAATTTCAAGTCATGTATCGTTCATTTTCTTAGTTTTTAGAGTCATGTATATCATACCTCTAGTTTTATTAAATGAAATTACATGCTACTTGCTATATTTCTGAGTATATGATTATGTTGTATAATACATATCTCGCTTTGATGTTAACATGATTTGTTATATCATCATTGCTGAATTCAGTCATCAGCCAGACGGATCCCTGAAATTGGCCTAGACGGATCCCTACAAGGAGGGAACCGTGGGATCCGTGAGACAGAAAACTATTTTTCTACTAACTTGAGGTATATTTGCAAGAAATTATGCATTAAACTTGTTTTCTAACCTTTGTTTTGTAGTTATTCAATATACACATGAAGACTTTGACACCCTAAAGCTAGGGGAGCTTTGTGTCAAAGCAATACATTGCAAAATCATTTGCAATAGTAGGATTACATTTCATGACGTCCCTTTGCAAAGTTTCAATCATCAAGGGGGAGCGTATTCATCACATAGACGAAATCTTTTGCAAACTTAGTTGCAAATAAACTAGCTTAGTATTATCTCTTACTTGACGCCCTCACTTAGGGATGGACTCGTCAAGGGGGAGTTAAGACGAGATATTTTCCCGCTACTTACTCTCCAATTTTTTATTTCTCACATGTTTTCCTTAAAACAATGTGTTAGTTACTTTCCGAAGCTCATTTTGTTTCGACAAAAAAGGGGAGAAGAAAGTAAAAACTACAAATTCAAACGTTTACGAATTTTAGCTTTTCCTTAAAATAGTTTTTTGTTTTGTCATCAACAAAAAGCAGTTTTGATTTGATTTAACTTCCCTAAAAACTCGATCTATGCCTCACCTCTGCCATTATTCTCTATGCATATGCTCGATTCAAAATTGCTACACAAAACATTTTCGTTATATCAGTATGCCAGTGATTTCTATGTTGTGCACATGGAAGAATTAGTAAGTACTAAGTAGCAATTCTATCATGCCGGTGATTTATTACTTACATATTACAACTATTTTGTTTCGATTCAATTATGCATTTTGTTAATACAAATAAGCCGTAAAAACGTTTATTTATATTCAAACGATCTTCTAATGTTTTGTCGATAACAAACGTAAAATCATTTTAACAAAACAAATAAAATACGTAAATGGTTTGAACCAATAGTTTTCTAACATACTTACATTTTTACATAAAACACTAAAACAAGTATAAGTGATTTTATGATTTAGTAATACATATGTACAACAACTAGTGTTTACATATTTGGGCAAATATATACATAATTAGTATGTATTATAAATGGGTAAAAACTACAACCCATGGTATTGACCCACACCCATTTGACTAGGTGCATTGCACTTATTAGATACATTGTATCTAATAAAATACCCATGGATCAACCCATGACCCACAACCAAAATACCCATGGGCAAAGAGGAGCGTCCCACGGATCCCTAGCTTTGCACTAGACGGATCCTTTGTGGGAGGGATCCGTGGGATCCGTGGAACAGCAGGCATTTTTCCTCTATAAATAGTGAGCCATTTCTTCATTGTTTCTCACCCCTTTCTCTCACAATTTCCATTTGAGTTAAACACTCACTAACCCCAGATCCAAGTGATCTATGTATGTAGTTTTGTTTTTGTGTGATCCTCTAGGTTCCTCTTAAAGGCGAGATCACCACCTTTAAAGTCAAGTAAGCTCAAGTCCAAGAGTTGCCATGCTTCCTCATCATCAAGACTACTGAAGTCCTCTTGTTGATGATTGTTTTCTTTTTTCTAAGAAGTGTAGTGTTGAAGACATTTGTGAAAGGTGTCTCAAGTGTCAAGACGAAGATATTAGTGAAGGGTATCTATTGTCCGTTTCATAAGCACTTGTGGTGAGTGCTTAGAAGTCAAGACTAGAGGCATTAGTGAAAGGTGCCTAGAAGTCAAGACACAAGACATTAGTGAAGGGTGTCTTGAAGATCGAGTCAAAGGCATTAGTGAAAGGTGCCTAAGGTGTACATTCGATATGGTGTGATTCGATGTACTAGATAGATTAGTATTGGGTTAAAGGATATTGATATCCTTGTTGATGTTGATATAAGGAGTTGATCTCCTTTGGGGTTAGGTGATTGGTATAGTGTTGGGTAGTAGTTCCTCCATTGTAATGGAACTCAGTATCTAGCCTAGTACCGGATAAAGGGTAGGCGACGTTGTGATAGGATTGGTTCTCGTTGGTGTAAAGGACCTGGTATCTAGCCTTGTACCGGATAAAGTGTAGGCGACGTTGTGAAGGTTTCTCCACCATAAGGAGTCGGTGTCGTGTAGTGATTACGAACTCTCGAGTAGGTGACTCGGGGAGTGGAGTAGGGCAAGGAAGGTGTCCTTGTAGCCGAACCACTATAAATACTCGCGTTGTGGTTTTGTGCTTCTTACTCTTTATCTTTTCATTACATACTTATATCTCTATGTGTTTGATCATCAACATCCAACACACATCTAAATAGATTGATATAAGTCGATCTAAATAGTTTAAAACAAGTTTTAATTGGTAAAACTATTCAACCCCCCCTTCTAGTTTTCCACACATTTGATTATGTTCAATTTAATTCTATTTTAGCTATATATAATCAAAGTAATTGTGCTTGGATTTAATTTATAAATATTTGATAATTTTTTTTCAAATAAATCAAGGGAAATGGAATTATGTGTTATGTGTATTTATTTCAATGATTTGGTTGTTTTAATCTATTTTTATACCAGATTTGTGCAATCTCATGTTTGTGCTCATGTAGATTGATGTGGCTGATGAGCTCTTCACCACCAATCAGTTGGCTCAACAGAATGATTCAGTTTAAAAAGAAATCCCAAAAGGCGTTGCGTCTTTATTGTATGCAACTCATTCTTTCCTATTCATTATTTGATCATGTCCAACTTAAGATTAGAGAACAGTTTATTATCTTTACGTTTGATGATTTATTATTAGAAAAAAGACATATGGTAGTAGTCATATAGTTCCTTGCATTTTACTAGCTATCCATTAGTTAACTTTTGTTTTCTAAGACTTCGAAGTTAATTTTGGTTCTTTTGTTTTTGTTCAAAGGGTGACAAAGATGTTTGGGTTGCACTTTTGATCTATCAGGTGTTGATGGCTTCTTTTGTTTTTGTTCAAAGGATCACGTCTTGCTTCAGGCCCTTCACCTTCACCATACCAAAATAGTAGTAAAATCGAGTTAAAAGAGATATGTGGTAGGTAGTCATTGTTCGAGGAAAATGAGCTAAAATGACAAGGTCTGATTGCATGTTGTTCAAAGTCGTTTTTTATTGTGATATTGTGTCATGATCATGTTTTAATGGTGGTTATGCTAGGAATTCACATAGTAATCTCAACAGGAATGCATCTATACGAGTGCCTACTTGCGCGAGGAGTTCATTTATACAAGGGCCTTCTTGCACTTAACATCGTCATCAAAGCACTTGTGACAAGAAACAGAAAAAATGAAGGTGTGGTTGTTCCATACCGAGATGGTATACCCATTCATCTTTTACACTTTTGACAAACTTCAAAGCTTTTAAATTTTTTTTTTATTTAAGTGCCTTTTTATAATTCATAAATGATATAACTGTGGTCAAGTACTCATCTTTGGTTATCGTGTGATTCACTAGAATGATATGACTAATTTGGTATCAACAACATAACTGTTATGATTGGAAATTTTATACCCTAATCATATAAGGTGGTGTAAAATTCCTATATTTACTTTGGTGTTTGTTCTGTTTTCAAAAGTTTTCTTCTTATGTTGTTTTTTTGAAGCCAAATTGTTATTCAGTTGTAGTTTCTTATTGTTTCAATTTGTGACCACAAATTCCATTAAGCTTCAACTTTATTTTGTTCATTTCTTTAAAATGGCTTTTGTCTATGATAGATCTGTACTTTTAGTACTTTGTTTTTATTGCAGGCATTTATACAATGATGAAACAATAACTTGAGTTCAAACCTTTAACAATGCGGTTATTGTTACAATCATCATTCTTCTGCATCTTTTATCTACAAATCCATTATAGCTTACATTGCAAAGGCTTTTTTTCTTACCTTTTTTTTTTTTTTTTTTTTTTTTGCAATTATTTTAGATCTTTTTAGTGAACTAGTTTTGTCATTTTGGTTTGTTTCAAGCACTTAATTTGCATTGATGGTGATATGTTTGAGAGTGGGTATAGGAAGGAGTATTATGGGGTGTTTGGATTAGTGTTTTGAAAGTGATGTTTGGATCCTTATGATGTATTAAGTTGCGATTGATATCCATTTTTTGGGTGTTTAGAAAAATATGGCAATCATGTTAAGTCACGTTAATAAGTACGAGGTGTTTGGATTGGTTCTTGGATTAATGGTTAAAGGATATGAGGTTCTTTGCATAATAGAAGGGTTTAGACAGTACATGTATTCAATCAATAGCTTTTACAATTTTTTTTATGATTACGTATATGCAGTATTTAAAACCCAGACTAGACCCATGCTTATGCTTTTGCTTACATGGATAAGCAATCAACTAAAAACTTACAAGTTTGTTATGGGGGTTGCGGGTCTACAGGGTTTTGGAATCAAAACATGCAACATTGTTATGGCTTATGGGGGTCATAATATATCGAGTAGAGTCATATTTCCTTGAACTTAAACACTTTTTATCCAAAACTTTTAAATTTTTGTTGTAAATACTTGGTGAGTCAAGATTTACAATACGTTACATTATTTCAGTGATAATCTAAATTTTTTAATATAATGATTAGGAGGCTTCAACCATTTATAATACACTTTGTATGATGTTAGGCCAGTTTGAACCATTTGACAGTTCCTCTTTGACCTGTAACCTGAATCCACCCATTCATACGTAAATTCATTTCCAAAATAGTCACTTTGACATTTATAATGGAACAAGGGTATTATTGTGCATTCAAATTAGTTATATCTGTTGTAACCACGAAGTTCAAAAACATAGACCACACGGAAGTTTTATTCTTATGTACTATCACAGTTTGCATCAGAAAACTTATTTGTTTGATGCTCGATATAGGCAGGTATGATCGAATTTGTTGGTTTTATAAAGGTCAATGTAGTCAATGGCAGTGACCTTGCTATCCGAGATGTAAGTAGTAGTGGTCTTTATGCTCACACTAAAACCAGGTAAACCGAAATACCTTAAGAAATATTGTCTTCAGATGCATAATTGTAAGTAGGATAATTTCATGCTGGTGTGGAATGAAAAGTTAATGTCATCAAATCCTGATAATGTTCCATCTTCTAAATAGGAGTTTTAAATGGGAGATTGGGTCTTTTTAAGGGGTGCTTGGATTTGATTAAAGCATGCAGTTTAATGGTTGTTTAAGTCATCCACAATGCTGTAAAATTACATTTTTATATGGTTTTTTGGTTATGCCTTCTCAAGTTTTAAAGGGTGTTTGGGGTTGCTAAAAACTTGTGTTTTAAAGGGATATTTAGGTCTTTTCACGGTGTTTGTGACTTCTGCAGAATTGCTCTTTCAAACGCAAATCTAGGGTCATTTTATGTGGTCATTAACAACCATTTCTACTCTAAAAAGATATGGAAATTATGGTTAAGGAGAAAGTTTTGTGAATTCTGCTCATAAGTAACAAAACATTTTGGTTCTTATAATTATTAAATCGTTGTTCATGTCATAACTTACTTACAGGTCTCAACTCTTTTACCTTTTTCTTGGCTTATAAGGGTTCTATTAAGGTCAGTGATGATCTTCTGCTGGGGGGTCTTAGAAAGTGCAAATCTCTTGGTGCGCTGGCAATGGTTCATGCTAAAAACGGTGATGCTGTTTTGAAGGGCAGAAAAGAATGATTGTGCTTGGTATAACTGGTCTAGAAGGACATGCTTAGTCAATACCTCCGGTGGTAAGTTATTTATTAGATACATTACCTGCTTTTGGAATAAATGTTGGTTATAACTCTAACATATTATATGAAGCAAATATATTTTCTAAAACATCGGTTTTAATCTTCTTATATATGTGTATATTGACTTCTGTGTCACAACTACACCCCTAAGGTACATGTTGAGAATAGTTTATTACCCAAGGATTGTGCGGAATTTGTACAAAAATAAGAATAGCATCTATGAAGAACGAAGACTTTCATGTCATACAATAGTTTATTACGCACAATTTGTTTTCTATTACGATGACTATCCTCATTGAAAAACGATTGAAGGTCATTAGTAGGCTCAACGAGCTTCTTAGTTTGATGAAACTCTGATCAAGTTCCAATTAAGTCGATATCCGGTTATTGCATAGATTTTATAGAACTTGTGATCAAGCTTTAGCCATTATTAGATTATGTGCCATAGCGACTCTGCATTTCATGTTTTAGTGAGTTTGTATCTATTCATTTTCCAAAATTTGATTAGACAAGCTTAAAGCTTTTATCAATAATTTTCATGCACCTTTTAATCTATTTATTAATCTTATTATTTTTATTTATCAACTTAACTTTACACGTGTCTAGTTTGATGCAATGATCAAAGTCGAGATGAATTAATGAAGGACTACTCGAGCTATCAAGAAGTTCATATATTAAGCATTGTATTTCAGTTATACGAGAAATGGACGATAAGAGAGCATACAACATGTATCTATTTAACTTTATGTTCTTTTATGGTTAAGCAAACAATTGGTTAAATTATACATATGTTCTCATTGAAAACAACTTTGTTTTTCTACCCTAAGTATTTATTTGATATTTTCGGGTTTATTTAAACATAATTTATTTTTTAAAATGCTTTACATATAACCTATTTTCATAAATCAAGCTTATTTATCTATAGGGTTTTTAAATTCGAAATACGTATGTCAAATGATTGGAAAACAATCATGTAATAATTGGTTATTAAAGATAAATTCAAGTCCTCAACAAGTGTGTAAACATGTCTTTGGATTCCATCAACAAAAACAACTTCATCAAAATAAAAAACTGTTTTATATGCTAATAACTATATGTTATTTTTTGAAAGGTGACTAATTGTCTAATTACACGTATGTTTCATTTGTATGAACATTCCATCTCTAACTGCATATACTTATGTGTTACGCTCTAATACTTAAATGTTGAATAGACAAATCATTAGTAGTATTTAGCTAGTAATAAAATAAGGTGTTGTTAAACATGAAATCTTTGATGTTAATTAATTATTAACTTTTCAGTTAAGGTAAGTTTAATCATAACACATAAAGTTGTGGTAGTTAATAAGCTGGTCTAAGTAAATATATATATATATATATATATATATATATATATATATATATATATATATATATATATATATATATATATATATATATATATATACTAGTTTTAGATATACTTTGGTTTATTTCTCTTTAATCAACACACATAAACTAGTTAGGGCATGTTTGGCTAAGCTTATATAACAAAAGCTCAGATGGGCTTATAAGCTTAATTTTGTGGCTTATTTCGAGACTAGTCGGCTTATATAAGTTTATTAATAAAATAAACTTACATAAGCCGACAAGTCTCAATATAAGCCGTAAAATTGGAGCTTATCAATATAAGCCGAAGTTTCATTAAATTTTGGCTTATATTTCATAAGCCCCAATTTATGACTTATTTTGAGACTTGTCGACTTATATATATAATAAACTTATGTAAGTCGACAATTCCTAAAATAAGCCGCAGAATTAAAGCTTATCAAATATAAGCTTGTTTGGGCTTATGTTATATAAGCTTAGCCAAACATGCCCTTAATCTTTCTTTTTTGTAAACATGATGCTCCGATAAAAGTTTATGTACATGAACATGGTCTCTATATCACTAAACATTATTTATAAACCTTTAAGTGACAACATATTATTAATCATAGCAATAATTAACAATATGTTTATGAGCAAGATCCAGGTTTATGTGTGTATCAATGAGTTGTTAATATTTGTGGAATTTTCTAGGAGTTTTAATCCTACGTCAATAACATTATTCTACTAAAGAGTAGGTTTTCATCATGGGTTTGGACTATTTCATCTAACTTAATAAGGTTGTATAACATAACTTAAGAGGATCTCATTCCATATAATTTATTGTCAAATAAGAATAAAGAAATTCATTATACTTCTACATAGGGGTGATCAACGGTTCAAAATCGGACCGGATTGATAAAACTGGACTGAACTGAGACCGAATTAGCTTAAAATCTTAGATCGAAAACTGGATCGAATGTGTTCGGTCCGGTCCGGGTTGGTCCGATCTGGTCCGGTCCTTCAGTCGGTCCGTCCAGGAAGGCATAATAGTCGGATTTTACGTAAGACCGGTCCGGACCGAGACCGAAATAGGAAAAATTTCGGACCGAGACTGAACCGCTAGTCGTCTATTCGGTCGGTTTTTCATCGGTTAGATCAGTCCTATTGGTCTCGATCGATTTTGAGTCTGTGATGCTCAGCCCTACTTCTATATACATTCATCAAAATAAATGTTTTTTGCTAAGCATATTAACAGTTAATTAATGATTAGTGCTTATAGATGTACCGAGCTTTATTCAATTAATCTGGAAATGATTAAATTCAAACCTAATTCAGCTTATCTTGATATTGGTTTAAAAATACGCGCATTATTGCAATCGTATTGCGCATCCGAGTGATGCGTTTGAAAAAACGCAACGTGAAATCTGATGCAAGTTTACTTCATGATGCTGCCTAATTCGAACGCATCACGTCGAAACAATGTATTGCTCGCATTAGGCGCAATTCACACATACATGTGACTATATTTAATCATTAATTTAAATAAAAATATTTTATATTTTATATTTATTAGCTAGTGCCGCGCGTTCGTGCTACACTCGCAACCGCATCACGCATCCGTTATTGAAGCTCGAGCGCCACGAATCTCCGCACGCAATTTAAAACTAAGATCTTGATTAGTTTTTTAATGAAATATCATTTCGACTATTGCTGTAATAAAAGTAACGATGTTTTATAGTTTGGAAATATAGTAATAAAACATAAAGAAATTTCCTAGTAACCAAACAGTGCTATAATCTGTTATTATATGTCACGGTGTTCACTTTTTTCAAAAGGTATAAAAACATAACAGTTTCGTTGTTATGTCATATAAACACACCAGTCTATAATGTTAATAGCATGTCAAAATAGCGATCTTGCTCGTAGGATCGTACGATCCTACGATCTTACACACAAAAATCGATCAAGATCTTAACAAGATCGTAATTCAGGTAGGATCGCAGCAGGATCGTAGGATCGGATCGGATCGTATATGATCGCCTATTATTTATTTATTTATTATTTTTTTTTTAACTTATTAAGTATAAGCTCATGTCTTAAATCCCAATGACTAAGAATTTTTCAAAAAAGTTATTATTTTGGTGTTGTTAATTAATTGTCTCTTGCAAGATTAGTGAGTGTAAAATCATTATGTTTTTATGGACTATTTAAAAATAGTTTTAGATGTGTCTTTTTGGGTTTATTATGAAAAACAATTTCGTGCTTTGTAAAATGTCATAAGCTTGTTTTTGAAGTAAACTGTCTACATACTTGACCCAATTTTATTCATATTTTATTTTATGTTACATATAAAAACATGAATATTCTAATTTAATTTATTTGGGCATCAAGAAAAAAACATTCAGTAAAATTATCAGAATATTCTAATTTAATTTATTTGGTCATCAAGAAAAAAAATTGTGTTGCCCTCTATTATAAATTATGTCGTTTCATTTTCAGATACAATCCTTTTATCTTTTTGCATTAATCTATATATTGTAACAAAAAAGTTATAGAATCACATGCTAATAAATTAACAGTATTTTTTTGCATAAATGTTATCACAAAAAACTATAATAAAAAAACATTAAAACAAGAAGTACGTGCACCGTGCACGTATGTAGTAACTTTGTGCAAGTATGCATTCAATATATCTAATATTCTACTACTACGGTACTTGAAAATATAACTTTTTATTTTATCATTTATTTAGATTCGTTTATCATATGAAATATTATATAGAAATATAAAACTACAACCCCTATACAAAAATATATACATTTTCATAGGATCTCACGATCGCAATCCGATCTTACGATTACGATCTTGCAAAGCAAAAAAAACGATCATAGGCAGGATCCCGATCCTGACAACCTTGGTTAGTAGGACTTGGAAAATAAAATATTCTAAGTTCAACTTTAAAAAATAAAAAATTGATTTTGATTTTGTTGTTGGATTGAGAACTTACATTTTCACTAGAATTTTATTACTAGACAATCAAATTTTAACCAACGAAAGTAAAATTTGTTGGTGGATTGAAAAGTAAAAATGTATCCAACAACCTTTTTAACAATTGAGATAATCCTTGTTTTCTCTACATAATAATGATTAATTATCACATAAAGCCGTACCAATGAGGCAAATTTGTGATCACATAAAACCTTACTAGATGATCTATTTTTATACTTTACGTTAATTATGAAGCTTCTGCGGACTTGGTTTTGTTATTTTCGCTCGATAAGTTGATGTAGGTCTGCTCATTTGCACAATTGGTTTGCAGATACTCCGTATAACTTAAGTAGTCCACTTGTAACCAAACCACACATCCAGCTACAATATTATCAGTCAACTAGTTTCTTCGAATTCAGAAGTTTCAGTGCCAAATTTTATTAGAACTACTTTTAATCATTAATCTTTGTTAGCAAGATTTGGTTAATATTGTTTCTAAGTTCGTATAAACGAAATAGTGAAATGGGCCTTTTGGGCCAGCAGTGATATGGGCTTTCACTCGTTAATTTGGATGGACTAAGTTATTAGTTTATTACATCAAGCCCAAAATAGTAGGATTCGAAAGGCGGAAATCATAAGTATTTAATATCCGTTATCACATTTAATATGAACTTAAAATGAATATAAAATTATCATTCATTTAGATTGTTGAAAAAGGAGTAACTCGTGTTTCACTTCAATTATTTGTTTGAACTTGTTACTTTATCTCATCAGTTTCAAGGTGAGTACTCGTTGCCCCATTTTTACTTATATTTCTCGGGGAGAAATAATACTCAACACTCTTTTCAATTATTTTATTTCTTATGCTGTGATAAATTCATATTCTTCCTTTTTGGACATATGTGTGTATATAATTGTGTGCATAAGTGTTAGTAATAGTTGGTACATGGCATTGATTCCTAGGATTCCTACATTCCTATTAGCCAACAGTGTTAGCTTCAGCTGGTAGGCAACTGATTGGATACCTATTGTGCACAGGACCACGAGGTGGTCAGATTACATAACATTATCATTTAAACGATGAAGAATCGTAGATGAAGAGTGTTGTTGGTAGATCATTTGGTTGGATTACATGATTTGGATAACATTTTTACCACTTGCTCTGCACTGTTATTTACACATATGCCCTACTTGTATTTCTATGCACAACAACTGAGTCATAAATACTTTTAAACCTACAAGCTCGCCAACATTATGTTGACGTTTACAAGTATTACTTTCAGGTGATCGATAGTGATTTTTTGAAGGCATTTGCATGTAGAAGTTATACTTTGCTTCAAAGACCGAGTTGACCTGGCCCAAATCATTTTCTAAAGACATCATATTTGAATCATTTTAGCCTAATGTTTTTATTATTCAGTTTTGTATAAAAACCTTTATGTAACATTGTATACTTATTTCTTAAATCAAACATGGTGTTGATCTAATATCTTATGCGATGTTATCATTTGTTGCACCTCGTGTGTGGAAAACTAGAAGGGGGGTTGAATAGTTTACCGATTAAAACTTCGTTTTAAACTATTTAGATCAACTTATGTCAATCTATTTGATGTGTATGTTGGATGTTGATAGATAAGCATATAAATAAACAATGCAAAGATAAAAAGTAAGAAGCACAAAACCACGACGCGAGTATTTATAGTGGTTCGGCTACAAGGACACCTTCCTTGCCCTACTCCACTCCCCGAGTCACCTACTCGAGAGTTCGTAAGCACTACACAACACAAACTCCTTGTGGCGGAGAAGCCTTCACAACGTCGCCTACTATTTATCCGGTACAAGGCTAGACACCGGGTTCTTCCACGAGGTAGAACCAAACCTACAACGTCGCCTACACTTTATCCGGTACAAGGCTAGATACTGAGTTCTATTACTAAGGAGGAACTACTACCCAACACTACACAACTATCCCAAAGGAGACACCCTCTTTATTACAACATCAAAAGGATATCACTATCCTTGACCCAAACTATTCTATCTTGCACATCAATGTTCCATATCGAATGTACACCCTAGGCACCTTTCACTAATGCCTTTAACACGATCCTTCAGCACCTTTCACTAATGCCTTTGACACGATCCTTCAGCACCTTTCACTAATGCCTTCGACACGGACCTTTGGCACCTTTCACCAATGCCTTTGACACGTACTTTTGGCACCTTTCACTAATGCCTTTTACTTGACCCTTCGGCACCTTTCACTAATGCCTTCATCACAACACTTCTAGGAGGGAGGAAAGAATTATCAATAAGAGAACTTCGGTAGTCTTGATGATGACGAAGCTTGGCAACTCATGGACTTGAGCTTGCTTGACTTTAAGAGGTGGTGATCTCGCCTTTAAGAGGAACCTAGAGAATCACACAAACACAAAACTACATAGAAAGATCCTTTGGATATGAGGTTAGAGAGATTACAATACTAGGAGAAAGTATGTGTGGAAGAGGCAAGTTACAATGAAGAAATGGCTCACTATTTATAGGCAAAAACCTCTACTGTTCCCCGGATCCCACGGATCCCTTGCTTGAGGGATCCGTCCAGTGTAATCCTGGGGATCCGCCAGACGCTCCTCCCTATTTGGGTTATGGGTCATGGATCATGGGTCATGGGTTATGGGTACCCAAATGGATACAATGTATCTAGACATTTAATCATGGGTCATGGTTTAGGTCCATGGGTCATGGATAATACCCAGCATGACTTCATGCATGATGTCATGCAATGGGTCATGGGTTATGGATCAAGCTCCATGGGTATGAGTCATGGATTTTGGGTTTTACCCAACTACATTCAATGTATCTAGTTAATGGGTCAAGTACTTTAGATTTTTACCCATTACATTACCCATTGCAATATATACTAAGTATATATATATATGTACCCATTATGTAAACACTAGTTGTTATACATATGCATTTTTATAAAACGTAAACACTATTACCTGTTTAGTGTTTTGTATGAAAATGTAAGTGTGTTAGTAAACTATTGGCTCAAACTATTTACGTATTTTATTTGTTTCGTTAAAATGATTTTACGTTTGTTATCGACAAAATGTTAGAAGATCGTAAAATATAAATAACGTTTTTACGGCTTATTTGTATTAACAATCTCCCCCTTTTTGTTGATGACAAAACATAAGATTATTTTAAGGAAAAAATAAAATTCGTAAAAGTTTGAATTGGAGTTTTTACTCTCTTCTCCCCTTTTTTGTCGAAACAAAAAGAGCGTCGAAAAAGAAACTAACACATTGTTTTAAAAAAATGTGAAAAGTAAAGATATGAAAAATAGAGAGTAAGAGAAGAGAAGAATTCTCGTCTCAGCTCCCCCTTGACAGGTGCTTCCCTTTGTTGAGGGCGTCGAGTAATTAGGAAGACTAAGCGAGTGTTTTGCAATATCGTTTGCAAATGGTTTCGTCTTTTAGATGAACATGCTCCCCCTTGACGAGTGCTCCTATGTGAAAGTATTGCAAGCATTTTTGCAACGTTTTGCTTTGACAAGAAACTCCCCCTTGTGGAGGGTGTCAAAGTATTCAAGTGTATATTGAAAATCTTCAAAACAAAGGTTAGAAAACAAGTATATGATGCATAATTTCCTGGAAATAAGACTCAAATTAGTAAGAAAAATTATTTCTGTTGCACGGATCCCACGGTTCCTCCCCGTGAGGGATCCGTCTAGGCCAAGGTGAGGGATCTGTCTTCCTGCGTTCTTAAGACAGCAATATAGATGTAAAATGTGGTGTCAACCCCAACAAGAGTTATGTATTAAGGCACCAAATATATTCTCAAGACCATATGGCATATAACATGTAACTTCATTCAATAAAAACACGAGAAATGATATACATATCTCTAAAACTAAGAGAATGACTTAAACATGTAATACATTTTCTAGTAATTCTAAGAAGTGAAGGAAACTTAAAAAGCATCAATGTGCTTGAAATCTAAGGACGAGTAGACTTGTTGATTTGGTCCAATCGTTCAAAAAGATGATTAAACATGAAATGCAACTCATTTCATACTTCTTGAACAAGTCCTTGGGTGAGTTAACAAATAGAGCAATTATTGTCATGACTAGGAACCGGAGGAGGTGGAATGTTTTGAGGAGGCTCCACAAAGGATGGTGGAATTTGTGAAGGTGAGTTGAGCGACGTAGGGTATGGTTCAACTAAAAATGAGGGTGACGATGCATGATTTAGTGGTGGAGATGGGAAATCCTATATATGGTTGGGTCTTTGGTTATTTCTTGTCTCCAAAGATGGACTATTTGATGGTGAAGGTGGTTCCCTATTTAACGAGAAGGTTGGTGAATGAGAAGTCCTTGGTGGTGAGTCTTCTAACGAGTAGAGATTTGGATGGGAAAGAGGTTCGGTAAAGGAATGTAGTTTAGGTTCTAGAAATGAAGGCTTGGATGTTTTATTATAGCTAGGTGTGTTTGGTTTAGTGCTTGATGAAGCCCTTTCCAAATCAAAAGATCGAATGCTAATCCTAGCGGTTTTTCTAGCTTTGGTTGATTGAGTTTGTTGAGGAGAGATTCTAGCATTTGGACTTCTTACGGGAGATGACTCGGTAGAAGATATCTCATGAATCATATGAGCATTATTTTTGGATGAACCTTTGGTTGAAGAGTTCTTGCTAGATGCTCTAGTCATAGTGAAAGAGAGGATGTAATAGATGTCTTAACTACTGATTTTTGGATTGTGGTTTGAATGGTGGTTTAAACTCATATGAATACTTGGCTTATAAAGGATGAAGTTGAGTTAAGATGAATTAAATTTTTGCCCACTAAGAATTTTGGCATGCACTAAGGTCAACTATAGTGTTGTTCTATTCTAGGGAGTCATTTAATGGCAAGTAAAAGTGTATAGACTACCAAAGAGAGTTTCAATTAGAAGAGAAAAATGATCATAAGCTGTTCTGGAGACCCGGATCCCACTGTTCCCTATCTTTAGGGATCCGTCTAGTTATAAACTAGGTATCCGTCTATCAGACAACAAAATGGTGGAGTGATTATGTTCTTTTAGGGTCTAGTACCTATAAATCTTGAGTGTTTGGGTTCCCTAAGATGTCTTAAATGGTATGGGACTTAAATGTCCAACCATAAGGAGTGAGGATACCTAATGATGGTTTTTGGTAAGAAAGTGGTCTTTTTGAGAGTGCAACAAAGTATTTAAGAATGATACTAATGATTTGAGGATGACAAATGAAGACAATTGATCCTAGAGATCAGATGGTGGCTTAAGAAAAATTTGAAAAATTCCTAAAAAATCAAAAGAAATGAAAAACTAGTTTTTAGCCTATTTTGAGGTAAAGATGACTAAAATCAATTTGTAAAAATTTAGAGAAATAACAAACTAAGTGTTTTGAGATGTGAGGAACAATGTGTGAGTATTGGTGTGGAAATATAGTGGGTTTTGGGGAAGTGATAAATCAAAAATACCTTGAATGTGATCCTATGTTAGCTATGAGTGAGTATGAAACCTACTGATCTTGAGGAAGACTACAGAGATTCTAAAATGTCATATTTAACTAGTATGATAAGGTCTAGAGGATTGGATTGAAGTGAAAGTGTAAAAATTCCTTGTATGTTTACCCGGATCCCACGGTTCCCTCATTTGAGGGATCCGGCTAGTTATAGCTCAGGGATCCGGCTACTGCTGACCAGTAGCTTGACAGCAAATGTGCAGAATTTGCACTCCTTAGCAAATACTCATCCTAATCATTTCTAAATTCAATAATTAACTATGCAAGCAATAAATGTCACGCATAGTAAGTAAGGGCGATTAGAAGGTGAGCAAAATGAGCAGGACCGACTTCTTGATTTCAATCAAGCCGTCGTAAAATTCTCATTTTTGGGTTGCCTAGGTTAGAATGTTTTTGTTCATGTCATGCCATCTACTAGAGCTAAGTCCTAAACTACAGAAATATTGTTTAAGTTGTTTTACAGACCATTGTTCAAATTTTAAGGTCCACGACCTTACCTTCCCTCCCACTCAATCTCCTACACCATCGCCTCCAATCTTCACTCTTCAACCCTTCACCCCTACTTCTTCTTCTTCATGAGGAAGTTAGCAAAACATTTGAACATCCCCTTTGTTTGTTGAAATTCTTGTGATGGGCTCGGGATGTCTGGCAGTTGGTCAATGTATGCTAAGGGGTCAAGTTGAACGTTGCTAACGGGGTTGCTTCCTTATTCCTCTCTTTCATCTGATGAGTCCGTTGGTGGGTGAGGTCTCTTGCCATCAACCATAATC
Organism: Chrysanthemum seticuspe; assembly: GCA_019973895.1. Lineage (NCBI taxonomy): Eukaryota > Viridiplantae > Streptophyta > Magnoliopsida > Asterales > Asteraceae > Chrysanthemum > Chrysanthemum seticuspe. The sequence continues at coordinate 202,779,899 of BPTQ01000005.1, read as the reverse complement.
CTTGTAGTCTTCTCATCAGACAAGGGCACCATGACCTTGTTGCAAAAGGTGTGGTTATAGGTAAAGGGAGATGGATCTAGAGCAAAGACAAAATTGGCTAGGCGAGTTAAGAGCATGGCATAAGGGAACACCATCTTGTCCGTCCTTGTTGGATCGATATACTTTAATCAAACTAACTTAACTAGCTTGTTAAGGTTTAATAACCTCGGATAAATCCTAAGTTATTAACAAAGAAACACTGAGCAATCTTTATCAAGTACGCGGAATTTACTTAACAAAGCTAAGAAGAATAACTTTATTATAAACTCTAAATCTGCTTATTATGTAGATACTCTAATACAACTCTAAGATAATCGAACTTTTCTCTAAAACACTAATTCGTAAACTCTAAAACTCTTTTTCTGAAATCGTACCTCTAATGCCAATCTAGGAGTCCTTTTATAGGCTCAAGGATATCCTAGTCGGTTTACAATTGATAACCTTGTACGACAAGTAATCTAAACATGGAATACAATTCTTTCCATAAACGAATATAACAGTTCTTTTGTTCTAGCAGTACTTTGACTTTATCTTGCAGTACTTTGACTCTGTCTTTAGCAGTACTTTGACTATTTGACTTCTTCCAGTTCTTTGCAGCTTACAGTACTTTCATATCTTCAGTACTTTCATATCCCAACAATCCTCCCCTAACTTGAATTCTACTTGCTTGACTTCAAGTTCCTTTGTGAATATATCTTTAACAGCTTCATCTTTAAAACGGATTGTTTCTTAGTCTTTAGATTGTATCTCTGTAATATCTGTGCTTGTCAAAATATCTCTTAGAATTGTTCTTTCCATAGCATCATTCAGCAATCTCCATCTTTTCAGCAACACAGCAACATATGACAAATTGTACATTAATTCAGTTTAAGTTGCATACTATTCTCATCACTTTCAAGTGAATCATTGAAAAAATAATGGATTTAGATCTCTTTACCAAAGCCATTATCTCTGGAGTAGCCAAATGTTTTGGTGTGTAAGACCATGGTACATTGATAACCATATGATTTTTAGCAAACCACCAGCTATCAACAGATTTGTTTTGTCTTTACCAAAAGCTGTACCCTTCTGGACTAGTTAGTTCTTCTATCTAATGGTGAACTAATTACCAATAATGGTTTTTCCACAGCCTTTACCACAAGCCATTTTCTTGTGGGCTAGCCAACTCTTAACATTACTGATATGGTGAGTTGATTACCATCCAACTTATTAGCAAGTTGTCAACTAAAAACGGATTTGATATATCTTTACCAGAGCCGTTTGCTCATGGATTAGTCAATCCTTTTGTAACCATGGTGGATTGATAACCTATTGATGTTATCATCACAAAAACCATTTATTCAACCTTTATTTCAAAATATTTATTACTTAGCAAAAAGGTTTCTTCTAAAATTCATTTAATTGGTTTAGTTCATCAAACAGTACTTTGATGAAAGTACTGTCTGATCAGCAGTACTTTGAATAAAAGTACTGATATATCAAAAAGTATTTATTCAAATAAAGTTCATACCAGTCATTGATCATTCTCAGCAATAGTAGTCCAGTTGATAAACAAATTGATAACCATGCAAGCAGTTTCATTATCCTCTTCTACTTCCAATCCATGCTCTAGCATTCTTCTCATGAGCTCAACTGTAAGAGGGTATCTTCTTTCTGCAAACATGTGTATCATTGTTCCATTTTCTAGCTCCAAAACATGAACTCCATATTCTTCAAAGAATCTCCAGCAAACTATTTCCCAGCTTTCTTGATTCTTCCAGATATCATCAGTTCTTTCATCTTCAGTTTCCCACATAGTTATGAGATCACCATGTAAAACCAAACCAATCCCTTCTAATGGATTATCTTCAAAATAAGCCTTCACAACATGATATAAGTAGAATAGGTCTACTCTATCTATAATATGCAGCAAATCCCATAGCCTTTTGAAAACTTTGAAGCTTTCATCTTCTTTATGAAAAACCATGTAATCTCTATTCTTAGATTTCACAACTTTGAAAACACTAATCTTTGATCTGTTCATCTTCATGTCATTATCTTCCTTTGTATAATCAAAATCTACCACTCTGAGATAATTCTTCAATTCATCACTAGTCTCAGATCTTAATTCAACCTTTTCTTTCTTTGAAAACTGAACATCTGTAACTTCAGTTTTTCTTTTTCTCTTTAAGCTCTTCTTCCTTTCAGCTTCAGTCCAATAAGCTTCTTCTCTGAAGTCTTTAATGTCAGCAACACTCTTCTTATAAGCTTCTGTTTCAGCATCATAGAGTCTTTTCATATCAACATAATTTAGCTTCTGCAGTCCTTTATATCCTCTGCTTTTTAAATATGCCATCATTGCATTCCTTTCTTTAGCTAAATTAGGTCTTCTTGACATATATCTAACAGGTGTAGGAGACTGTAAAGGTTCAGCAGTTTCAGCATCTAATTCATCTTGCACCTTTTGAGCTGCTTCTCTATTTTTAGCTTCTTGAGCTTCTTGTTCTTCTCTATCTTTAGCATCTAACTCTTCTTGAACTTTTCTAGCTGCAGCTTCATTCCTAGCAACTTCAATTGCTCTAAGTTCTGCCAAAGTGAGTTTCTTTTTCTTAGTTTCAACCAGAATGCCTTTTCCTTTGTCTTTAGGATCAATTGCAGGTTCAGAAGCTCTTGGTTGTTCTTCTTCTTGTACATCTCTAATAGTAACTCCTCCTCTTGGTTGTGACAAATCTAACATTGTAGCAATTAATTCATCATCACTCGCAGAATGAATAGGTTTGAATGTAGCTTCCTCCTCTTCTTCTATAACAGTTGTATAAGGACCAACTTCTTCTTCAAAATTCAAAACCCTTGGAGTTATTGGTGTTATTACTTCTTGCCTAGATGTATCATGAAAAACAGTACTTTGATGTTCAGTACCTTGATCATCAGTACCTTGAACTTGCACTTCTTCTTCTTGTTTCTCAGAATCTGAAATAATCTTTTCTGCAGTACTTACAGATTCTTTCTTCTTTGTAACATCTTCTTTCAAATTTTCCTTTTCTGAATTCCTCCCCAAGTTGACAGAAGATGATTTAGGAACCTTCTTTCGTTTTAATTCCTTTCGAAGTTTTTTACGACGTTTGTTTTCCTCTTTAACCCATAAGTTGAAACCTTGAATATAGGGTTTAATAAAATTCCTCAACCAGATATATTTACGCCTCAACTTCCTAAGCGCTTTAGCTTGACTCTCAACAGTCTTGTTCAACCTAACTAGCTCCCTTGTCAAAGCATAATTATCCAAAGTCAAACCTTCACGAGGTATAGTATGATCATCACCTTGAAGATGTGAATGTGCCTCTGAAACAGGAACAGAACGTTGAGGAGATGTAGGAGGTGATCTTTCAAACTCTGCTTGAACCTCAGGGCTTGGAGAAACAGTACCCTGTAAAGATGCAGTACCTTCAATAGAAGCAGTACTTGCAGATGCAGTACCTTGTGAGGCAGCACTTTGTGAAGCAGTACCTTGTACAGAATCAGTACCTTCACTTTCTTCATCCTCTCCAGCTTCATCACGTACAGCTTGAACAACTTCCATCATTGTAGTAGTTAATGGAATATCTCCACCTCTGAACAAATCACTTCGCCTAGTCATGAATGTAAATATTTTGGCTTGTTGCACAATGACAGGTAACAAAGCAGCATGTTTTGAAACATCAGCCAATTGCTTGTTTAAGAAAACCTGTACAAACCTTGGGTACATCAACCATTTTGACCCAGATGATATATGTGATAGCATCCCATCCAAAATAAGCCTTGAAAAATTAAACATTCTGTCTGTAGCTAAACCAACCACTGCAGATGCTATATTTGACCCAAACTGCTCCCAAGAAGTACTTTTAGAACTTATGCAATGGAGCAGTACATGAATCAAGAACTTCCATTGAGGACAGAATAATGCCTTCTTGAATGTTTGTTCTGTCAAAGATCCTTCATAACCAAGATTCCTAAAAGTATCCCAAATCAGTTGCTTATCAAATCGAATAGCCCCATCTTCATCACCAAATAATAAATCTTCTCGAATAGAGGCTTCTGTAATCTTGATAGTCCGTCCAGCAACTGTTGATCTAATATAATATTCATCCTCCTCCATATTATCTCTAGCATTAGCCCAAAATTCTTGAATCCATGGTTCAATAATATCCGGTTCAACTAAAAGAGCATAACTAATAGGCGACCCAGTAAGATAATCAATGATATCATAAAAAGCCACATTCGCCTCAGTCTTGTCCAAATTAGCCACCATATTGTGCTTCGAAACAGTTAAACAATTCGCCATTGTTGAAAAAGTGAGCACAATAAAGATTGTATCGAATAATAAAGAGATGGTGATTGGGAGATAAGTATGGAAAAGATGTAAAGTAATAATATGAGAGGGAAAATCGGAAAGTAGTTATTTATAGGTGGGATTTGAAAAATCACATCCTATAATAACAAAGTTACCGTTACTATCAATTACCCATCAATATTACCGTTGGAACAGTACTTTAATACGACAAACAGTACTTTCCACATAAGCAGTACTTTCACAAGCAGTACTTTCCAAGCAGTACTTTCAGGAAAAACAGTACTTTGCCAAATACCTTCATATAAACTAAGTATAAACAAGCATCCTCCCCTCAAGCAATACACAGGACTATACCTAACACCTTATAGTCCTCCCCTTAAACATAGCTTAGTAGTTAATCATTCCAATGCTCACGACCAAGTGATTGAATCGTGACACATCAAAACCTTTTGTGAGTAAATCAGCTACATTGTCATCCGTGTGAACTTTAACCACATTAATGAGCCTATGCTCATAGCAATCTCTGATAAAGTGATGCTTAATCTGAATATGCTTTGTCTTGGAATGATACACAGGATTCTTCACAATACAAATTGTACTCTCATTATCAATATTGATAGGAGTATTTTTGAAAGTGAACCCATAGTCCAAGAGTTGATTCTGCATCCACAAAACTTGTCCACAACAACTTGCAGCAGCTACATATTCTGCTTCAGTAGATGATGTTGCTGCAATTGTCTGCTTTTTGCATTGCCAGGAGACTAACCTTCTTCCAAGATATTGGCATCCACCAGTTGTGGATCTTCAATCATAATTATCACCTGCATAGTCACTATCTGAAAAAGCTTCCAAGTGAAAAGGTGACTCTTTAGGATACCACAACCCCAACTTAGGTTGTTGTTTCAAATAACAGAAAATTCTTTTTACTGCATTCAAGTGAGAGATCTTTGGTGAGACTTGATATCTTGCACATAGACAAACTGCAAACATGATATCAGGCCTTGATGCAGTAAGATACATAAGAGAGCCAATCATTGACCTGTACAGCTTGACTTCAACAGGCTGTCCATCTTCATCTTTACCCAATGAATTGATAGATTTAATAGGTGTAGTAACAGCCTTCATATCATCAAAATTAAACTTCTTAAGTATGTCTGTAACATACTTGTCTTGGCTAATGAAAATTCCTTCCTTGGACTGCTTAACCTGAAGTCCTAAAAAGAAAGTTAACTCTCCCATTGAACTCATTTGAAATTCCTTCTGCATCAGCTGCTCAAAATCCTTAACCATGGACTGTTTGGTAGCCCCAAAGATGATATCATCAACATACACTTGAACTAACATGATATCCTTCTTGTCTCTCTTGATAAACAAAGTCTTGTCTATAGCTCCCCTCCTGTATCCATGTTGCAGTAAGAATGTAGAGAGCCTCTCATACCAATCTCTAGGTGCCTGATGAAGACCATAAAGAGCCTTAACCACCTTATAGACTTTGTTTGGGTGTTTAGGATCTTCAAAACCTGGAGGTTGTTTCACATACACCTCTTCTGTAATAGTACCATATAGAAAGGCACTCTTGACATCCATCTGGTATACCTGAAAACCCATATAAGAAGCAAAAGCAAGAAAGATTCTAATTGCTTCAATCCTTGCCACAGGAGCAAATACCTCATCATAATCTACCCCTTCCTCCTGTCTATAACCCTGAGCAACTAATCTTGCCTTGTTTTTGATAACATTGCCTCTTTCATCTCTTTTGACTCTAAAAACCCATCTGGTTCCAATAACTCTCTTCCCATCTGGAAGATCACATAAAACCCAAACTTCTTGAAGTTTAAATTAAAGAAGTTCTTCCTGCATAGCTTCAACCCAGCTTTCTTTAGTCAAAGCTTGAGCAATATTCTTGGGTTCCTCTTGAGAGATGAAACGGGTAAATAAGCAGGTTTGATGGTCCTTATGATTCAGCCTGTTTTGTTTATATACAAAGCTAAGTAAAGCATTGTGAGGTTTAGAGAGACCCTTAGCTTTGTGTCTTGTAATAACTCCAGAAGTAGAAGGACCAATGATTTGATCAGCTGGATGATTCTTATGAATTCGTAAGATTGGTGACTGTGGAACTTCATATGTATCATCTAAGTTAGTATAATCAGCACCTTCATTGGAATCTGTGAAAATACCTTCATCTTCAAGCTCATCATCAGTTTCTTCTAACCCAGGCATGGTAGGATCATCCAAATCATCTAAAGTACTGTCAACAGGTGCAGCAGTACTTTGGTCGAAAGTACTGTCCAAGGTACTGTGAGAGTATTTTGCAGTCTTGTTCTTCTTCTTTGCCTCTTCATAAGCTTTCCTTTGTTCATCAGTGTAAGAATGTGCTAAAACATCTTGAAGAAGCATCTGATTAAGTTCCTCTTGAATAGATTGATCCTCAGCAGATAATGAGGATTGTGGTGCAACAGTACTGTGTTTTGGAGAATCAGTACTTTGCTTAGGAACAGCAGTACTTTGTTTTGGAACAGCATCAGGTCTAATATGAACATCATGAACAACATATTGGATATCTTCTTCATTGTGCAAAGGTTGATTTTCTTCTCTAACAGGAACATAATTCATCGAAGGAGATAAAATCTCAAGATCAAACATCCAATCAGGACCTTTTCCTTTCTCATTGTCTTGATCTTCTAAAAACTCAACATGAAGACAATCTTGAATCTTCTTAGTAACTCTGTTGTATACTCTAAAGCCTTTACTGTTAGTACAATAACCCAATAGGTAACCTTCTTCAGACTTGCCATCAAATTTTCCCAGATTATCAATGGTGTTCAATATAGTAAGAGGGCATCCAAAAGGCTTCATAAAACAAATGTTGGGTTTATTGCCCATCAGCAATTCATAGGGTGTCTTCATCTGTGGTTTGGTGACAGAGACCCTGTTGAGTACATAACATGCAGTACTTACAGCTTCTGCCCAAAATTGAATAGGGAGATGGGAATCTGCTAACATTGTCCTTGCTGCTTCAATCAAGGTCCTATTCTTCCTCTCTGCAACACCATTTTGCTGTGGTGTTCTAGCAATACTAAACTCCCTTTTTATGCCTTTATTTGCACAAAAGTCATCCATAGGCTTGTTCTTGAATTCAGTTCCATTGTCACATCTAATACCTCTAACCTTGAGTCTTAATTGGTTTTCAAGTGCTATTATTAGAGTCTGAATAGCATCAAAGGTATCATCTTTAAAGCCCAAAAAGAAAACCCAACTGAATCTACTACAATCATCAGTAATAACCAAACAATACTTTTTCTTATTTAAACTTGCCACAGAGACAGGTCCAAATAAATCCATATGTAATAGCTCCAATGGTTCTCTAATATTTCTTTCCTCAAGCTTCTTGCAGGAAGCTTTGTGTTGTTTACCCTTCTTGCATGCCAAACATGATTGATCATTCTTGTAAGTCTTTGAAGGTAAACCTCTAACTAAATTGCCTTTGACCAGTTTGTTGATGTTCTTGAAATTAACATGGCCCAGTCTTCTATGCCATTGATGTGCCTCTTCAGATGTTGCTTTAGCCACCAAACATGTGGCTCTTCCATTGGAATGTAGACTCTTCATGTCTAAACTATACACATCATTTGTCCTTGGTACTCTAAGTACTACCAAGTCATCATCAACAGGTTTGAAGTCAGAAGAAAGGATGAGACATTCTGTGTCAGTGAATAACACAGGATGCTTTTTATCACAAATTTGAGAGACTGACAACAAGTTGAACTTTAGCTCCTTCACATATCTGACATTCTCAAAATCGATTCTTCCAGCTTTAATTGTTCCTTTCCCAGTAATCCTTCCTCCATTGGGATCATTCCCAAATGCAACTTTTCCTCCACTAATATTTCTAAAATCAGACAGGATCTCTTTATCGCCTGTCATACTTCCAGAGCAACCACTATCCACAATAAGATGATCTTTAAGCTCCTCTTCTGGGTTGCCCTGCACAAAAAGAAAAGAGTTAGAAACTTTTAGGAACCCAAGCCATTACTGACTTGTGTTCCCCTTGAGGAGTTACAAACTCAAATTCTTTGAGTATGTAATTCCCACTATCTTGCAAATGATGATCCAAAAGTATCTTATGATTTTTAGCATGTGGATTTTCAAAACTCTCTGGTTTTTCAACATAAATCTCTTTCACCAGATTTTTAGCATTTTCTTGTGTCACAAAAACATCTGATTCACTTTTTGTTGAACGTACTGTATGTCCCTCAACAGTACTTTCCCTTTTAATCCATTTAATTTTAACAGGTGGTTCCTGTGATCTAGATCCCCTATATGAATTGTGATACCTTCTAGGTTGATAGTGAGATCTCCTAGAATTCCTATCCCAAGTAGGGTTTTCAGTACCTTGTTTCTGAGCAGTACTTTGGAAAGTACTGTGAGATACTGAAGGTCTTCTCTGATGTGGGTATCTATGATCTGGTGTGAAGTTTCTGTGATTAACCCTATGTGAATTAGTCCAAACTGGTTTGTGCTCTCTAGGTTTCTGGTTGGTTGACTTATTCCTTGGAAACTTGCTTAGATATTCTGAGTGTTTGTCACAATCTTTGATTAAGTGAGTAGGACTATAACACACAAAACACAGTTTTTGACCCATATGACCAAAGTGATTTCTTCTATGTCTATGCCCAAAATTATTTTGCCTTCTTGATGACGGATAAAATATGTTTTGACCAAAATTATCCCAAAAAGGTTTAGCAGTACTGTTTTGAAAAGGTTTTGCAGAAGGTACTGCTTGTTGAGCAGTACTTTGGTTTAAAGGTACTGCTTGATTTTGAACATTGTTTTTAACAGTTTCTTTGGGTTTCTCATACCTAGATTGAGCAACAAGCTTCTTCCTAAACTCTAGACTATCTACTCCATAACGAGAAACATCAGGCCTAGAGGGTTGATGACTAATGGGGTGAGGAACAGCATGATAACCATTGTCTTTCTTATATTCAGGAGGTGGTTCACTTACTGAGCCCTCATTACTAGATGAATCTACATAGTTAATAAGCTCATCATCACTAGTGGTTATGTCCTCAAAAACACCATCATCCTGATCACTAGTTTGGTTTTCATCTATGTTACTAAAGTCCATTCCAAATCCTAAGCCTGTTCTAATGTAAGCCCTTCTCTGTTTTTCAATATAAGCAACATGGGACAAGCCAGACTCTCCCCAAGCAGCAAACTTAGCTAACAAATCATCTCTTTCCTTAGTTAATTTCTCAAATTCAGCAATTTTACAGTTTAGTTTCCATTCACTAAGTTTTAACTGGTAATCCTGTTGTTCATACTTTTCAGCCCAAGCCATTTCATTATTTTCATGTGTTATGATTTTAGCTTCTATAGACTCTAAAGTGATTTGATAACCTGCTACCTCAGACCTAGCCCTAATACAATTATCTCTTTCAATCACATAATTGTTAAGCAGTTTGTACAACGAATATAACTTTTTGTCTCTTCCCGAATGTAATCTTGTCCGAATCCTAAACCTTACCTGAAATCATTGTATCTACTTTTGGTTTGATCACTAGTCCTACTACCACAAAAACTCCTGTATTGGTGATCACTACTACTCGAATAATTGATACATCTAAGTAGATCATTACTCCCGAGTCATTCACTTGGTGGAGGACTTATATTCTTTCTGTTACCAATAGTACGACAAGGAGTGGGGTAATCAGTAGTTGGGAGATCCGGACTACAAAGAGCAATACCTCATCTATCAGATCTCAAATCCTTCTTCGAACAACGAGTTAGATCCATACTCTTTGGGTTTCTTTGACAATTTTTGTTACAAGTTTTAGTTCGTCATGGAAATTTGGTTTCATGACGAGTTGTTCGTCATGGAAGACGTTTTGGAAAAGTTTTGTCATGACGATTTGGAAAAACCCTATTAAAACCAGTTTTGTATAAAATAGGCAGTAGTTC
>BPTQ01000005.1:202729647-202769583 GCA_019973895.1 Chrysanthemum seticuspe | reverse complement strand
TATTTCTAACGAGTCACAAAGAAACAATTATTGAATCCTAAATAAGCTCCAATAATTTGGAATTGTTCGATCAATTCAATCAAACTAATTTCATATAGCTAGGTTGTTCACCATAGTCTCGAACACACCTTTGAGACTGATCCTTCTTTGGGATGAAGTTGTTATAAGTTCTACAGCTGACTTCGACAAGGTGGTGGGAGTTAGTGGAGTGAGTCTTAAGGTTATTAGTTCTTCCCTCTTATACTAGAGACCACGTACTTCTACTCCGTCATATAACGGTAATGTCTGGTACGAAATACCTTACATTAACACTTACCCTTACTTCATCAAAGTCTAGGGTAACAACAAGGACCTGTTGGATGTCGTGGTTTCCGTCAGAATGGTCGTCGTTGGGATTCCTTAGTTATCTTCCGAGATTTGTAAGAGAACAGACGGTAAGGTCTACCAGTAGAAGAGTTCAAAGTACTACGATTTCTACGATTCGTCGAGACCCGACGAGAGTTCTGGTCTAAACCTCCCTTACTTCGGAGATTCTTCTACGTGTCTTTGAACGACTTTGTTGTCAAACTTTGAAAGTGTCATCCTCTTTCTCTCTCAGAACTACGACGTATACTATCCAAAGTCTTAGAGGAGTTGTACAACCTCAATATGTTCCGTGTTCATAGTCAACTCCTACGATTAAACTTCAAAGATTCCTCAAACGGTAGATGTACCGTGAGCAGCCCAGAGCTGCTTAGCATCTTTAGCATCATGAAACTTGAGAAGATGACCATCTGGAATGGCAGACAAGAGAATGTTTAGAGCCTTCTATTGATTCCTTAGGGTTGCTGCTGGTAAGACTGCCTTTGGTGCTGTAGGTTGTCCAGGAACAACAATGGGATCTGAAACTACTTCATTCCCATTCACAATTACATTCCATAAAGCATGGTCTGTAATGGCAATATACTGCCTCATCTTCATGCACCAGAGATCATATTCTCCCTTCTTGATTATTGGAATTCTGAGTGAGGTGATTGAGGGTGGTGGAACAGCTTCAGTCGACATCTTGAATATTGTTGAAGTAGGGTTTCTTCCTAGTCAGAGTTTCCACACAAGCTCTGATACCACTTGTTGGATCGATATACTTTAATCAAACTAACTTAACTAGCTTGTTAAGGTTTAATAACCTCGAATAAATCCTAAGTTATTAACAAAGAAACACTGAGCAATCTTTATCAAGTACGCGGAATTTACTTAACAAAGCTAAGAAGAATAACTTTATTATAAACTCTAAATCTGATTATTATGCAGATACTCTAATACAACTCTAAGATAATCGAACTTTTCTCTAAAACACTAATTCGTAAACTCTAAAACTCTTTTTCTGAAATCGTACCTCTAATGCCAATCTAGGAGTCCTTTTATAGGCTCAAGGATATCCTAGTCGGTTTACAATTGATAACCTTGTACGACAAGTAATCTAAACATGGAATACAATTCTTTCCATAAACGAATATAACAGTTCTTTTGTTCTAGCAGTACTTTGACTTTATCTTGCAGTACTTTGACTCTGTCTTTAGCAGTACTTTGACTATTTGACTTCTTCCAGTTCTTTGCAGCTTACAGTACTTTCATATCTTCAGTACTTTCATATCCCAACAGTCCTTTTCACACTTGCCATCCGTTTGACCATGTAATAGGCGAGGTTGAAATGAGTCCTAGTAAAAAGGTAATAGATCATGTAGACTAGGCAAGCATTGGGATGATCCTTATTTCCCACCAAACAAAGGACGTAGCACTAGTTCCAATTTCTTGTACAATGGGAACATATCTGAAAGCTCCATTTGAAAGGGATCTCTATAGATGAACTTTGACTTACTAGTGACTCGTGACGGAGAGGCTCTTTCCATGAAGACGGTATCTCTTACCGCAGCCGATTCTGGGAGGGGTGTGAAATATACCTCATGATGATCAACCATGTCATGAAGATCGGCCAATGACCATTCATTTGAGTACATGCATACTCCTCGACAAGGGACATGAAGTATCCTAGCAAACTCTTCAAGGGTGAAGGTAAATTCGTGCTCATTGATGAAAAAAATGATCGAAATGGTTCCATCTTCATTTCTAATAATCCTCATGCTCTTGTAGAACTCTAGGAGAAACACTGGACAAAATTGTTCATTGATGCTTAAGAGACATTGGAAGTTGATTCCCGCAAAGACTTAGGGAATGTCGGTGTTGTTCATGAATGAGGGTTCAACTACACGCCCTTCGTGGAATAACCTCTTTTCCAACAATTTGAAGGTCTTTCAGTCATAGGGGTTTAAACCATCCTACCTATTATACATAGGAATGTAATGTGCCGTGTCTTGATAATCTTGTTGTCTATTGCTTGGCATGGTTGATCCTAAACATCAAAACCACAATGTGGTGTCAATTGTGTGAATAGTATCCTAATGAGGTTCATCACAATTTTGCTCAATACATCTTCATTGAATTCAAAAATGAGTTTTTAATTTGTATTAACAATGTTGATTCTTTGATTTAGTTTATCTTAGAATACAATGTGATACCAAATTGTGATAAACCCATTTGAACCCAATTTCTTAAGATGAAAATTGTACTCCTAGGAATTAAAGAATGAAAATAACAATGTAGTGAAGATTATACTTACACAAGTGATTGTTTCCATTGAAATGGTGATGAATGAACTCATGTGAACAGTAACTTAGGGTTTATGTTCGTGAGTTGGGAGAGTAAAGTGAAGAATAAAAGTCCAAAGTGATCATCTATCACTTATTCTGTCTTCTGATGTGCCGGTTCCCATGGATCCCTGGAATGAGGGATCCGACTAGTTCAAACTCAGGAATTCGGCATATCAACAGTTAACAGTTTAAGTGAACTTTGATAATTTTGCTTTAGGAGTTTTAATTCTTGGCTAGAGTTGGTGTTTTTGCTCTATAACTTATGGTTTGAGGTTTTGACGTGTTTTACTAGTCCTATTTGACGAGGTTCCCTTTTTACGAATGAATCATAATTTTTGGGAAGTTTTAAGGATTATGATAAAATATTATTTTATCATGATATGAGGAGTTTCACATGGACACTATTGACATAGATGAAATGTCAACAACCTTATGTGAGAAATGATGACCAAGGCTCTCGAATAGCCAAGATATCATTATCACTAGTTTTAGTTTTGTCTATAGAGATCAACGAAGAATACTATTCTTGATGATGAGTTCAATATAGATAACAAATTTAGTGATATTTAAGTATACGTATTGAGTCTACTATTCTTAACAAGTTATATGAATTGATATTATTAATTAAGCTAGAAATAAGACATTAATAATTTATTTGTATGTAAGTTATTAGAGAGCATACATTTGCTATATATAATCTTGTTGTTCCCCGTTCACTATCGTTTAAAACAGTTTAAGAATATAAAACAAGTTAATAGTGAACAATGACTGAAATTAACGTAAGTAAAACACACTGATAAATTTTCAACATCATATTCTTATTAGAAACAAATCACAAAGAATACGTTACCCAAGTACTTGCGGAATAGTACTTGGGATTGAAATGACAAAGGTTGGTCACTCCTCACTAAGTTCAGGCTAAGTCTGAACACAACTACACGGAACCACTAAACTATCTCAGGGACAAAGTTGTATTTGGAGGAGTGAAAGATGGCTTGCGTGTGTGTGTGTTTTTACAATTTACAAGCTTAATCTATCACTCCATCTCTTATGCTATTTATACATGTATGAGTTTTGACTCTTTCCTAAGTGACAAACTGACATCTTACAGAAGACAAAATACTGATGTATTTTGTCTCTGCTTACAAAGACTATATTAAGTAAAGGACAAGGTTGCTTTCCATAAGTCAGTGATGACACTGAGCTTGTAAGTTAGCCATTCAGGGAAAGTTGACTTATGCTGATAAGGACTTCATCTTATCTGATTCAAACTTATCCCGCCTTATCCCGCTCATCCTTCAGTCTTCTACTTCAGTTTGTCTTCAGTGAATGTAGTTGGTGAGGAGTGTTAGGGATTCAGTGAGTTATTGTCATCACTCACTGAATCCACCATCTTCTTCTTGACTCAGTCTTCACCCCTTAAGTTCCGCCTTACTGAGTGGAGAGACTTCATCTTCGCCTCATACTGAGTATCCTGAAGATGGCTCACTGAGAGACTATGCACTCAGTGACCTGTTAGTGTTTAATGGTCTAAACACTTGGGCTATTTTCTATTCAAATCCTAGATTAAGGGGTTTGGGTATTTTACTGAACCCAACAGTCTCCCCCTATTTGGATATACAAATAGCCTAAGTGTTTGATCAGTGTAAGTGAGCAAATGGTTTCTTCTTACACTGAATGTACTAATGAATACAATAAGGAACACTGAATATTTTAACAAAACATACATCGTTTATTGATCCCATTACATGGTTCCTATCACTAGTACAAAAGTTAAGATAAAATGATGTCAGTCCAGATGGATTCCCAGTGCTTCAAGTTTCGGCTTCTTCTTGAGGAGTGCTTCTTTGTCAGGGTGTTCTTTTAGCTTCTTATTCAAGTCCTTCCAGAACCTGACATTTTCAGGGGTGTTGATTTGAGAGGCCACTGGTATGTAACCTGCCATGGTTCCTACCCCTGCAAGATCAATATCACTCCATCTTTGGAAAGCTGGGTTTCCATAGACATCAATGAAGAATAGCCCTCTTTCAGGCTTTTCAATCACAAGACAGTTAACAAACTCCACACCTTCAGGTAGCTCCCTATTACACTCTAGTCCAGGAACTTTGATCTCAGGTCCAGATTCAACCCTTTTCCTTTTGCCATGGGATGGTTGGGGTTGAGATCCTTGAGGTGTAGTTAAGGCAGGCTGAATTCCCAGTTGAGCTGGTGCATCCCTCAGTCTTTCATACCTTTTACTGAGCATCTTCATCAGCTCCTTAACCACCGCATTCTGCTTCTTTTCAATCAATGGACCAAGTTCATCGAGTTCAGTGATCCCAAAGTCAGTGAATTTTAGGGGATCATGAACCTCGAAGTGTCTTTTATCATCCCCCCTGTAGACATTCATTGCCAGTGGTTTAGATCTGGGGATGATTTTGACATCAGTGATTTTCTCAGGCTGCCTTCTGCTAGACATTGACCAGTTGTAATGGTCAATTCTCTCTTGCCTGATGACTGAAGCTTTTCTGTTCTTTTCATCCAGCTTCTTTCTCAATTCAGCCATTTTAGCAGCCTGAGCATCTTTGAACTTCTGTCCGGCCTGACCCTTTTGAAGCTTGTTAGGATCAATTCCAACATTTTCAGCTTCTTCAGCGACAACTTTTATCAGTGCTTCTTTGCTCTTCCTTTCTTCCTCAGCAAGTTTCTTTCTTCTTTCTTCCTTTGCAAGATAGTTACTTAGCTGTTGTGGAGTGAGCAGGTATTCAGTGTCACCGATCTTAAAGGGTATCTTTTCAGGCTCAGATATTTGCAAGATGCCTTTTCCTTTATCCTGTCCTGAAGAAGTTGTTGCTACCAATGGAGGTGTTGTTGTGATCACTGGTGTTGCAACTGTCATTGTCAGTGTTGTTGTTGTTGGTGGGACTGATGAGATTGGTGTTGCTGAGACTGGTGGTGCTGATGAGATGGGTGTTGCTGAAACAGGTGGTGATGATGATAATGGTTCTGTGGATACTGGTGGTGTTGGCTCCCCCTCAGTGTGAGAAGGAGGGTCTTCAGCATTTCTCTCCCCCTCAACTGTTGTCGTAGCGTCAGTGAGGGCAAGGGTTGTTGCGGATACTGGAGGAGTTGGAGTTGCTTGACCCTTTAAGGCTTGGTAAATCTCCATGACCATAGCCTTGATGTCTGTAGTATCCTGTTGAAGACTGGTGACTTTTTCTTCCATATTAGCCTGAGATAATTCCAGAGCAGTCATCCTAGGCCCAAGATTCCAAGCCATTGAGGATCATGCCTTGGCCAAAGAAGTCACCTGAGCATCCAGAGAACCCAGTGTAGCCTGAAGAGATTGAACTGAGGACTGAAGACCCTGAACATTGCCTGATTTCAGCATGGTGATGAGTTCAGTGAGGTCTAAGGAATTCTTCAAGTAAGCCTCAGTAGCCTCCAGCACTTTAGAGTTGAGTGTTGGGTCTTCTTTAACAGCATCCCTGATTTCATCAATTGTTTCACCACAAGTCTGAAGATGCCTTTGAAATTTAGCCAGGTTTTCTTCCAGTGCATGAAGATTTTGGTACATGACTTCCCTGTGTTCGTCAGTGTTAGCATCAAAAGCATGTACCTCAGCCTTCAGATCTGCATAGCTAGCAGCAGCTTCAGTGTGTTGATCCCATAAAGTTTCAGTAACCCCAGAATATAGCTTCCTTGAAGCTCTAGTGATCCACATAACCAGCTGCCTCTCTGTCAGTGGAAGAACATTATCATATCTTTTGAATTCATCAGAGGAGGAAGAAGAGTCTGAGTCATTTTCTTCAGGCTGGAATGGTGACTCTTGAGACTCTTGTGGATCAGGCTGATGTTCTTGTTCAGCTTGAGCATCAGCGTCCATTTCTTCTCCTGCTGATAAGATTTCATCTTCACTTTCAGCATGTTCATCATCAGAGAGAAGTAATTCAGTAACATCAGCAACAGTTAATCAGGGGGTGGTGATGGGTTCCATATCAGCGGGTGGTATTAGTCCCTCTGAGTCTTTGTCCCCCGTTGACCCCTCAGACACTGGTGGGTGTTTCCCAGTGTCTTCTCTGGAGTCAGGATTGGTTGTGGGTTCCATATTGACGGGTTGTTCCTGTCCCTCCGAGTCTTTGTCCCCCTGAGACCCTTGAGACACTGATGGGTTTTTCCCAGTGCCTTTAGCAGAGTCAGTGAAGGTGATATCCCTATCAGCGGGTTGTTTGGTTCCCTCTGAGTCTTTGGGATCATTCAGTGTACCCTCAGACAAAGGCTTTGATTTGCTAATGTCATCCTTGGGCGAAGTGGAAGGCGCTCCCCTACCAGCGGGTTGTTTGTTTCCCTCTGGATCTTGGGGAGTAGTAGTTGTGACCAAGGGAACTGACTGTGATGTATCAGTGTCCTTCGTTGTCACGTGGGTGGATGTTGCCTGGTCACCACTGGGTGTCGGTTCAGTTTGGGGCTTTTTGTGCCTTTTAGGCTGTGTTCCTGAAGCCTCAGGGCCCTGAGACTTGGGTTTAGTCTTAGTCCTAGTCTGAGACTTCCCCTTTCTCTTTATAGGAGCAGGGTTAGGAGACACTGATTCCCTCTGGTTTTTTACAACAACCATATGGGCCGTCAATTCAATATTAGTGACAAGGGATGGGTCCTTTTGAAAATTTGATTGACTCAGGATGCCAGGTAAAGCACCAAATTTTTCTTCCTGAGGATAATTTGAACCCAGTAACACTTGCAAAGCACAAGAGACAAACCTAGGATACGAAACGTATTTTGTCCTAGTTTTGCTCTGTAGCTTGGTTACGAGATCACTGTAAATGATCTCCCCTATGTCGACAGTGACCCCATTCATCAAGCAGTATGCCATCATCAACTGAATAGAGTTAACTTGTTCAGTGGATGAGTGGTTCCCGCCGAGGACCTGAATCACAAAAGTAAATGGGATCCTCCAAGCCACCGGAAATGAACTTTTGGTGACTGGGGTCTTGTCCAAAAAGGTTGGATCTAAAACGATTTGTTTTAACCCATCCTTCACTGTGGAGGGTTCAGGATGGGCGATATAAACTCCCTTGTTGTAGTCTAACCCTGTTGAAGTGCAAAAAGTTTTATAATCCAGGGTGAATTGCTGCCCCCCGTTAAGACTGAACCTGATGAGATATTCCCTGAGTGGTCTAAGGTTGTTCTCATCAGTAGAGGGTGTCGGGTCAAAGGCCTTAGCTATTGCCCAAAACTCCCTGAGGAGGTTTTGGTACAGTATTGAGGGACACTGAACAAAGGCCGTTTTCAGTGGGCAGTTGAACAAAAATTTCATTATGTCCTTATAGGCTGGGACATTTTTTGGGTATTCAAAATTTCCTATGACATTATTGGTTTTAAATTCAACGTTACTGAGATCTCCTACCCACTGTGAAGCAAACTGAAGAGATTGTGTTCTTGCCATTTCCATTAAAAGGTTTTAGGGTTTTGAAAAAGTATCTAGACAAGAATAATCAAAGGGGTTTTCAATCTCTCAA
Source organism: Chrysanthemum seticuspe (assembly GCA_019973895.1). Classification (NCBI taxonomy): domain Eukaryota; kingdom Viridiplantae; phylum Streptophyta; class Magnoliopsida; order Asterales; family Asteraceae; genus Chrysanthemum; species Chrysanthemum seticuspe. The sequence continues at coordinate 202,761,401 of BPTQ01000005.1, read as the reverse complement.
GTTTGTGATGAAAAACTTTTGTAAATGTTTACAGAGAAGGTTTTTCAGAAAAGGAATTGAAGAACACAAAGATTTCTGGGTTTGAAAAAAGGTTTTGACAGAGTTTTGTTAGCAGAAATCTTTTGTGTGTGTTATAAGGATTTTGTGAGGGGTATTTATAGTGTGTTTAGAGGGGTAGTTTGTGCATACTTGTGGATTTGTAAAGTCGGTTTTTGAAAACGTTTGAAATTCCACATTTAATGCTACCACTCCACTACCCGCAGTAACAGTTGCAGTGCACAGTAAAAGTGCAATTTGCAGTAATAAAATATCCTTAGGATATTTTATGTGAGGAGAGGCATTTAATGCCAAGTAGATGAGGTGAGTATGTGAGGGACCCTTGATATGGATGACAGTAAGACAAATGGACATATATTCCTTTATTAAATTGGTAAGGTTACCAACCTAGAACATTTAAGTAATTGATACTTGGAGCATTTAGTTACTCATTGAATGCTCTTTGTCAAATGTCAGGGACCCTGAATGAGTCTTACTCATTCAGTGAGAGAATGATTTTGGGTGTTCAGGGAGGATGGACCATTTCAGGGAAGACTCACTGAGATTAGGATTGATTTTCAGTTTGCTGACTTTCAATGTCAAGCATTCCTAATTCAGCTTTCAGTCTCCTGAAGGTAGGTTCATCTAAGGGTTTGGTGAAGATATCAGCAAGTTGATATTCAGTAGGGATGAAATGAAGTTCTATGTCTCCTTTCATTATGTGATCCCTGATGAAGTGATATCTGATATCAATGTGTTTGGTTCTTTGGTGGAGGACAGGGTTGTTGGAGATTGCAATGGCATTGGTATTGTCACATAAGATGGGTACCATTTTGTAATGGATGTCATAGTCACTGAGTTGACTTTTCATCCATAGAACATTGGCACAGCATCCTGCAGCAGCCACATACTCAGCTTCAGCTAAAGACATAGCCACTGATTGTTGCTTTTTAGCACTCCAACAAACCAGCTTTCCTCCAAGAAATTGACAGGACCCTGAGGTACTCTTTCTATCCATGTTACAGCCAGCATAATCAGAGTCAGAATACCCTTTGAGATCAAACCCTGAGCACTTTGGATAGTAAAGTCCAAGGCATGGTGTACCCTTCAGGTATCTGAGGATTCTTTTGGCTGCAGTGAGATGGGATTCTTTAGGATTAGACTGATATCTTGCTATTAGACAGACTGAGAATTGGATGTCTGGTCTACAAGCAGTTAGATACATCAGTGAGCCTGCAATCCCTCTGAAATGAGTTTGATTGACTGATTTTCCAGTGAGATCAGGTCCAAGGTTGTTTGGAGGGACCATTGGTGTCTTCACTGAGGCACAGTCAGATATCTCATATTTCTTCAAGAGATTTCTGGTGTATTTCTCTTGACTGATGGATATTCCTTTATCAGTTTGCCTGATTTGTAGTCCAAGGAAGTATGTGAGTTCACCCATCATGCTCATTTCAAACTTCTTTGTCATCAGTTTTTCAAACTGTTTGCAAAGAGTGTAGTTTGTTGAGCCAAAGATGATGTCATCAACATACACTTGGACCAGTATCACATCCTGTTTTGTTCTATAGACAAACAGTGTGTTGTCTATCTTTCCTCGGACAAACTTTTTTTGGATCAGGAAGGCTGAGAGAGTTTCATACCATGCCCTGGGAGCTTGTTTTAGTCCATAAAGGGCTTTGTCAAGCTTGCAGACATAGTCAGGGAATTCACTACTCTCAAAGCCAGGAGGTTGCTGAACATACACATCTTCCTTGAGATCACCATTTAAGAATGCACTTTTAACATCCATTTGGTAGACCCTGAAGTTCATGTATGTTGCATATGCAAGGAAGATCCTGATGGCTTCCATTCTTGCAACAGGAGCAAATGTCTCATCATAGTCAATGCCTTCTTGTTGACTGTAACCTTTGGCTACAAGTCTGGCTTTGTTTTTAATGACAGTGCCGTTTTCATCAGTTTTGTTTATGAAAACCCACTTCATTCCTATGACTACAACATCCTGAGGACATTTGATCAAGGTCATGACCTTGTTTTTATCAAACTGTTGCAGTTCTTCTTGCATAGCCTGAACCCAGCTTGGGTGTTTTAGAGCCTTAGTGACACTTTTGGGTTCTATTTCTGATAGGTAATCAGCATATAGACATTCATTGGCTGAAGCTGCAGTTAACTTAGCAGCCATGCTTCTAGTGAGCATGCCCTCAGTAGGTTCACCAATAATGTTTACAAGCTCAATGTCCTGAGATTTTGTCCACTTACTTTATGGTCTAGGATCTGAGCTTGAAGAGGTCACTGGAAACTCAGGAGTGAGTTCAGTTTCAGGAGCAACAGAATCATTGAGCATCTGTTGAGATGTCCTATTCAGGTTGGAGTTCTTGAATCACAGGTTCCTGAACATTTGGTTCATTATTACCTATCCCAGTAGGGACTGATTGATTATCAATGAATTCACTGATAGTTGGTTGGGGTAGGTTGTGAGGTAAGACATAATATGAGATGTCAGCATTAGCTTGATATGAGGAATTGAATTCAGTGTTGTACTCATCAGGAGGATATCTTGATGAGTCATCAATTCCTATTTCCTCCACTGAGGTGTTGGTGAACCTGATGCTTTCAGAACTTTCATCAAAGGTGACATGAAAGGTTTCCTCAATTTGTTGTCTCCTTGTGTTAAAACCCTGAAGGCTTTGGAGATCAGTGAGTAGCCTAAGAAATATCCATCATCAGCTTTTGCATCAAACTTGCCTAGATGATCTTTGTGGTTATGAATAAACACAGGACATCCAAACACATGAAAATAGCTGATGTCAGGAAGTCTACCTTTGAAGATCTCATATGGGGTTTTATTATGTCTTTTGACAATGATTGACCTGTTTTGAGTGTAACAGGCAGTTTTGACTGCTTCAGTCCAGAAATGCTTTGAGAGGGCTGAGCCATTTAACATGGTTCTTGCAGCCTCAATGAGAGTTCTGTTTTTCCTTTCAGCAACCCCATTTTGTTCAGGGGTATAAGGAGATGAGAAATTTTGAGAAATTCCTTTTTCATCACAGAAACTCTCAAGCTCTTGATTTCTGAACTCAGTACCATTGTCAGTTCTGATTTGTTTAACAGTAATGTCATTCTGGTTTTCAATCTTCCTGATGAATGACATTATTGTATCAGCTGCCTGACTCTTTTTAGAAAGAAAGTATACCCAAGTATATCTTGAGAACTCATCAACAATGACAAGTGTATACTTCTCATGCTGGATTGATCTGGGACTGACAGGTCCAAAGAGATCCATGTGCAGGAGGTGAAGGCAGCTTTTGATGGAGAAATTTTGTTTGGTTTTGAATGATGCTCTATGGTGTTTACCCTTTTCACAGGCAGAGCATGGTTTGTCTTTTGCAAAAACCAGTGATGGTAAGCCAAGGACCTTGTTTTGTTTTGCCAAGTTGTTGAGGTTTTTGAAGTTTAAGTGTGAGAGTCTCTTATGCCACAGCCAATTGATAGTTTCAGTGGCTTTAGCAAAAAGGCAAGTTCCATCTTGGGAGAGTGTTGACATGTCTAACACATAAACATCATCTCTCCTAGGAGCTATCAACACAACTTCCTTGTTGGCATTGAAAATGGTACCTTGTTTGTCATTGAATTGCACAATGTACTTAGCATCACATAGTTGACTGACACTGATGAGATTGTATTTGAGACCATTGACATAAGCTATTCTAGAGAAAACTATTCCATTGCAGTTTACTGAACCATAACCTTCAGTGGGACATGATGAGTTATCACCAAATACTACTTTGGGTCCTGGTTCCTCTACATACTTGTGCAGATACTCCTTCACACCAGTCATGCTTCTTGAGCATCCACTGTCTAGATGCCAAATAGGCTCCCTGGCGTGTCTCTGCATAAGTAGTAAACTGAATTAGTTTCTCTTAGTGACCCACATACCAGTGGGCTTGGGTCTCAAGGTTTGTTTGGATTTGGCAATTGACTCATGGTCAGTGGTTGAGTGCATTGTGCTACCACAGGTTTTGCAATTGGAGACTGAGGATGACTCAGTGACTCTGGGTTGTTTTGTGCCTCTCCTTGCATGAATGACACTGTCATGTTGGGATGTCTCATGAGCTGGATTACCGCATATATCACAGCATGTGTTCATGAGACAATCATCCTGATGATGATCATTAAACCCACAGTGAGGGCAAAGAGGAAAAGGTCTTGCTCTATTCTTGTGAGCAGTTTTGGAGGATGAAGCATACTGATGACCAACTTTGGTATAGTTTGCTTCACTGACAGAGCTTACATACTGTAAGTGGTCTGCAGTTTTGTGATCATCCTTTTTGTAGATCATACAAAAAAGGATTCTATAGCAGTTGTCAGTGGTATGACTGGTGTAATGACACAGCTCACACTTCTGCTTGGGTTTGTTGGTGGATTTTGACTTTGATGAGCTAGATGAGGCTGACTTAGTTTCCTTGATTGAATCAGGAGCTTTTTTGATGGATTCCATCTTTTCAGTCAGCTTCCTCACAAGCTCAGTCAGCTGCTGAATTTGGTCTGCTTTAGTGGGAGCTGAAGATGTGGAAGTCTCAGTAGGTGTAGACTCTTGTTGGGTTGGTTTTGTTGGTCTTTTTAGGATGGTTCTACCAAGTCCAGACCTTTCTTTTGGTGAGTGAGGATTGAATTGTAATGGAGTAAGCTCAGAGCTTGGTGCAGCACCCTGAAGAGGTTTCAGTGGTGGAAGCGGTGCTTGAGATTCTGCTTCAAACTCAGTGTTAGGATCGTATATTTATTGTGTTGATGATTCGGGTGGTCTTGGATGATGGAAATACATGTTAGCCATTTGAGAGAGAAAGAGATGAGAGGATGTTTTCTTGGTAGAGACTTGCTTAACAAATGAAAGGTTAGATTATAAGAAAGCACCACCCCTTTCAAGGATGGAAGGGGTATTTATAGTTACAGAATACACGACCTCCTGACGGCCTGTGGATCAGGTATACTGTGGGTAAAGACCCGTCCTTCCTCCACGGTGTTACACTACGCTAAACTAGGCTAATAACTAACTAATAAAACAGTAAACAACGATATGTCTACGAGCTAACATATGTTAGACTATAGATGGGGTGACCGACACTTCACTATGGAATTTCCAATTCCTAACAATCTCCCCCTAAGGGAGGTCACCCCATGTTTTACATTTCGAATCCTAGCATTCTAATATGTCTTCTGTTCTGAGCTCGTAGACTTCAATTCTTGAAGTTCAGCAATCTTTGTGCATTAGCAGTGACTCTTCATAGTCCGAATGATTTGTACTTTCAGTGGAGGTCTTTAACTGATCCACATCTTTGATGATCTTCGAGCTTTAATTGAGATCATCAGCCACAGTAAATCTCTCTGGATCATCCATAGTAGTGTTGCCATCATGTGAAGTTGTGACTTTCGGACCGACATGCTCACACTTTTTGGATCATGACATCTTTCCATCAGAGTAGCGGAAGCTTTTACTGGTTCAAGATATTTGCAGCAGCGTAGCAGAAGCATAATAAAAAAATATCTGAGCCAGGTTATGTAGATAGGCACCAGTCATGATTTCTTCAATTAAGTGTGGATGTTGTGAGCATGCGGCTTTGGATTGACTCCTCAATTCTGATCAGCTGCAACCGTCCAAATGTATCTGCAAACAACAGTTAGCAATAAAACACACGAAAGTGTCTTTGATCACTTTCGTTGAATTGAGGTACACGGCCCACGGTTCCCCGTTGATCAGTACAAGTACTGCCTGTGATCAGGTATAATTCCGAAGAATCTCCTTGACAGGGTTTCGCAGCTGTTCTAGCCGTTCTCAAACCGGAACGTCTCAAAGAAGACAACACAGAGTGAGTGAACCAGCAAATTGAGATTTACTGATTGATAGAAAATGATTTGAAAACAATCGCGTATTGCTTAAGATAAAGAGTTTTTCAATACGACGAAGGTTTAGAAGAAGAAATCAATTTTCAATCATAAATACCCTTTTATTTTGAAAACATAATACACAGTCGAAGTGCTAGAGAAAAGAGTTTTTGAGCACAACGACCGGTTTTTCAAAGGTATCCGTCAATCCTTTTCCTGGACCAAGGTTGATTCAAGAATGAATCGCCCCATCATTTCTATCCAGTTGTCACAAGCTTGATCTTTTGGAAAGATCTCACATGTCACCCACCAAGAGCTTGTTTGATGTTGGCTCTAGAAGGATTTCCATCTTCATCGTGAATACTTTTACATACCACTCAGATGTTCTGGCAATACCACAAGGATAATGCGTAGGACTCTTAAAATATATTCTCACTTTCCACATTGTCTGAGACAGCAAGTCTCCATTAATTTTGTGTCCTAATGAGATATTGTGGATGATCTCTTGGCTCTAGACTCAATTGTGCACATTTGGTTCCTATGCCGGAGACTAGGGAGAGGGTCTCCTTCTTCAATATCAACAATCTCTAAGAGAAAGTCGATAGATTATGTAGGTTCCCCGTGAGAATGAAACAAGTCCTTTTAAGAGGAACTTGAGTGCCTTGGGAAGCTAGGTGTAGTGCGTCACTGGGTCCATGACGTCTTGTCTTCAATACCAGTGTTGCCTTAGTAACCACCAGTAGCATATGTATTGAACCCGGTTTCTGCCCTAAGGTTGAATTATTGGAGGGCTATTTCTTTTCACCCTTTTTCATATTCAATTTTTTTTCATTCTTCAACCCCTTCAGTGCTTACCGAGACTTCATTACTTGAACCTTGTTGGGTTTATTCCAGTACTAGCTCTGTCTCAGTCCGCACTCTTCCCATTTTCTCATTTTTCTCCTTTTTTCATCATACCTAAGGACTCTACACTCTCTAGTGGATTGTCTCTGGGTAGATCCCTCCGGCACTGGCGGGATCGTGGGAACAAATACCTAACCTCGCCATCCTTATAACTCCATACATAAAGTAAAATGGTCGGTCTTTTGGTACAGTTCATTCTTCCTTGAAACCAATTGAAAAATCATTTGGAAAAACAATCAAGGTACTTGTGATACGAGATCAAAGCATTTTGTACCTTAATAGTTTTGATCATTTAGAAAACCTCCCCCTCAACATGTGCATATGATTTAGAAATTGTTTATGTTGGAATCACTCCTAAACCTTAATCAAGTGTTAGTAATTAATATGTAATAGTTAGCTTAATTATGGCCTTTATGTTTGTTATTAGCTTTAAGCTTATGTAGAAGGCCCATGAGCTTAGGCCCAAGCCCAATAAGGAAAAGGGAAGGAGTGGGAGTGTTGCCCTAGCTCCTTGCCTATAAATACTTTGTATAACCTTCACTTGAAGGTTGGTTGTTCAAGTTATTTCTTTCACTCACTATCTACGCCTAACCGTATCATATATCGTGTGTGTGTGTGTTTGGTTTACTTGTTCAATCGCCTTATCTCTTTCTATCTTGCTTGTGTTGTAAAACTAGTGACCTAATAGTGGTATCAATCGCCAACTAGTTAGGTGAATCGTGTTTGTTTTTGAAGTGGGTTTCGGTCCTACGCTTAAAACACACGTTTGATACTTTGGTACGCTTAAAAACTCGTTTTTTACACTTTTTAATCCAAGATTCTTGTACTTTCAAAGTTTTAAGGTGTTAAAATACTTGTTTTTCGCAAAAAGTTTCAACCTATACGCGTGGACTTAAGTTTTTAAGCTTGTTTTTGAACGTGGGTACAAACCTACGCGTAACTGTTTTGAGTGCTTTGGATCATCAAGTTTCACACTTTTGTGTCTTTTGGTGTTATTGAAGCTATTTCATCACACAAAACTGGTTTAGAAACATCTTTGGGCATAATCATTTTTACGAGTAGAATTACGCGTATGAAAACCCTCTTTCTACGCGTAACTTTATCTGTGGTTTGATCTTCAGTTTCGTGGTTTACTCCGTGTTTTCTTGCTTGGATAAGCCTGAAAATACGTCGACTTTGGATATCTTTTGCACTGTGATAGTGTAAAAGATCACTTGAGATAAAACCCTAAACTTACGCCTAAGCATCAAGCTTACGCGTAGAAATTCCTACGCCTAAGATTCATCTTACGCCTAAGCTCAGTCTTACGCATAAGATAATCCTACTCCTAAGTTTCTACGCCTAACTCTTGTCTACGCGTAACTTTAGTCTTTTTCCTGCTTACGCGTAAGCTAAAACTACGCGTAACTCTTGATTGTTACGCGTAACTTTGGTGTTTTTTACGCATAAGTGCTACTTGGCTATTGTGATTTCTACGCCTAAGGATACTTCATCAACAAAGGTTCATTCGACTACAAAGATCCATTTTTACCAACACAAGTTATTCAACATGTCTCAACCACCATACTCTAACTATTTCCCTTACACTTATCCTCAACAACAACAACAACAACAACAATTAAGTCCCCAACATCAACAATGGAATCAACAACAAGCAATTTATCAACAACAATTTAATCAACTACATACCCCACAACTTGCTGCAATTCCACAACCTCAAATGACTCAACCACCACCAAGTCTTCAAGTTCTACCTTACACAAACTTTTACAATCAACATCCATCCAGTAGTACTATGAGGGAACCAAAATGGTTTGGCAAGATGTGTGAAGCCTTGAGTAGCCAACAATCAATTCATGAAGCTGGCTCACTTGATAGACCTCCAATGGTCACTCCAGGAAACTACGATCAATGGGTGATAAGGTTTTTTAGATTTTGTGATCTAAAGAAGCCACATGCAAAGTTCTTAAAGAAGGTTATCTTGGAAGGTCCTTTTCAGATGCCTACTGTCATTGTACCCACAGATCCAGATGCTACTCCACCAAGAGATGAACAAACCAACATTGCTACTGTTGCAGACTTGAATCCTCAAGAACTTCTACACTATGAAGCTGATGAGCTTGCAATGGAATATATCCTCTTAGGATTACCAAACCCAATTCTTCGCAGTGTTGATACTCAAAAGACTGCAAAGGCGATGTGGGACCATATTCGTCTTCTTATGGAAGGATATGTACTCAATCAGGAGGATTTGGAATCCAAAATTTACTTGGCTTATGAACACTTCATGATTGAACCTGGAGAGACACTAGAGTCTTATCATCATCGATTTTCTGATATAATCAATGACTTGGATAAACACAACATCATTATGCCAAAAATTGCAGTGAATACTAAGTTCCTGAGTAGTCTTGGTCCTGAATGGGAGAAGTATGTCATCTTTCTCCGTCAAGCAAAGAACATGCATCATTCTACATATGGATTGTTGTACGATTACTTGAAACCTCATGAAAAGGAAGTTGATAGGGAAAGGATTCTCCGTGCTCAAATTGCTCCACCTACACAACCGGATAATCAACAACTTGCCTTGTATGCTCAAAATAGTTATTCTCCTCAACCAGCAACTCAACCAACTGCTACAATCACACAAAATGCTCCTTCACAGCAACAACCACAACAACCTCAACAAAATCAATTGGTTCCATACACCAACAACAATGCTCAAGCACTTGTCAGTGAAGCTAATGAGGAAATCGATCCATTCGAAGCATTGCAACAAGGATTTGTTATGATTGCTAATGCTTTTGGCCGTTATACCAACAAATCCAACAATCGCATTCATTCCTCATCAAACACAAGGAATCAAGCTGTTGTGAACAATGGACGAGTTGAAGTTCAGAATCGTGGTTATGGTCGTCAGATGGGCGGTGGTCAAGGGTTTAATGTTGTGGGTAGGAATGACAACAGAGCTCAAGTGGTGGAACAGGGAAATGCTCAAAATGGGTTGAATGGTCTCCGATGCTACAACTGCAATAAGAAGGGACACCTGGCTAATGCATGTCCAAAGCCAAGGACTAAGGGCAGTGCTTACTTCAAAGAGGCTCTTCTTTTGGCTCTTAAGGATGAAGCTGGTGGATCTCTCACAGACAAGGAACAGAGCTTCATGGCAGATGCAGACTCAGATGATGATATGGAGGACTTGCAGACCAACTCAGCAGTTATGTTGATGGCCAATATGCAAGAGCTACACATGAGTGAAACAGGCCCAGTGTATGACACTGATGGCTTGTCTCAGGTACCCGAACAAACCATACTAATCTCTGATCTAATATCTCCGCCAACATCTGAATCCGGCAAGGCTCAGAATGTTCAAAATGAGTCATCCACATCTCATTCCGACGATTTTCAATTAGACCCCGTAGTTACATTTGACGATCAAGATGACCTTTTGGTTTCCTTTGATACTCAAATTGACTCCGTGGTTATACTTGAGGATCTAAATAATGATAATGTTGTGACTCACGTTGAACAAGCCGAACTTTTGCCTCATCTAGATCTTGCTCTATTACTTAAAGACCAACAATCCAAAATTGACGAATGTTGTGCATTAAATCAGGACTTAAAAAGCAAAAATGCACTGTTAACCAAGGATTTTGAATGTTTACAAATGCAACTCAATTTTTTCAAAGCTCAAGAAAAACGTGAAAAAGATTTTGAAGCCGCTTTTTCTAAGTCTCATCAAAATGAAAAATATTTAGAGAGACAGATGCGTGATCTAGCCGCTTCGAAGAATGCTTTGTTGTCTGAAATAGAACAACTGAAACATGAACATAAAAATAAAATTAACGCTCTCACCTTGGAAAATCAAAAAACTAAGGCTGAGTTGTTAACTTGTCAACAAAAGTACTCTGCATACAAAAAGCATTCAACGAATCGAATAGATGACCTTCTGGAAGAGTTTACAACTGTTGTTTATAAACATGGTGAGTCAGTAACAGCTATTGAGAAGTTTACTTTAAAACCCAATCCAAATGGATATGGACCGAATCTTGCTTATTACAAACCTAAGCTTTCTACAAAAACATTCAAACCAAATCCGGAAGTTTCCAGTGCAGAATATAAAATTGATGATTCTGTTATGACTGTTGTTGAATATCATCATCAAGAGGAATTAGATGCTGAAGACGAGAGTCGATCAAAATTAGAAAAAGTTGTTTATAACAAACCTTTTACTTATTCACAAGCGGTCGCTTTCGTCCAACCAAAGGATTCTTCTAACACACCAAGGGTTATCATTAAAACGTCTGAGTCTTCTAATGTTAATCCCAAACCAGATTATGCACAAACTTATGGTCCTTTACCTTCCATCAGTGAAGTAAATTCAAAACCTGAAAATAGCATAATTCTTAGATTTTTTGACATTTTCATGGCTGACCTCAAAACTTTACAACATGAGATAGAATATCATTCTGAAATCAAAGTTCAACATTTTCAATCGCCTCTGGCGCGAGAACAAAGAGACATTTTTCAGAAAAATCTTTTACCTAATGTTAAAAATTTGAAAAATTATGCATTGTCTTGGGAAAAGGAATTTCATAAGGAACTTGGAGTGATGAAGGTCGTTTTTGAGAAAACAGAAACATCTATTTCTAATACTAAACGCAAAAAGAAAATGTTGAGAAAAGATGTTGATCGACTCTTGGAAGATGTTATCTATGCTGATATCCATAATACTGTGTTGCTTAATTCTTTGTCACATGCATCTGATTATATCTCTGCTGATATTGTTGATAATGTTGTTACTGCTGAGAATTCTGATAATGTGCTTCAGATCGAGTCTTTAAAAGTTGAAAATGAACGATTGTCAAACAAACTTTCCAACACAATACGTAGTCTTAATTGGTGTCAAAAAGATATTCATATTCGACAACTTGCTTTTCAAACCAAAATCGCCCAGTTGCATTCAAACAGTTCTAAACTTGAGCAACGGGATGATCAAAACGTGTCTGTTAAGAGTCTAATCTCAAAATATGAACAAGAACTTTCAAAAGTTAAAAAGGAAAATGGTGTCATATCTGATTTACTCAAACAGACTCGTGATGAAGCATCAAATGAACTTGATCACTATCTTGCACACACTAAAGAAGTCATGTACTTTGCTGGAAGTCTTCGTTCTGAAAATCAAGATCTGATTCACACTATCTTTAAGTTGAGAGAAATGTTAGGAAAGTATGAACAACTTCCTCCTACTGTGATTAAGAGAATAGCACCAGTAACACTTAGTAATCGTGAACCTAGAATCCCTACTGCCAAATCACAAGTTGCTAACGTGCTTCCTTCTACTGAAACAGGAATAGTTGCATCTTTTCCAAACGTCCGCACTTCACAACCTAGGAGCACTACATCGAAGAATAGGAAGTTGCGACCTAAGAAAAGATCAATAAGGAATGCTAAAGTAGAAGCACACCCTAGGACTATGAATAAGACTCACGTTGCTTCCACTATAGATATTGCGTCTGGCAAATGTAATAGAAATAGTGCTGTAACGAATGCTAAACCTTTAAGTACTTTTGATATTCAGTCTGATGCACCTTGTGTTATTTGTCGCAAAAGTATGAATTCTGATTGTCATGACAAATGTGTTGCTAAAGCTATCATCTCTCGTTTACGGAATCCTATGACTCGGAATACCTCTAGGCCCACTAATCAGTCTAAGTCTGTGCTTGGTAGACCGCCCTCTTTAGATTCTAAGAAACGCATGGTTGTCCCTGTAGCTCCAGTTTTACCTCCAAAGAATGTAGTACCACCTAGTGCATTCACTATGACTAAAGCAAATAGTAGTTATAGATGGCAGAAATGGATACATAATACACTAGGATTTAAATGGATGCCTAAAATTATTAAAGTGTGTATGTCTCTTACATCTGCTCAGGAACCCTCTAACATTTCGGGTTCCACATCTACTTCTATTCCATCTGTGTCGTCTGTGTGTAATGCAGGTGATACAGATCATTCTCTGGATTGTTGATAGCGGATGTTCCCGACACATGACAGGCAACCTTAAACTGTTATCAAACTTTATTGCAAAGTTCATTGGCACTGTCAGATTCGGGAATGATCATTTCGCAGCTATCATGGGCTACGGAGATTATATCAATGGGAACATCAAAATAAGCAGGGTTTACTATGTGGAAGGCCTCGGTCACAATCTGTTTTCAGTTGGTCAGTTCTGTGATGGAGATTTGGAGGTTGCTTTCAGGGAGAAAACTTGTTTCATTCGTGATCTACAAGGAAACGATCTCATGACTGGCTCGCGTAATTCTAGCCTGTACACAATCTCTATGCAAGACATGGTTGCTTCTTCTCCCATCTTCTTACTTTCAAAAGCAACATCAACAAAATCCTGGCTATGGCACCGTCGTCTCTCACATCTAAACTTTCAAACCATCACCAACCTTGCTCGACACAAACTAGTTGAAGGACTCCCATGATTCCGGTATTCTAAAGATCACCTCTGCTCAGCTTGTGAACAAGGGAAAAGCACCCGTGCTCACTTTCCTTCAAAGATGGAACACAGCTCTCAGCATGTACTTCATCTTCTTCACATGGATTTGTGTGGCCCGATGCGCGTGCAAACGATTAATGGCAAACGCTACATCTTAGTAATCGTTGATGATTATTCCCGCTGGACTTGGGTCTACTTTCTTCGAAGCAAAGACCAAGCTCCACAGATGATCATCACCTTTCTCATGAAAATACAGGTTCAGCTTCGAAACACCGTCCGAATAATCAGAACAGACAAAGGAACTAAATTTGTTAATCAAACTCTTCGTGAATTTTATGAGAAAGTGGGAATCGAGCATCAAACATCTATTGCACGGACACCTGAACAAAACGGAGTTGTTGAAAGACGAAACCAAACGTTAGTGGAAGCTGCAAGAACAATGTTAATCAATGCAAAACTCCCAGATTACTTGTGGGCAGAAGCCGTATCTACTGCATGCTATACTCAAAACTGTTCTATGATTACAAAACGCCACAACAAAACACCTTTCGAGCTTGTCCACAATAGAAAACCGAATCTCAGTCACTTTCATGTATTTGGATCTCTTTGCTATCCGAATAATGATCGTGATGACTTTGGAAAGCTCAAAGCTAAAGCTGACATTGGAGTCTTTATTGGATATTGTGATAATTCTAAAGGTTTCCGGATATGGAATCGTCGGACAAAGAAAGTGATGGAAATGATTCATGCTCATTTTGATGAACTTACGGAAATGGCTTCTGAGTATATCAGCTTAGAACCCGGTCCCAACCGCTTAAACTTTCCCCAAACCCCATCATCAGCTGAACTAAGCCCCCAGCTCACTCGTCAACAAATGGAAAGGTTATTTGCTCCACTGTCCAGTGACGATATTGATGGACGTACTCCAGGTGTATCCGCTGTTTCCGCTGCACAACCTGATCATATCCCTATACCTGATACACCTACGACAACAACTACTGTTGCCGAAACACCACCAGTTGACTCCAACACAACAGTTGAACAAACCGCTTCCAATAATGATGAATCGGCTGATGATATTCTGAATGAAGTACCCCCACCTGCAGATATTGATCCAAATGCGTTCTTTAACCCGTTTGCTAATGAGACTGATGCACCTGATGTCGCGGAATCTTCAACAAGCCATTTGAATCCTCAGAATCTGCACAATGTATACCAACATCAACCCTCCACACATAGATGGACAAAAGATCATCCTCTGGAAAACATTATTGGCAACCCGAATCAACCAGTCATTACGAGACAACGTCTTCACACTGATGGTGAACATTGCATTTATGCACTCACTGTCTGCCAATCTGAACCCAAAAACATTAAAAACGCAATGACAAAAGACAACTGGATTGAATCCATGCAAGATGTGAGGTCACTAGTTTTACAAACACAAGTAATATAGAAAGAGATGAGGCGATTGAACAAGTAAACAAACACAAACACACGTTAGACTAAGACCGGTTATGCGTAGAGTGTAGGTGAAAGAATAACTTGACCAACCAACCCTCAAGTGAGGGTTTACATAAGGTATTTATAGGAGGGAAGCTAGGGCAACACTCCTAGTTTCCATCCTTTCTTAAATGGGCTTGGGCCTAAGCTCATGGGCCTTCTACATAAGCTTAAGGCTAATAACAAACATAAAGGCCATAATAAAGCTAACTATTACATAATAATTACTAACACTTGATTATGGTTTAGGAGTGATTCCAACAATCTCCCCCTCAAGTGTTGGTGATGAACGGTGAAGGCGTTGATGTAATAGTAGCTCTGACGTCTTCTGACATTCTTCTTTCTTGTGAGAGGAATTGCCTTGATTCGAACAATCTCCCCAGTGTAGAGAGATAGTTATCTTTGAACAGTTATGCTTTGACGTCATCTTTAACTTTGTTCTTTGATCATTGTTCTTTGTGGTGAAAGTGATAGTATGTTGTTGTCTGCATCAGTCTGCCTCAGGTCAGCTTCGCTGCTCCTGTGTCTCCACGTCATTCTTCAACATGCTCACACGCTTTTTGACGTTGGAATTCAATACTGATGAAGTTCTCTAAGTCTTTAACTTTGTAGATTCTTTGGTTTGACAAAGAATCATTATGACGGTTGTGTTGCTTTTGAATAGAACTTTCATTAGTGATGATGTTGACGTGAGCATGAGAAGAATCAGCACGATCATCCTGCTCCGGAGCTTCCATAAGAAGAAAACATTTCAAACGGTTAGTTATAAGCAGGTTCCGGCACTTACAAGTTTGAACTTCGAGAGTGTTAATAGCATAGTGTGAAAACACAACTCTAATTCTTACAAAAGCCGTTCCTGAACTGGAGTCCCACAAGTGAGATAACGCGATGTACCGAAGTACATCCACAGTTCAGATGAGTCGCTGAGGTACACCGAAGCATCACCTCACGACTGTAGACCGTTTGAGACACACTCCGCGTAATCCACGGGGAGTTACCGAAGTGACCTGCTGTCAGGGCTGTTTGATGTTGACCCTGGCAGGAGTTTCCATTCAATCACTGAGGATCATAGATGTGAACCTCTCATAAATGTTCTCGACAGATTGCTAAGATCTGTGAAGGACTCGATATGAACCACTGATAATCTTATTTGGTGATCGTCAAGTGATAAAATGTCAAGTGTTCCTAAGAGATCTTTTGATGAATCTCGTGGCTCTAGACTCAATAGTGCGTTTTGGTTTTCCTGAGCGGAGACTAGGGAGAGGGTCTCTTTCTTCAATACCAGCGATCTCTAAGAGAAAGCCAATAGTTTACGTAGGGTTCCCTGTGAGAATGAAACAAGCTTCTGTTGAGAGAAACTTGAGTGGCTAAGAAGGTTTAGTGCATGCGTCACTGGGTCCATGACGACTTTTAATCTTCAATACCGGTGTCACTAAGTGACAACCAGTAGCATATGAATTGAACCCGGTGTCTGCCCTAAGTTGAATAATCTGGAGGGCTGTTTCTTTTCACCCTTTACTTTTCATTTCTTTTTGATTCTTCAACTCCTTCTTTCTCCGATTCCCATTTTCTCCTTTTTATACTCGTACCTAAGGACTTCTAAGTACTAACTATTTGTATTGTCCTTGGGTAGATCCCTCCGGCTCTGGCGGATCATAGGACGGTTATTCCTAACCTTAGTCACCTTATAACTCCATGACTAACCTATGTTGCCATTAAAACCACTGTTTGTGAAACATCTCTCAAAGGGTTTGTAAATGAAAAACATGTTTGAACCACTGTGAGAGATAGGATTTTGCATAAATACTCCCCCTCAACATGTGCTTAATACTTTTAACGGTTAAATGCACAGTGAGGAAAGAGCGCGCACATTTTGAATTGATCCACTCTAGATAGATGATTGAGCTCCAAACAGTCAGGTTTTATCACACAAGCTAGCCACTTGTGAATGGTCAACCGTAATAAAAATCCAAACAGTCTAGAACCAAATGCAATTAAGATCTGGAGAATATAGTGGATTCCCGGGTCGTTAAGTCCCACGGAGACTTAATGATGTTTGAACAAATTCAGATGATAGAATGATCACTAAGGATAATGATCAGTAAAGATTTTGATTGATAACTACACTACTGATTGATTGGAATGAATTTGGATACAGAATTGTAAAACACAACAATCAGATAAAACAAACTTAAACGTACGTATATTAAACTACGTAAACTTATAAAACAAAACGTGAGTTTTAAGAAATAAAAGACCTACAAATATGAAAATAACATTTTTGGAATCCTAAAAATAAAAGAAAATTATTAGAAAAGGAAAATTATTTTTATAACTATTTATTTAATTATTATTAGTTAAAAACTATTTTAAACTATTTAATAATACTCTAAAATATGATAAAATATGAAATAAAGCTAGAAAAATAAAATTATGACTTAGAAAAATCTAAAATATTATAAAACTTATTTTAAAATTAAAAATATATTTTTTACACTTTTTATCTATTTATTACTAATTAATTACTATTTAAAATACACTTAAATACTAGAAAATATAAAATTAACCTGGAAAAATAAAATTTTAACTTAGAAAAATCTAGAATATTATAAAACTAATTTTAAAACTGAAAAGATATTTTTTATGCTTTTAAATTATTTATTACTGATTATTTAATACTTTTAACTATTTAAAATTATAATAAATACTAAACAAACAGAGAAAATTATGAAACTTTTTCTAAAAATATCCTATGATGACAGAAAACTAAGAAAATTATAAAAACAGAATATGCTTAATAATAAGCTGAAAAGAAAAATCAAAAAGCTAAATTCTATTAAATAAATGCTATCACTATATTTAAAAATGATGTTTTTGTGATTTTTATTTTTGAAAACTATTTAACTACTGATTATAAGCTACTTTAATGAAAACAAAAATTTTCAAACTCTAAAATAAGCTGTTTGAATGCTTAAAAGCTCAACAGTGAAGGCTTTGGCTTAATTTTGATGTTTTTTAAAGCTCAAACAAACTTGAAAACTGGAAACAAAGGTAGATTAAGATGCAACAAGCTACAAGCTACTCAAATAAAACTAAAAAGAACAAAGAAGCATACTGAAAAGCTGGAAATAATCAAATAAGCACTTATGATAAGTCTCTCAACCAAACAGGCCTGCAGCCACTTTCTCAAGCAATTTTAGCTTATCAAATAAGCTTAAAAGCTCAAAACAAGAACTAAGGTGTCAAGAGGAGCTGGTGACCTTTCCAAAAAGCCAAAGCTCATACACTATGCTCCAATAATAAGCTCTGTGTGAGCTTGTGAAAATGGTTGTAAAACTGTGCACAGGGCACTTTTTCAGACAAGGACTCAAAAGAAGCTGAAAAATAAGCTATTAAAAAAGCTATCTAGAAAATATAAAAAATACAGTGATGAAGATGAGCAACTAGATTTTAATAACCCAAAAGCACAAAGCTTGAAACTCAAAATTAAGTCCTATATAAAATAATCTATTTTATTCAAAAAAGACCAACTGAAAATTTTGACTTTTTATCTTACACTAATATGTTGACTAAGATGAACTTTAAATCAATACTACTAACTGATTATGTTGTATTAACCTAAATTATGATGAAATTAAGCTAAGTTACCATATTTTAAGCAACTATGATGAGTTTTACCTTTAAAATCTTAACAGTTAACTAGTAAGAAGAGATTAAAAGTATTTTTGACTTTCTATCTAATAAGGACTGGTTTTTCTTGGTTATGTGAGCTATTTAGACCAAGTGTGATAAACAACAAACAATAACACTGCCTTAAACAAACTCTAACACAGTTAAAAAGGCAAATCCAAACATCCTTTATCTTGACTGTATTGAAACTTTTCAAAGGATTTCAAAGATTGAGAACATACCACTGATTACAGACCTTATAGTATCCTTTAATAAGACTAAAGAAACATAAAATAACAACAATAACAACATAAAAACAAGAAATTACACTTATGCTAATAAGACTGTGAAAATGAGATTTTTGCTAACTACAAATTTAAAAGAACAAGCAACTGTTTTTATTGTTATATTATACTTAAATATAACTAAGAAACACAAAAACACAAAGATTTAAGCTATAAATCTACTTATACAGTAAAATGCAAAAGTTGAGTTAAAAGCTTACAAGAGGATTTCCAACTGAAAACACAGAACCAAGAACAAAAGACCACTCCTATAGGCTTACCACTAAGCCTCTAACCCAGGGCAATCCAATATTCACCCTGCTCCAGCTTTCATCACCATTTCTTGTGATTTTTGATTTTTTCACTAATTTTTTTGGTATTTTTGGTATTTTTTGGTTTTTTCTTCTAAACTGAATTTTAAAGGTTACTAATACCTTAAATAAGCTATCTAGGAGCTTATGTGGGCCTATTCAGTCCTTACCAACAACTAACAACATCATTAGAACACATTGAGATTTTGAATAAAAGTAAGATTTTGCATAAACAGAAAATAAGACTTAAACTTGAAATTGATTATCACAAAAGCTTTATTGTACACTAGAAACTTGAAATACAAAGTTCAAAAGCTAAAACATACACTGGAATTTAAATTTAAGCTAAAACGACATAAACTAAGTTAAGTTACACTAGATATCTTCCCACATTGCTTCTCCTCCTCTTTATAAAGATATTTTCAACTCTTTGTCGACCTCTGAGACTTTCCCACTCATTTCCAGCCATTGGATCTTCATAACTCATCATATTCGTCCAAGTGTAATTTTGGCGCCAAAAAAGTCATGAGCAGGTTTGAGCATTTAAAGAAGTTTGGGTGTAAGTGGAAGTGGAGGGGGGTGGTTAAACAAGTGGTGAGGCAGGTGGAGTGTTGAAAAAGTGGAAAAACCAGCTCTGGTATTGGATTTCAGGCATGGTGAGGACGATGCACAGTAGTTCTGGTTTTGGGCGCGCGTTGACCATATTTGACCGTGGTATTAATAATACTAGAGGGGTCAAAATAGGGTTATGGCAGGGGTCAAGTGGTTATTTGACTGGCTCAAGTGGGTTCAAGGTCCAAGGGTCAAGGGTCAATTTGTGTGGGTTGGGCTAGCAGTATATTGGGCTTGGATTTGGTTTTGATATAGGATCCGGTTTGGTTTAGTAGTAATACAAGGACCATTTGTGTAATTCGGCCAAACTTGAGGGACCAAACTGAACTTTTTCCAATGTTATCAAAAGGACCAAACTTGACAAACTTTAATAGTACAAGGATAACATTTGATTATTTTCACTTTTTAAATATCCAAGGACTATTTATGACAATTTTCAAACTTGAAGGACCTTTTCTGCCATTTGACCAAAGATTCATTCAAGGACCATTTTTGACAACTTAGAATATTTCAGGGACCTTGAATGATATTTTTCTTTATTTTTGGATTCCAGGGACTAGTTTTGACAACTTTTGAAACTTGGGGGACTAAAACTGCCAATTTTGCAAACTTGATACGTTTTTCATCTGATTTTGATATTTTTGCATTTAAAACACATAAAACACTTATTTGTGATATTTTCATCATTTTGATGCATTTCTGAGTGTTTTCAGATGTTTTTGGCATTCTAAACGCTACAAAAATGATGAGTATTTAGACACTCATCAATAGATAATCCCCCACGAGACACGGTTACGTTGCGTAGTTAAAGAGATACATTATCAGTTTTTAGGTGACAACTAGCTCTAATAACTACCTTGAAGGTGTAGACAAACCTCGAAAGGTTGTCATACCCGTCAGAGTTCATGTCTACCAAGAGTGTCTCGAATGGTACTTTCTACTTGGACAAGTCCTTTGCGAGACACGTTTACATTACTAGCGAACTAGCTTGAAATTATTACCCGTCCAGGACAAGTCTTTTCGAGTTACAAACAGTTTAGTACCGTCAATTCGTTGGTTAAGTCTGAGGTACACAGATTCATTTGCATTTTGCACAACATATTTCTTATCACACAATTTTCTCCCCCTCAATAATGGCATATGAAAATGTTAATTTTTGAAACGTTTGAGAATAAATATGACCATTTCGAGTGTTGCGGGAAGAGTGACCACTGTGAACAATTTGTGAACAAAGTTTTAATTCAAATACTCCCCCTCAACAAGTGATATAAACGGTTGAGGTTTTGAAAATCATACGGGGAAGTACTTGTTCTTTTGAGCAAAACCTAGAATAATGAAAGGTTTGATAGGTTTTACTCAAAAGTAAGAAGCTTTCGCTCCTTTTATAAGGATTGTGGCACTGAAGCGTACCACAGGGTCCTTTCTTGACAATTACGGGTTGTACACTGTTATGTGTGCACAAGCCATTGACATATATAATCACACATCCAAATTTGTAATGAAAGAACCAATTCAAGGGGTACCAGGAAGTGCAGTGATGTTCCCAGGAATGCGCAAAGGGCGTTGAAAGCCGGTTATGTTAATCCTGGGTCGACCACCAACATAGCTCTCCAATCGTCTGAACTGATCTCTTCTGAACAACCTTTCATCAATCATTGTGATGATACGTCTCACATCCCTCCTATCCTGAGAATTCCAGCGCTTAGGAGACCCAATTTTCTAGCGTATATCCTTCAACCTGTACGCCAATCCGTCCCTAACCAGCTTCAAAGTATGATCCCCGAATTTCTGAAGATCATTACACGCCATTAAGCAGTTTCTTTGAAGTTCACTGCGGTAAACAACTCCGAAAGGTTTGCTGATGAGCGTATATTGAGATAGCTGATTGATGTCGGGAAGATCAAGCGTTGGAGGAGTGAGGTTGACACGCGTCTGATAAGATTCAACAGCCAGCTGGATATCTTCTACACGTTCTTTGATCACGATGCGTCTAATGAAGATGAGAAGTGACTTGATATATTCGCGTTGAACTTCAGTCGAGAATTGTCTCATACGACCCTGTACTTTGGCAAGGTACATGTCTTCGATGTCGTTGAGGGACAAATTCTCAAAGTCAGCTTCGAAGAATGCATAGTCCTGTTCATCTTGTCGTTTGACTATGATATTCTTCAAGAAGGTGTAGTCCCACTTAGACTTGAGATCAACGTGTTTGATGGCCACGATGTCCTTAGAACTGTACACTGCGTGTTGAGACTTCTGAACCAGGCAGCTTTTGTAGTAGATTCTTCGGCGTTCAGGCCAATGATGAATCCCATACAATGCATCTCGGTCGTATGCTTGCACGTTGTCAGAAAACAAGCGATTTGCACGTTCCTCGATAGCTATGCAGTTTAAGTAAATAGCCGCTGGGAATGGAAGAGTCAACGATATAGCGTATTTTCGAGAACCATCGCTACCGTGTAAGAGAAAATCCAGGTCTCTGTTAAAGAAGTATCGGAAGGGAATCCGTGGTTCATCTGCTTGGCCAATGGTCGGTAGGGGTTTGGTCCAATCGGTGTAGTATGGAGGGTTGTCCCTTTGTGTGAAGTCAATGTTTGCTTCCGGATTGAGCCAATCCATGTTGTTAGACATAGCTCGAGCGATGTTCTCAAGGTGATATTCGACCTCGAGGGCGCTTTCAGAGCTGTCTTTTAGAAGTTGAAATGCTTCATTTTTGATTCGCTTCAACTCAGATTTCGTCATTTTCTTCACATGGAACTTTTCTTGCAAAAGTTTTGCGTGCTCCAATGTAGAACCGTCTACCAAGTCTTGACCTTCATTAGGGTAGGGAGTTTGATTGACAAGTGTGGAGAACCATTCAAACTCTTCGGTTTTATCGTCATCTAGCCATGATACGACTTCAGGCTGAGTCGTCTTCTTCTTCTTTTTGGAAGGCCTTGATGATGATTCTGGTTTCTGCACTTGTTTGGGTGAGGTGGGTTGTTGTAGGGGCTCAAGGACCTTTTCATCGTCACCACCCGTATACTCAAAGTAATCACCTGTTTTTTTAAGTCAGGGGTGGTAACTCGGAATCGTCCTGAGGTTTTTCAGTTGAAGAACGAGGAGGGGACCTTTGTTGAGAAGGAGTTCTTTGTTGAGCAGAAGTTCGTTGAGGAGGGCGTTGCATAGAAGATGATTCACCAGACTTCTTCTGACGTTTAGCTTTATCATGCTTATCCTGATCCTTGTCTTCATCGTCTCTAGGACGTTTAGACTTTTCTTCTTCGAATCTACAAGCCTCTTTGAGTTGGAAGTCCAGCAATGCTTGAAACAGCTTTCCTTCCTCATAAGTAAATGTCCCTGATCGTGTGGACATTTGTGTGACAAGCTTGGCCACCAATTCATTATCCGAGAAAACTACAGGATCAGATGGATTGATTGTGACGGTTAAAGGTGTTGATCTTATAGTTTGCTTGGCTATCTGCATAAGATTTGGATATAGTTGTCTGGTAAACAGCTCCTTTGTGACTTTAGGAACGATATTCTGAAGGTAGTTGTTAGTGTAACCTTCGATCATTTCGTTCAGTTCCTCTTGACGATGACTTTTCATGAATTCCTGAATAAACTTCCTTTCTTCTTTCATCTTTTCATGCTCGTCATACAGATGTTGTATGTGATCAGCATAGAAATTCAACTTCTTTTGGAGAATGTCTTTCTTTCTGATTTGTTTGACAGCATTCCCAATACGTTTATGAGCATGAGATATCCAAGAACGAGGTGGTTTCTTTACAGATTTGGATGATGATTTGGTTGATCTCTTAGATGGTGGTGGTGATGAATGAAATGAAGAGTCTGATGATGAGGAAACATGACGAGGCTCGGGGTCCTTAGGCGGTTCAGAAGTTTCCTTCTGTGAATGTGTGGGACTTTCCATAAGCAACTTGTCATAATCATCATCTTTATCTTTCTCAGACTTCTCAGTTTCAGGGTTCTCAAACTCATATTCGATAGTATCCTCCACAAGCTTTTGTTGTTGCAGAAGAGTGGTGGCACCAGATCCCTTATCGGGTCGATTAACCGCATCAGGATCTGGTGAGGAGTGGGCAGCACCACTTGATCCTCCGGGTCCACCCATTTGATCTTTTGCAAATTCTTCAGCTTTTTGAAGGTGACTAACGAATTTAACCGTCTTCCTGTAGGATTAATCCAGTTGCTCTTCTTCATCTTCAGAGCTTTCATCAAATGTCTCAAGTACAGGAGTCTTCCCTTTACTTTTGTCAGCTTGAGGACTTGGAGGTTTTGGAATGTCTGAGACATCTTGTGCAGTTTCAGAATAATGAATCTCCTCGTCTGATTCTGTTCCTTCAGAATTTTCGTCCAAAAGCTTTCTTGGAGGTTCAGGCGTAGAGGATGGAATAGGAGTAGCTTCCTGAGAGGGAACTTTCTTCTTAGGAATAGGTTTCCTCTTTGGAATAGGTTTCCTCTTTGGAACATTCCTCTGACTATCTGTACTTGTGGCACTTCCAGCACTGCCTCTTCTGGTCCTTCGAGTAGGTGTCCCAGAAGCCTTTTCATCAAGGTGTCCAACTTTACCTTCTTTAACGGCTACCCGATACCTTTTGTACGTTTCCAGCTTTTTGATTTCTTCTGTAAGAAGGTGATCGGGTAATTCAGCTCCCTGTTTCTTTGTAGACGTTTCTTTGATTCTGACAGATAGGATGTGCTCAGTCTGGATGTCATGATTATCTGGGTCATTGATTCTCCTGGGGATATCAGGATGAAGTCCAAGAGCTCTCTGAATCAACAGCTTGGTGTATCTGACATAGGGAATTTTGTTGCCAAGCTTCTTCTGAAACAGCATCATGTCTTCCCAAAGCAGTGCTTCGATTATGATGTCCTTCTTGTTGATCAGAGACCAGAAAATCTGCAGTTCCATGAGCTTGGGATGCTCATATCCACTGTCACGACCCGAGACTGATTTGGTGATGATAATATAGAGTGTCCTCCATGGTTGAGGAATATTCTTCAGCTCCACGTGAGAGTGCTTAGTAATGATTCCTGTAGCTTCATCATAACCAATATCTATCAAGAATTGCAGGACAGTCTGTTCAGTAGGGGTGGCAAAGAAGTCGGTTGGAGCGATGTCTGGAATGATGAGGACAACTCGTAAGTCATCAGGAGTGATAGTGACTTGTTTGTGATTAAGAGTCACATTCACAGCATTTTGACCAGTGATCCTCTGCATAGAATCCCAGAATTGTTGTATGTAGATTTCTGGAACTGTGGTAGAGTGTGAGAGCATGTTCTGGTAGGGATGATTCCTGAGAATATCCACTGCAATGAGACAAGAAGATTCAGAGCATGTGAGGGTGTCAAAGTCAACCCTAAGGTTGTTCTTTCCAAGCTTTCTCGGATAACCCTCTGGAAAGATATCAGCAATTATAAGAACTTCTGATGCATCCACATTCATTTGTTCAGCCATGTCGTGATCTGAAATAACATTAGCCAAAAGAACCAACATATCGAAAGACATAATGTTAGTCAACAGAAGGTCTTATTGTCTAGTTATTAAATGTACAGTGTCAATGATTGTTACGAGTCCTAAGTCACTTGTTTTTCCAATAGTCTAATGTCGTCGTGAAAAGTTTCGTGAGTTAGTTAACTTTAAGTTTTAAAGTTTATGTTATCACTTATTGTTCACAACATATCAAACGATTAAGTTTATTAGTGACATTATTGGATTCGTGATGATATGATTAGTTTATTAACAAGTTTGTACACGTAACAATTCATAATGAAGGTCAATCCAGGCTTAAGCGTAGATTCGGAAAAGTTAAGCGTAAACAGTAATGAGATACGCGTAGACGAAAGCTTACGCGTAGGATCCTAACTTACGCGTAAGAAATGTTACGCGTAGGAAAAGGGGACCTTATGCGTAGAGTTTACGCGTAGGTGTATAAGTACCTTACGCGTAAGGCTTACTCGTAAGAGTAGACCTTATGCGTAGAGGTCTACTGTTTACGCATATCCTTCACAGGATACGCGTAGTCCATTGTAGAACCTTACGCGTAACTGTTATGCGTAGGATTATTCTTACGCGTAACATGACTACGCGTAGGGTAATCCTTATGCGTAGAGTTGCAAATGACCTTGATTCTGAGTTTTAAGCGTAGCAAAGCCTGAAATAAATTCATCAAGTCATCAACATTAACACAAAACTTCATTTTAACAACATTTTATGGCATGAACATTCATAGGAAGATTAAGCGTAAAAAGTCATACGCGTAGGTCAAAACCCTAAGGGTTATGAATTAGGCGTATGAAATTTAACCATGGGATTTGCACAAGACATTTTCTGGTAGGTTAAGAGTGTTGAGGGAGTCTTAATACCAAGTTATAACACCTAGTTCATGATGAATCAAAAATACCCAAACTATAGAACTTTAAACCCTAATTCCAAATTGTTAATAATTTAGAGTTTCTGGGTGGTTATTGAGCAGGGATATCATTAATTCAACATCACAAGAACATAACCCAACAATCTTTTTGACCAAAACACTTCACATTCGAAAATACCCAAATCGACTCATAAACCCTAATTTTCAAAAAACCATTAATTTGTGTTTCTGGGTATGTTTAGGTGATGAAAATGTGTTTATTGATGTAAAAGAAACATTTTGACACAATATTTATAACCACAAACACCCATTCTTGATTGAGTGTTCATACGCATATGCGTAGAATACTAAATCAAACATAGATCAAAATTTGACCGTTGGTTTTGTATAAGAATCAAAACCTATGTTTGTAAACACGTTAAGATCATAAAACCACTTACAAATTGATGATCCAAAACACATATTTGTAGAAGGATTATTAGGCGTAGGATTTAAGTTGGTTGGAGTAATAAATGTGAAGTAAATGAGTTAGGTGGGGTGTTTTGTATAAAACAACTTTAAAGTTATGACAGTTTTGGTCCCTCCACCTTTTCCTTTTTCAAACAAAGCCATTTAATTTCCATTTTGGTTACCAAACAAAGTTTTTAGGAATTAAACTTGACGACACTCCCCCTCGACTTAAGAAATAATGAAAGGTTATAAATTTAGTCCGAGGAGTGTCATTTAACCAGAAAATTCAATACTATTGTTAAATGAAACAACCGAGATAAGATAACATGCAAGTACACAGATGTTTTGAAACAGTTAAGAGATAATTTTCTCCCCCTCAACACTTGATCGGAAAAATACTGAATTTTGAAGGATTAAAGTGTTGACGGAAGAAATGTACTTGCCATGTTGAAAGAAAAATAGATTAGAAGAATATTTTTGTTGTTTTATCAGATTTTATAATTTTGTATTTTGTTTTTGAAAAATTTATTTACAAAGAGAGTTTTGGTGTTTGACAGGTTTTTAAGACTGTTTTAGGAGGTCATCCAATTCCTCTTGAGTCAAACACCTCATACCAATCCGGTGGACCAGCTCATTAAACCTAGCGGGAGGCAAGGCTTTGGTGAGCAGATCTGCCAATTGGTGTTCAGTACCCACAAAGTATAATTCAACGGTACCCTGTTCCACGTGGTCCTTGATGAAATGATAGCGAAGATCGA
Organism: Chrysanthemum seticuspe; assembly: GCA_019973895.1. Taxonomy (NCBI): domain Eukaryota; kingdom Viridiplantae; phylum Streptophyta; class Magnoliopsida; order Asterales; family Asteraceae; genus Chrysanthemum; species Chrysanthemum seticuspe. The sequence continues at coordinate 202,734,113 of BPTQ01000005.1, read as the reverse complement.
TGTGCTTTGATTTCGAGTGCTGAACTGAGTTGCACGAGATCGCAATGGCACTCCGATTGTCGCATTACATCGGGATTCTGTCGAATACATAACCATAGTCTTTGAGTTGTGTTCTCATCCAGATGACTTGAGCACAACATGCGGACATGGCTACATATTCTGCTTCGGTTGATGACAACGATGTACAGTCCTGCTTCTTTGATTGCCAAGACACCAGTTTATCACCAAGAAATTGTAGAGCTCCTGAAGTACTTTTCCTTGAGTCTAAGCATCCTGCGTGGTCAGCGTCTGAAAAAGCGATTAGTTCAAAACCAGAATCCTTCGGATACCAGATCCCCAAATTAATGGTTCCCTTGATGTATCGGAGGATTCTTTTAGCCTCAGAGAGGTGGGTTTCAGTTGGTCGCGACTGATAGCGGGAGCATAGATAAACGGCAAAGACAATATCAGGTCTGCTAGCTGTTAGATACATGAGAGACCCAATAATACTTCGGTATTTGGTAGGGTCAACTAATTTCCCATGTAAATCAGCATCTAGCTTCTTGGTATGAGCCATTGGTGTGGCATAAGTGTCACAGGTTGTCATTCCAAATTTGTTTAACAGTTCAAGGGCATATTTGGACTGACTCAAGAAAATACCACGGGGTGATTGATGAACTTGCAATCCTAGAAAGAATGTAAGTTCACCCATCATGGACATTTCAAAATTTTTCTTCATTAGTTTTGCAAAAGCGATTGAAAACTTTTTATGTGTAGACCCAAAAATGATGTCATCCATGTAAATTTGAACAATTAAGATATGTGCCCCGTGATATTGTATAAAAAGAGTTGGGTCAACCGAACCTTTGGTGAAATTATTAGCAATGAGGAAAGATGATAGCTTATCGTACCATGCCCGAGGGGCTTGTTTGAGACCATAAAGAGCTTTGTTCAGTTTGTAGACATGGTTCGGGAACTCTGGATCAACGAATCCTTCGGGTTGGCTGACATAAACCGTTTCTTTCAGTTGTCCATTGAGAAACGCAGTTTTGACATCCATCTGAAAGACCGTCATATTCATATGAGCCGCGAACGCGAGAAATATCCGAACAGCCTCAATACGAGCAACCGGAGCAAAAGATTCTTCAAAGTCTATTCCCTCTTCCTGACGATAACCCTTAGCAACTAGACGTGACTTGTTTCGCATGACGTTCCCTTCAGCATCCAATTTGTTTTTCCAAATCCATTTTAGACCAATGACGTAGACCCCTGTTGGTCGTTCAACCAGTTCCCATACTTCAAGACGTTTGAATTGGTTGAGTTCTTTCTGCATGGATTCAATCCAGTTGTCTTTTGTCATTGCGTCTTTAATGTTTTTAGGCTCAGATTGGCAGACAGTGAGTGCATAAATGCAATGTTCACCATCTGTGTGAAGACGTTGTCTCGTAACGACTGGTTGATTCAGGTTGCCAATAATATTAGCCAGAGGATGGTCTTTTGTCCATCGATGTGTAGAGGGTTGATGTTGGTATACATTGTGCAGATTCTGAGGATTCAAATGGTTTGTTGACGATTCCGCGACATCTGGTGCAGCAGTCTCATTAGCAAACGGGTTGAAGAACGCATTTGGATCAAAATATGCAGGTGGGGGTACTTCATTCAGAATATCATCAGCTGGTTCATCATTGTTGGAAGCGGTGTGTTAAACTGTTGTGTTGGAGTCAACTGGTGTAGGTGCATCTTCAACAGTAGTTGTTGTAGCAGGTGTATCAGGTATAGGAATATTATCAGGTTGTGCAGCGGAAACAGCGGATACACCTGGAGCACGTTCATCAATATCGTCACAGAACAGAGGAGCAAATAACCTTTCCATTTGTTGACGAGTTAGCTGAGGGCTTTGTTCAGCTGATGATGGGGGTTGAGGGAAGTTTAAACGGTTGTGACCGGGTTCTAAGCTGTTATACTCATAAGCCATTGTGAAGAAATTTCAGAATCAGCTTCCCCCCAAACTGACAACTGTCTTTAGCAGATTTGAAACTTTGATGAAGTCTACATTTCCTCTAACTTTTGAAGGTTTCAGTATGCAGCGAAATTTGTAGATGAGCAGTAAACCATACAAAGAAAATCTGACTAATTGCGGAAGATCCGTTCGTGGGTAACATGCCAAAAATCAACAAGATCTTCTCACATATGTAGACGCATCACACCAAACAAACCACGAAAGACGAAATGATACGACTTTCCCCTGAATGTTGTGGTCTTTCGGAATACTAATCACCTGTAAATAAGCAATAACTCGATGCCAAGACCGTGTGTGAGGCATCTTAACATCATATTTGGGTAACTTCACACAAGATCACCCATGAAATTGAGACGATAACTCCAAAGTGATACGTTGGAGCCACATATCGTCTTATTTCAAATGAAATTCAAGAAGGCATTGGGTTTTCGCAAAGAAGCATGTAGAAGAACAAGGAAGCAATGACCACCTACACACTCTCTCCCCCTCGATGTTTTCAATGATTCAGAATCATACACCACGTATGTTGATGATGAATTGAAGACAGCGAAACCATGTATAAGGAGACAGCGAAACCATGTATGTCCAATTGATCGAACAAGTGTGAAGTACCAAAAATATTTCGAGAGAGTCAACTGCTGATAAAATATCTCTGTTCATTATGTTGAGCATCAGCTGTGTCATTGTTGTTGGAAGCAGTGTGATCTTCTGTTATAGAAGATTCGGTTGTTGTTGTAGATTCAGGTGTATCAGAAATTAGAGTATTATCGGTTGTGCAACGGAAACATTCGATACATCTGAAGCACGACTTTTGGCAGAATCTTTAACCAGAGGAGCAAGCAATGTTTCCAATTCATGACGATTAAGTACAATGGTGGAACAGCTGATGGATCATTAAATTTTAGACGGTGAGAAACGGGTCCTACGCTGTTTTGCAGTAGGAGCCATTAGTTGTTGTACCTGCATAGAAAAATAGAAGGGGGGCAAGAAAGAAGAAACATGGATCCCCAAGTGTATCTGGGTTACAGATGTTAGAGGCATAAAGATGTAGTGTCAATTATATTCTTGACACCTGAACATGCTATTTTGATGATTTCTTTTCCTGCCTCAGGGATGGATGTAGAGGGTTTCACACTTGTTATGGTGAAACTACTTAATATCTTGCCTGTAGGAATCCACCTAAGACCAACAGTGTTGAAAATTCTACCCGTTGGTATCCATCTAAGGTTAGATCTAAGGGATGTTAAAACTTCTTTTGGGAAGAATTTGCGTCCTATATTGATCCACCTATTAGGTTTCTGAAATTTTCTAACTGTTTGAGTTAACTTAGGTTTTGGTTTGCCACTACAAGCAGTGTTCAGTAATACACTCGAAGGTGATACACTAGGTCGTGAACCTAAGATTCTATCCTTTTGAAGAAGTGCCCTTTTCCTAGCCTTTTCTAGATCACAGTTCTTGTACGTGTCATGTGAATCATATGAATCTTTACTTTTAATGCTCAATTTAGACACAGTGTTCGAACTAATCCTAGATTTGCCAGGAGCAGCCACAAGTTGAGGTTTAACAGAAACAGGTATAACAGAAACAGGTTTAACAGAAACATGTTTAACTGTTACCAGTCAGAAGTTTACTTGTTTCATTAGCACACCTATGTAATCATTTTCTTTTACTCGTAAATTTCCGAGTTTAAGTTCGTTTCCCCGAACGTGTACAACGAAATGTTTTGTTTGACTCTTCTAATTGACTGTTCTCACACCTATGAATAAAACGTTTTGGTTGTTGGAACCCCTTTAGCAGAGATTTTGGTTAGTCTTTGGTTAGTCAACAGTCTGTAGGTTGACGAAAATTTAGACTTGCAAGTTTTAGCAGTTTTGGTGCCAAAGGGAGGGTTCAACAACTCTTATTAGTAAACTATTTTGGTCAGTGAGGTGTAAGGACCGGATTCTTATTAGGAAGACAAAGACAATTTGTACAAAGACAATTTGGACAAAGACAATATGGACAAAGACAATTTGGAGTTGAACACCGACGAGGACCGTTTAGATCCTAATCAAGCTTGTGACACAGATTTAACTCGTAATTTTCATTTCTAAGTATACTAAGTGTACTGTGCATGTTCTTGACACTAGATCTTTTCCGATCCTTTTCCCGTGAAGAAGTTTTCCTATCTTAGAATCCAAGTGCTGGATCACATAGTGGAAGCTCACATAATGACTTGTGACGAACATCACCGTTTGGTTTTGGATTCAATTGAGTTTGTCAATCTTTTAAAGTCTTTGGATTATCCACCTAGTTATATCCTGCGTTTAAGAAGGGTTTTCTTCAAAATTGTAGGGAATCTAGATTGGAATCTACCTATGGTTGCCCATCTTAAAAGTTGTGACAACCAGAATCCACCTAAGGATGTCCGTTCTATAATTCATCAAAGTGGTATTGTTCACACTTTGGGAGATGTAGGTAGGGACTC
>BPTQ01000005.1:202696873-202729164 GCA_019973895.1 Chrysanthemum seticuspe | reverse complement strand
GTGTTGATGGATCTTTGTAGTCGAATGAACCTTTGTTGATGAAGTGTCCTTAGGCGTAGAAATCACGTGAGAGCAATATAACACTTATGCGTAGAAATCACCAAAGTTACGCGTAAACAGTACAAGTTACGCGTAGTTTTAGCTTACGCGTAAGCAGGGAAAAAAGGCTAAAGTTATGCGTAAACAGTAAGTTAGGCGTAGAAACTTAGGCGTAGGATTACCTTATGCGTAGGACTAGGTCTACGCGTAAGATGAATCTTAAGCGTAGGATTTCTACGCGTAAGCTTATGCTTATGCGTAATTTTAGGGTTTTACCCAAATGATCTTTTACACTATCACAGTGCAAAAGATATCCAAAGTCGACGTATTTTCAGGCTTATCCAAGCAAGAAAACACGGAGTAAACCACGAAAATGAAGATCAAACCAAGGAAAATCTTACGCGTAGTTTTAGGGTTTTGCTACGCGTAGGATTACTCGTAATTTTGATTTTGCCCAAAGATGTTTCTAAACCAGTTTTTGTGTGATGAAATAGCTTCAATAACACCAAAAGACACAAAAGTGTGAAACTTGATGAACCAAAGCCTCTAAAACGGTTACGAGTAGGATGAAACCCTCGTTCAAAAACTAGATGAAAAACAACGATCCACGCATAAAGTTTGAAACTTTTTGCCAAAAACAAGTATTTTAACACCCTAAAACGTTGAAAGTACAAGAATCTTGGATTAAAAAGTGTAAAAAACGAGTTTTTAAGCGAACCAAAGTATCAAACGTTGTTCTACGCGTAGGACCATAAAACCCACTTCAAGAAACAACGATTCACCCAACTAGTTAGGCGATTGATACCACTGTTAGGTCACTAGTTTTACAACACAAGCATCAAGAGAAGAGATAGAGAAGAAAGATTGGTTGAACCCTTATCCAAACACACGAAATATAGAGAGAAAGGTTAAAGGAAAGAGTGAAATAGAAAAGAGAACAACCAACCCTCAAGTGAGGGTTTACATAAGGTATTTATAGGAGGGAAGCTAGGGCAACACTCCTAGTTTCCATCCTTTCTTAAATGGGCTTGGGCCTAAGCTCATGGGCCTTCTACATAAGCTTAAGGCTAATAACAAACATAAAGGCCATAATAAAGCTAACTATTACATATTAATTACTAACACTTGATTATGGTTTAGGAGTGATTCCAACACAAGAAGAAATCAACCAATTCAAACGTCTTGAAGTATGGGAACTGGTTGAACGACCAACAGGGGTCTACGTCATTGGTTTGAAATGGATTTGGAAAAACAAATTGGATGCTGAAGGGAATGTAATCCGAAACAAGTCACGTCTCGTTGCTAAGGGTTATCGTCAGGAAGAGGGAATAGACTTCGAAGAATCTTTTGCTCCGGTTGCTCGTCTTGAGGTTGTTCGGATATTTCTCGCGTTCGCGGCTCATATGAATATGACGGTCTATCAGATGGATGTCAAAACGGCGTTTCTCAATGGACAACTCAAAGAAACGGTTTATGTCAGCCAACCAGATGGATTCGTTGATCCTGAGTTCCCGAACCATGTCTACAAACTGAACAAAGCTCTGTATGGTCTCAAACAAGCTCCTCGAGCATGGTACGACAAGCTATCATCTTTCCTCATTGCCAATAATTTCACCAAAGGTTCGGTTGACCCTACTCTTTTTATACAATATCACGGGGTACATATCTTAATTGTTCAAATTTACGTGGATGACATCATTTTTGGGTCTACACATAAAAAGTACTCAAACGCTTTCGCAAAACTAATGAAGCAAAATTTTGAAATGTCCATGATGGGTGAACTTACGTTCTTTCTAGGACTGCAAGTTCATCAATCACCCCGTGGTATTTTCTTGAGTCAGTCCAAATATGCCCTTGAATTGTTACATAAATTTGGAATGCAAACCTGTGACACTTATGCCACACCAATGACTCATACCAAGAAGCTAGACGCTGATTTACATGGGAAACTAGTCGACCCTACAAAATACCGAAGTATTATTGGGTCTCTCATGTATCTAACAGCTAGCAGACCTGATAGTGTCTTTGCAGTTTATCTATGCTCCCGTTATCAGTCAAGACCAACTGAAACCCACCTCTCTGAGGCTAAAAGAATCCTCCGATATATCAAGGGAACCATTAACTTGGGGATCTGGTATCCGAAGGATTCTGGTTTTGAACTAATCGCATTTTCAGATGCTGATCACGCAGGTTGCTTAGATTCACGAAAAAGTACTTCAGGAGCACTACAATTTCTTGGTGACAAACTGGTGTCTTGGCAATCAAAGAAGCAGGATTGTACATCGCTGTCATCAACCGAAGCAGAATATGTAGCCATGTCGGCGTGTTGTGCTCAAGTCATTTGGATGAGAACACAACTCAAAGACTATGGTTACACATTTGATAGAATCCCGATGTACTGCGACAATCAGAGTGCCATTGCGATCTCGTGCAACTCAGTTCAACATTCGAAATCAAAGCACATCGATCTTCGCTATCATTTCATCAAGGACCACGTGGAACAGGGTACCGTTGAACTATACTTTGTGGGTACAGAATACCAGTTGGCAGATCTTCTCACCAAAGCCTTGCCTCCCGCTAGGTTTAATGAGTTGATCCACCGGATTGGTATGCGGTGTTTGACTCAAGAGGAATTGGATGACCTCTTAAATCTATCTTAAAAACCTATCAAACACCAAAATATCTTTTGTAAATAATTTTTCAAAAACAAAATACAAAAATATAAAATCTTATAAAACAACAAAAATATTCTTCTAATCTAATTTTCTTTCAACATGGCAAGTACATTTCTTCCGTCAACACTTTAATCTTTCAAAATTCAGTATTTTTACGATCAAGTGTTGAAGGGGAGAAAATTATCACTTAACTGTTTCTAAACATCTGTGTACTTGCATGTTATTCTATTCCGGTTGTTTCTTTTATCAATGGTGGTAAATTTTCTGGTTCACTGACACTCCTCGGACTAAAATTTATAACCTTTCATTATTTTATTAAGTCGAGGGGGAGTGTCGTCAAGGTTTCTTTCTTAAAATCTTTGTTTGATAACCAAAACGGAAGTTAAAAGGCTTTGTTTGAAAAAAAGAAAAGGTGGAAGGACCAAAACTGTCAAAATGTTAAAGTCATTTTAATAAAAACACTTTCCACCTAACATTTCACTTCACATTTATTACTTCTAACCAAATAATCCTACGCCTAAGAATCATTCATCCAATCCGTGTTTTTGATCATCAAACTATAAGTGGATTAATGTTTCTAACATGTTTTTAAACATTGGTTTTGATTTTCAAACGAATCCAACGGTTAAATTTACTTATATGGTTGATTCTATGTTCTTCGCATACGCGTAAGAACACATGATCATGTGTTGTGTGTTTGTGGTTAAAAAGATTGTGTCAAACCATTTTCAGAACATCAATGATATCTTTTCTATCCTCAAAATGCACCCAGATACACGAATTGATGGATTTTGGAAATTAGGGTTTATGCGTGGTTTTGGGTACTTTCAAATGTGAATGTTTTTGGTCTAAAAGATTGTTGTGTGATGTTTATATCATGTTGAATTAAAGATTTCCAGGCCCTATAACAACCTAGAAACACTAATTATGTCAGTATTAGGAATTAGGGTTTAATGTTCTTGAGTTTGGGTATTTTTGATTCACTGCAAACTGGATGTTAAGACTTGGTTTATAGACTCTCACAACACCTTAGAACTACCAGAAAATGTATGGTGCAATTCCTATGGCTAGAAATCATAGGCGTAATTCATAACCCTTAGGGTTTTGACCTACGCGTATGACTTTCTACGCGTAAATGTTTAACAAGCTTTCATGCCGTAATCTGTTTTAGAATGAATATATGTGTTAAGATTGATGATATAATGACTTTATTTCAGGCTTGCTACGCATAATACTCAGAATCAAGGTCGTTGTTTCTCTACGCATAAGGATCACCTTACGCGTAGAAAGTTATGCGTAAGAGAAATTTTACGCGTAACTATTACGCGTAAGGTTCTACAATGGGACTACGCGTATCCTGTGAAGGATATGCGTAAACAGTGACCTCTACGCATAAGGTCTACTCTTACGAGTAAGCCTTACGCGTAAGGTTTTCTATACGCCTACGCGTAAGCTCTACGCATAAGGTCCCCTTTTCTTACGCATAACATTTCTTACGCGTAACTAAGGATCCTACGCATAAGCTTGCGCCTACGCATATACCTATTCTGTTTACGCGTAACTTTGCCAATATCTACGCCTAAGCCTTGATTGACCTTCATTATGAATTGTTACGTGTACAAACCTGTAAATAAACAAATCATATCGTCACGAAACCAATAATGTCACTAATAAACTTAAACGTTTGATATGTTGTGAACTATAAGTGATAACATAAACTTTAAAACTTAAAGTTAACTAACTCACGAAACATTTCACGACGTCATTGGACTATTGGACAAACAAGTGACTTAGGAGTCGTAACAATCTTTAACACTGTACATTCAATAATTAGACAATAAAACCTTCTGTTGACTAACATTATGTCTTTCGATATGTTGGTTCTTTTGGCTAATGTTATTTCAGATCACGACATGGCTGCTCAAATGAATGTGGATGCACCTGAGGTTCTCACAATTGCCGATATTTTCCCTAATGGCTATCCAAGGAAGATTGTAAAGAACAATCTCAGAGTAGACTTTGATACCCTCACTTGCTCAGAATCTTCTTGCTTGATTGATGTGGATATTCTAAAGAATCATCCATACCAGAACATGCTCTCACACTCTGCTACTGTACCGGAGATCTACATACAACAATTCTGGAATACAATGCAAAGGATCAAAGGTCAAAGTACGGTGACAGTGACGCTCAATCACAAACAAGTCACCATCACTCATGAGGACTTACGGGCTGTTCTTCTCATACCTGAAATCGAGTAAACTGACTTCTATGCCACACCCACTGAAGAGACTGTTCTGCAATTCCTGCTTGATATTGGCTATGATGAAGCTTCAGGAGTCATCACTAAGCATTCTCATGTGGAACTAAAGAACATTCCTCAACCGTGGAGAACTCTCTACATCATCATCACCAAATCTGTCTCTGGTCGTGACAGTGGCTATGAGCATCCAAAGCTCATGGAACTGCAAATATTTTAGTCATTAATCAACACGAAGGACATCGAACTGGAAGCTCTGATATGGGAAGACATGATGTTATTTCTCAAAAAGCTTGGCTCAAATATTCCTTATATCAGATACACAAAGTTGTTGATCCAGAGAGCACTTGAACTTCACCCTGATATTCCCAAAAGGCTCAATGACCCCGACAATCACGACATGTTGACTGAGCCTATTCTATCTGTCAGAATCAAGGAATCGTCAACAAAGAAACAAGGTGATGTATTACCTTATCACCTTCTGTCTAAAGAAATCAAGAAACTCGAGACATACAAAAGGTATCTGGTAGTTGTAAGATAAGGTAAAGCTGGTCATCTTGATGAGAAATCTCCTGGCACACCTTTACGAAGATCCAGAAGAGGCAGTGCAGGAAGTGCCGCAAGCACTGAAAGTCAAAGGAAGTACCCCAAGAGGAATCCTCCAAGTAAAAGGACTGTTCCCTCTAAAGAAGCTACTCCTATTCCCGAGTCTGAGCCTGAACGTCAAAGAAAGCTTTTGGACGAAAGCTCTGAAGGTACTGATTCAGATGAAGAGATTTTTTACTCCAAAACTGCAAAGGATGACACTCCATTAGTACCGAAACCTCCAAGTCCACCAGCAGATAAAGGCAAAGGGAAGACTCCAGCGCTTGTGTCGTATGATCAAAGCTCAAGCTCAGAAAGTGATGAAGAGCAACTGGAAAAATCATACAGGAAGAAGTTTACAATTGTTAGACACCTTTAGAAAGCTAAAGAATTTGAATGAGATCAAATGCGTGGCCCCAGAGGGTCGAGTGGTGGTGTCCACTCTTCACCAACTCCTGATGCGGTTAATCGACCCGATAAGGGAGCTGGTGCCACCACTCTTGAACAACAGCAAAAGCTTACGGAGGATACTATTGTATATGAGTTTGAGGAACCGGAAACAGAAAAGACTGATGAGAAAGAAAAGTCTGGAAATGATGATGATGATTATACAAAGTTTCTTCTAGACAGTCCAACACGCTCAAAGGAGAAAACCTCAGAACCTCCTAAGGACCCGGAGTCTCCTCATATATCTTCATCATCAGATTCATCTGCTCACTCTTCACCACCACCATCAAAGAAGTCAACCAAATCATCATCCAAATCTGTGAAGAAACTACCTCGATCTTGGGTTTCTCACACTCATAAAAGAATTATGGATGTTGTCAAACAAGTCAGAAAGAAAGACATGCTCTACAGGAAGCTGAACTTTCTTAATCGACAAATACAGTATCTACATGATGAGAATGACAAGATGCAAGAAGAAAGGAAGTTTATCCAGGAATTCATGAGAAGTCATCGTCAAGAGGAACTGAACGAGATGATCGAAGGTTACACTCACAAGCACCTTCAGGATATCACTTCTAAAGTCCAAAAGGAATTGGAGAAGACGGCAAGAGAACATACTCAAAAGTTTCTTCTCGACACCATCCCAGGCATAACCAGAGAAGTGTTCTCCAGACAACTCACTCCAAACATCGTTGCATTGGTTAAACATATCATGGCCAAAGAAGCTGATCTTTCAGAAACTGAGTTACTTGCTAAACTGATAATTCAAATGTCAAAGCGATCTGGAACGTTTACTTCGGATGAAGCTAAATTTTTTGAAGGTCTCCTTGCTTATCAACTTAGATTATCATGCAAATATTCAGCCGATCAACCTAAACGACCAAGAGATGACGATGACAAGGATAAGGATAAGGACTCTGCACCTAAACGTCCAAAGAAGTCTGGTGAAACTTCTTCAATGCCACCTCCATCTCAACGGACTCCTGGTCAACAAAGATCGCCTCCTCGTTCTTCTGCTGATAAACCTCAGGATTCTGAGTTACCACCCCAGACTCAGAAAACTGGTGATTATTTTGAGTATTCGGGTGGTGACGATGAGGAAGTCCGTGAGCCCCTACAACAACCCACCTCTCCCAAACAAGTACAGAAACCAGAATCATCATCTAGGCCTTCGAAAAAGAAGAAAAAGACGCCACAGACTGACGTCGTATCATGGCTAGATGACGATAAAACAGAGGAATTTGAATGGTTCTCTACTCTTGTTAACAACACTCCCTACCCTGAAGAAGGTCAAGATTTGGTAGACGGTAACACATTGGAGCATGCTAAATTCTGCAAGAAAAGTTCCATGTGAAGAAGATGACGAAATCCGAGTTGAAGCGAATCAAGAATGAAGCATTTCAACTGCTAAAAGACCGCTCCGAAAGTGCACTCGAGGTAGAATATCACCTTGACAACATTGCTCGAGCTTTGTCTAAAAATGTGGATTGGCTCAACCCAGAAGCAAACATCGACTTCACCAAACGGGACAACCCTCCATATTACACCGACTGGTCAAAACCTCTACCAACAATTGGCCAACCGAATGAACCGAGGATTCCATTCAGATATTTCTTCAACAAAGACCTGGAATTTCTTCTACATGGTGGCAATGGGTCAAGGAAATACGCTACATCTTTGACACTTCCATTCCCCACAGCAATATACTCAAACTGCATAGCTATCGAGGAAAGAGCTAATCACTTGTTCTCTAACAAAGTGGAAGCTTACGACCGAGATGCATTGTACGGGATTCATCATTGGCCTGAACGCCGAAGAATCTACTACAGAAGCTGCCAGGTTCAGAAGTCTCAACATGCAGTGTTCAGTACTAAAGATATCGTTGCCATCAAATACGTTGATCTTTCATCTAAGTGGGACTACACCTGTCTAAAGAATATCGTGGTCAAACGACAAGATGAACGGGATTATGCATTCTCTGAAGCTGACTTTGAGAATTTGTCTATCAACAACATTGAAGACATGTACCTTGCCAAAGTACAGGGTCGCATGAGACAATTTTCAACCGAAGTACAACGTGAATTCATCAAGTCGTTGCTCATCTTCAGTAGACGCATAGTCATCAAAGAACGTGTAGAAGATCTTCAGCTTGCAGTTGAATCTTATCAGACCCGTGTCAACTTCACTCCACCAAAGCTTGATCTTCCCGACATTAACCACCTTTCACAATATACACTCATCAGCAAACCATTCGGCGTCGTTTACCGTAGTGAACTTCAAAGAAATTGCTTAATGGCGTGTAATAAGCTTCACAAGTTTGGAGATCATACCTTGAAGATGGTTAGGGATGGATTGGCTTACAGGTTGAAGGATATACGTCAAAAGATTGGGTCTCCTAAGCGGTGGAATTCTCAGGAAAGAAGGGATGTGAGGAGGATCATTAAGATGATTGATGAACGGTTGTATCGAAGGGATCAGTTCAGAAGATTGGAAAGCTTTGTTGGTGGTCGACCCAGGATGAACATCACCGGCTTTCAATGCCCGGTTCACACTCCTGGCAACATCACTGGACTTCCTGGTACCCCTTGAATTGCTTCTTTCATTAAAATTTTGGATGTGTGATTCATTATGACTATGGCTTGTGCACACATAACAGTGTACAACCCGTAATTGTCAAGAAAGGACCCTGTGGTACGCTTCAGTGCCACAATCCTATAAAAGGAGCGAAAGCTTCTTAATTTTTGAGTAAAACCTATCAAACCTTTCATTTTTCAAGGTTTTGCTCAAAAGAACGAGTACTTCCCCTTATGATTTTCAAAACCTCAACCGTTTATATCACTTGTTTAGGGGGAGTATTTGACTAAAATCTTTGTTCACTAAATTGTTCACAGTGGTCTTCTTCCCGCAAAACTCAAAATGGTCATATTTATTCTAAACTATTCAAAAATAACATTTTATATGCCATTTTTGAGGGGGAGAAAATTATTTGATAAGAAATATGTTGTGTTTTGCTCGTGTGAAAAGACTTAACCCATGAATTGACGAGATCTGAACAGTCACACATTGAAAAGACTTGTCTTCCAAGACTTGTCCGAGTAAATTGTACCTATTCGAGAAACTCTTGATAAACATGAACTTTGACGGGTTTGACAACCTTCCGGGGTTGTCCACATCTTCAAGATAGTTACTAGAGCTAGTTGTCACCTAAAAGCTGACAATGTATCTCTTTAACTATTCAACGTAATCGTGTCCTGCAAGGAATTGTCTATCTTGAGTTGATCAATTCAAAAGTGTGCGCTCTTTCCTCACTGTGCAGATTTCCGCTAAAACTCTTAAGCACATGTGGAGGGGGAGTATTTCTGAAAATCTAAAACTCTTGGAGTGTTCAAACATGTTTTCATTCACAAACACTTCGAGAGATTTTCAAGTAAATGGTTTTATGGCAACATAGGTTAGTCATGGAGTTATAAGGTGACTAAGATTAGGAATAACCGTCCTATGATCCGCCAGAGCCGGAGGGATCTACCCAAGGACATCACAAATAGTTAGAATTTAGAAGTCCTTAGGTATGATTGTAAAAAGGAGAAAATGAGAATCGGAGAAAGAAGGAGTTGAAGAATCAAAAAGAAACGTAAAGAAAAGGGTGAAAAGAAATAGCCCTCCATATTATTCAACTTAGGGCAGACACCGGGTTCAATTCATACGCTACTGGTTGTCACTAGATGACACTGGTATTGAAGATTAAAAGTCGTCATGGACCCAGTGACGCATGCACTAAACCTTCTTTGCCACTCAAGTTTCTCTCAAAAGAAGCTTGTTTCATATTCACAGGGAACCCTACGCAAACTATCGGCTTTCTCTTAGAGATTGTTGGTATTGAAGAAGGAGACCCTCTCCCTAGTCTCCGCTCAGGAAAACCAAAACGCACAATTGAGTCTAGAGCCACGAGATTCATCAAAAGATCTCTTAGGTACACTTGACATTTTATCACTTGTCGTTCATCAATAAGAACTTCAGTGGTACATTATCGAGTCCTTCACAGATCTTAGCAATCTGTCGAGAACCTTTATGAGAGGTTCACACTTGTGATCCTCAGTGATTGAATGGAAACTCCTGCCAGGGTCAACATCAAACAGCCCTGACAGCAGGTCACTTCGGTAACTCCCCGTGGATTACGCTTAGTGTGTCTCAAACGGTCTACAGTCGTGAGGTGATACTTCGGTGTACCTCAGCGGCTCATCTGAATCGTAGATGTACTTCGGTACATCGTGTTATCTCACTTGTGGGACTCCGGTTCAGGAACGGCCTTTGTAAGAATTAGAGTGGTGTTTTCACACTATGCTGTTAACACTCTCGAAGTTCAAACTTGTAAGTGCTGGAATCCGCTTATTTCTAACCGTTTTAATGTTTTCTTCTTATGGAAGCTCTGGAGCGGAATGATCGTGCAAATTCTTCTCATGTTCACACCAACATCAACACTAATGGAAGTTTTATCTTAATGCAACACAACAGTCAGAATGATTCTTCGTCAAACCAAAGAATCTACAAAGTTAAAGACTTAAAGAACTTCATCAGTACTGAAATCCAACGTCAAAGAGCGTGTGAGCATGTTGAAGAATGACATGGAGACACTGTAGCAGCGAAGCAGACCTGAGGCAGACTTGATGCAGACAACAACATACTATCACTTTCACCACAAAGAACAAAGAACTAAAGAACAAAGATAATGATGACGTCAAAGCATAACCGTTCTAAAGAAGACAATTTCTCTACACTGGGGAGATTGTTCGAATCAAGGCATTTCTTCTCAAAAGAAAGAAGAATGTCAGAAGACGTCAAAGCAACTATTACATCAACGCCTTCACCGTTTTCATCACTAACACTTAGGGGGAGATTGTTGGAATCACTCCTAAACCTTAATCAAGTGTTAGTAATTAATATGTAATAGTTAGCTTAATTATGGCCTTTATGTTTGTTATTAGCCTTAAGCTTATGTAGAAGGCCCATGAGCTTAGGCCCAAGCCCAATAAGGAAAAGGGAAGGAGTGGGAGTGTTGCCCTAGCTCCTTGCCTATAAATACTTTGTATAACCTTCACTTGAAGGTTGGTTGTTCAAGTTATTTCTTTCACTCACTATCTATGCCTAACCGTATCATGTATCGTGTGTGTGTGTGTTTGGTTTACTTGTTCAATCGCCTTATCTCTTTCTATCTTGCTTGTGTTGTAAAACTAGTGACCTAACAGTTTAGCACATGGAGGCAAGAGGACTTTGAAATATTTTCTTTGATCACTATTTTCATAGAAAAAGCCATTTGATTTTCTTGGTAAATTCTCCCCCTCAATATGTGCATAGGATATTTGAGATCATTTTATCACATAGAGGAAAGAGTTCTTATGAAGCACATTTACGATCATACAAGCCATTAAGAAACCATTCGCTCCCCCTCAATATGTGCATCAATATATGAAAGAGTTTAGCACATATTAGAGAGAGCCAACACATTGAATCAAATGATCACCTTTTATCAAATTTCATATTAAATCACAAATTCTCCCCCGATCAAAAATATCAAACCCTTTGAGATTTTGGATCCCAAGTGATTTAATAAGGTTTTTAAAACATGGGAGAAAATGTGGCCAGGTTTAAATACTCATCTTGTTTTTGGATAAATCCTCCTCCTCAACATGTGCATTGTGTATATTGAAATCATTTGGCACATGGAGGCAGGAGTGCCTTTGAAGGACTAAAACCAATTCCATTAAAACAGATTTGAGATTTAAATCACGATCTAACCGTGTGGCCAGGTTTAAATACTCATCTTGTTTTTGGATAAATCCTCCTCCTCAACATGTGCATTGTATATATTGAAATCATTTGGCACATGGAGGCAGGAGTGCCTTTGAAGGACTAAAACCAATTCCATTAAAACAGATTTGAGATTTAAATCACGATCTCTCCCCCGATCAAAAATTTCAAACCAATTGAGATTTGTGATCCCAATTGATTTAAATCATTTAGAAAATTTTGGGGAAAGACGTGGCAAGATTTGATTTTGAAAAATGACAGATAAGGGCCATTTTAAGACATTAAAGATTGTTAGTGTCAGGTATGATAGTTTTTAAGAGATCTTTAAGAAAAATAAAACAATTTCATAATCAAACAAGAACAGAAAAATTTCATTTTGAAAGATCTTTGAGTTTTAAAGAAAAATCATACCATGACATAACATTAAATCTTTAGATCACCACTTTTTGTTGTACAAAACGGACTTGATATGAAGAAATATCGTTTGAAAGTATATTATTATAAATCACTCTCCCCCTCAATCGATGACCGTAGTCGTTGATTGAGTGACTTAGGTTTTGATAGAATGAAGTCCGGTGATTTTCAAAATTTAGACCAACTTATTTTCAAAACAATATTTTTCCATTTTCAAAACACTTTTATCAAATATTTTGAAAAATTGTTTAAAAATGGTATCCTGCACAAAATACGTTAGGTGGTTGAGCCGCTTTTGTTGTTGTTGCTGTAGTGTTTGGAAGAAAAACCGTCTGCTGATGCAGTGAGACTTCTTACGTTGCATTTTAATGCCAACTGAGGTCAAATTAAGCTCCGTTTCTTCATTTGCTGATGAAGAAACCCATCTGCTGATGCAGTGAGACCTCTTACGTTGCATTTTTCCATGCCAACTCTCCATAGAAGTCCAATTAAGCTCCGTTTCTTCATATGTCAACACAAGATATAGTTACCCTTTCCTTTCGGCATCCAATCATCTTCATTTGTGGGATCCGGATCGGGAACATGCTTATAAACCATCTTATCTGCATATGTTAGTAGACATACAAACAGATATATGGTAGTCGACAACACCCAAACAGCAATCGACTAATAAAAGTCAATTCAACATGTCAATCAGATCATGTAAAGGCATGGGAATAATGTGTTTATCAAACTCTAATCATCTAATCCTAGCAATCATATCCTAGGCAGCTAGTCCTTCAACGTAGGTTAACATCATTTTTAATTAAGCATATTAGGATAATTAGAAAAGCCCGATAGATGATATAAATTTGAAAACATTCTCCCCCTCAATCAATGACTCATTTTCTGAAAAGTTTAAAAGCGCTGAAGTCATTGATTGAGTTTGCAAATTTTTACTAAAGCTCTGAAACTGATTGATTTACAAGCAACTCAATTTACCACCATTTTTGAAAAACAACAAATATTTTTCTGAAGAATTTTAGAAGGAAAAACATTTTTGTAGGAACAGTAGTCCTTCGACATACTTTCCTTGTTTTGTTTTAGGATAAGTGCATGAAATTTTGAAAAATGGTTTAGCGCAGCACTTTCCTTTCATTAAGAGCGGGTTGCTATCGGAAATAATAGCAAGCCATAGTATTAAGCACGGGTTACAGTCTGAAATAACTGCAAGCCATATTTTGAGACATGTTTAGAAAAGAATATTTACACCTCCTGTTCGAACTTCATCTATGGTCCCGTGCCATTATTGAATGGCATTTCTAAGACCGCAGATGTTATCGATACCAGAAGACATGTCATGTGAAAAACAATATTTTTGGTATTTTTAAATTTTTCTGATTTTTATGGGTTTTTGTTGGTTTTATATTTTTCTATTTTGTTTTGCTGGTTTTATATTTTTGTATTTTGTTTTTAATAACTATTTACAAAGATAGAGAAGATAATATAGTATAAGAAGATGATGATATGAGTACCGAGATAAAGATATCGAGCAGCACGTCGTAGAAGATAGAATTCGTCATCTCTTAAACATCCACCACCAAAGCTTCCGAGGCTCCAGAATAGAAGATAGAACATGAGCCTTTGAGAAAGAGAGACTTTGGCAGCTTCCCCCCAAACTGAAAATCCATTAGATGAGCAGAATCGAAGCTCTATTTCAAGCTTGCCTTAGCCAGGTGCACAGAGAAGCACACCATTATCATAAATCCCGCTGCTCCTTTTAAGAACGATAATCGAGACTCTTCGTTCGGGGTTATATCATCAACAAGAACAGCAATGCATCATCCCACATTTGAATACCTCTTCTCAAATTCCATTTCCACTGAAGTTTGAAGCTATGCATCCCCAACGAGTTGTCAAGAGACCACTTCCCCCAAGTAGATGAATTGATGCAGTCAGTCTCTTAGACTAGAGCTCACAAACCCGAATACACATACCCGAAGACAAAGAAACTTATACCATCGAAGTAGCAGATTAAGTCCAATAGCCAAAGAATAACCCCGATGTATACTTTTCTCTCCCCCCTAAAGAAAGTGTATAAAGCTCAAGAACCCGAAGTACCCGAATGCCCAACGAGAGAATAACCGATAACATTGAAGAAGCAGGCCGAATCACTGATTATCTCTGCGGATGACAATCTCTGCGGATGTCAACTCCGGTATAAGTGATTATATCTCTGAATCACTGATTAAGCACTCAAGTGAAACAGCTGAGCATCCCCAATGTACACAATCTCTCTCCCCTGATGATTGCGATAATCATCGAAATCATCACACACTTGTGTACCTCTTTTATCTTCAGAAACTAACACTTCCGTCTCTTCCCCCACATAGTTGGAATAAGAACACTAAACGCCATGAGTCAAACCTTGAGTTTCTCTGCGGTAATGACAATAGTCTTCCATGGATATCTTCAATCACTTAGAAGTATTAAGCTCATCAAGATTACTCGCGTTTAGATACGTGTCTCCTTCCCCCTTGCTGGTTTTGATACTTCGGAATCAGCAACACACTATAAGCTCATGTACTAGAAATCTTTTGAGAAGAACATCATTAGCTCAGATGTATCTGTGAGAATCAACTTGCTGCAGAATGTGAGCAAGTCTAATTTGGGGATTAAATCAGACATTCCACCCTCCCCCAATTAGTACTCTCCCCTAAACCGACAATCGGTTTAATAAATGCCCAGATTAAGAAGAAGTCTTTGGATAATCAAATGCAACTCGTCTTTAGTCTTCTAACATATAGCAGAAAATGTAGAACCGACTGTAGACTCAACCTTCTTCAAGATTGTCCAGTTGGGGAATAGATAGTTAACATCTTCATCTCACCAAATGCGTTCCAATTACCTTATATGTAGCAAATCTCCTTAACTAAAATCCCTCCCAATCAAACAAGAACAGAGAGATGTTCATCAAAGAAATCAGCCCAGCAGTTAGAAGCACTTTGTCATTAATCATATCAGCCCGTGTGAAGATGTCAACCAACGGCTCTTAGAAGAAACTACATGTGAAGATGATCCGATAAGAAGAAGATCGGTTCTTACATGAGTTAGGAGCCGTTTGACCATTTATTCTCAGAAATCAATCAACCATGCAGTAAATTCACACTTCTTCTCCCCCTCAAGAATTGCATACGGAGTTGCAATTCTTGATTGAATAAGTGAATATCTTCAACAAATGTAGTCTATTCACACTTCTCCCCCGCAAAATTAGCACATGATGTCACCATCGTCATTATAGTTGAGCAAGTGGAATAAGAAAACAATCAACAGTAGCCCGGTTCACTTGATGACTGAAGCGCATAAAAAAAGTATGAAGCATTTTGATGTGAATGGTCATAATAAGAAGATTTCTCTTCTTCAGAAGATAAAGCGCACTGAAACGTACACTTTTCTTTTCTTTAGAGTACGAGGCTTAAACTGTTGTGTTCAAACGTCATCAGAAGATTTCTCTTCTTTATAAGATAATGCGCACTGAAATGTACACATTTCTTTCCTTTAGAGTACGAGGCATGAATTGTTGTGTTCATACGTCATAAATCTCTCTCTTTTCATCATCTCTTGGTAAAACATGTAATCACCTGATGCAAGTTTTACTGACCAGGTCTTAATGTTTATAGTGTCTCGCCATACCTATGGTCTACCCTAATGCACTAATGGGCAGTGTACCCGGTCGTGTGTAGTGTAGTAAATGGTAAAGCTGAGGTCGTCCCAAGAGCTATGTGTGTCGGATAATTACTAAGTCTAATTGTCACAGAATATTAATGGTTTGATAGGGTTTTAATTAATTAAACTACTAATGCACAATATAAAAGCAAATAAATGGTAGAAGGGAAATCAATAGAGGAATAGTGGTCCTAACCTAGTTAATCCTCCTAACTAGTTATGTCTACGTCTACCTACTTCCAATTACTTCAGGTGGGGTCAAATTCGAGAGGACAACATTTGGTCAATTCGCCCTAACCTATCAGCAAAGATGCCACCACAGGAGAAATCAGGCGCACCGTCATAAGTCCTGTTATTCCTGGTCCCCTAAGCCGAGTCATTAAGTACCGCTACATGCTAGATTCTAAATAGTGAGTGCCCGGGCGTTAGGAACTTAGACACTACACCCCCCAATTCTTAAGTTCATCCAAACGATAGGTGATCAGTTGGTCAAATCGCACAAGTAGAAAGGGTCGTCAGTTGGTCATATCTTACCCTTCCCGTCTCAGTCCGCTCACCTAGGGTCAGTTGGTCATATCTCCTAGGCAATTGGCCTCTATCACCATTCAAAACTACCGAAACAGGGGTGACTACCAAAGAACTATGCATGCATACACTTAGAAATAATTGTACGGAAGTAAAGGTAAACGCAAACAAAACAATTAAGGAATCATAACTAGGCTAGCACCAAACGGTGCTTAGCTGCTCATATTAATCATGCACATCAATTCAATATTCAAAGGTACGAAATACATGAATTGAAAGTAAAAGAAATAATAAACGCTAAAGCTTATCGTAATGGTGTGACTTCTCCCTTGGAAACAGCTCCGTATGCTTCCCTAGACCTCCCTTGAGCTTTTTCCCACGTTCTCAGAGTGTTGTGTGTGGAATGGGATGCTTTGAAATGCTGGAATTAGTGGGGTATTTATAGGCCAGGTCTGGGTTACGGCGTAACCAATAGATGAGTTACGCCGTAACCTTCTATTTCTCCGAAAATGCACTAGATCTGCTAGTTACGGCGTAACCTTATAAGTGGTTACGCCGTAGTCTTCAATAAACTCGGTTACGTCATAAGTGTTGCAGTAGTTACGGCGTAAGTATCAGCGGCGTGGAACCTCTTTTGACTTAATGGAGTTACATCGTAACCTTTGGGAAGAGTTACGCCGTAACCTATTGATAAGTTGGACTTCTGGGTCACGCAATAGTTATGGCGTAATGTGAGAGATGAGTTACGCCGTAACTTCTTCAAAATAAGCATAATGTGGTAAATCTTTAGTAACGTCTCCATTTCCGCACCTCTTTAGCTCCAATGCTCGTAATTTATCTGAAAGTCTAAAACAATGGAAAACAAGCGTAAATCCATATAAATGATATAAATAACGAGCATTAACGGGGGAAATTGACACTTAATATTCAGGACTATTTGATGTTATCAAATATCCCCCCACTTGAAATCTACTTGCCCTCAAGTAGACCTTATTAGATAGATTCCTAAAAAGATATCTCCCAAAACCTGGAAAATATGAGTTTACAAATCCCTTATGCTAGAATAAAACAAATCCGAACACCTCACAAAAGGGGAACAAAAACTCAAATCTCTCAACTATTCTAAGTGTCAATTTCAGGGTGATCACTCAATCGCACAGTCATAGCATGTATTCTATCATAAGCTTGGCGGTTACACAAATCTCCACCACTAGAGTTAAGGGCTAAACAATTCTCGAAGGCAATATGGGTAGACACGACAAAGGTTAAGGGGTGACTCGTCATTACTAACATGTCACGGCGAGGTGGACAAAATCAATGATACATGACCAAATCCTTGGCCAAGACACCAAAGATTGCTCGCTGCATCACCTAGACACGCTTCATGACTAAAGGGTAGGATAAGACATGGGATATATAATTGGTGTAAAATGAAAAACAAGCAGGTAGTCTATATCTACAACTAAGTCATCACCACTTACCGTCCGCCCAAAGTTCAAGCTTAGAAGTCTAGAGACCGGATCATGAAATGTAAGGTAGATGTGTCATTAGAGGATGTCGTGATGGGCACACTACCTTTTCTTCTTCAGTTGGTATAACTCCAACTCCAATTTTCCAATGTGACCGAGGTGGCCTCCTCGATACTAAACAATAAAGCTCATACTATAGTGCTTATAACATTGCACTTTACAAAATCATAACTCAATCAACTTTTTTTTTTTTTTTTGAATCAAACATGATAACATAACATCCCCCCACTTGAGATGAACAATTATTCGGGGGGTCTTCAATGATCTTCATAATTGTTGTCGATGAAAGCGTGATTTCCAAACCTTTCCACTTGAACCTTGAACTTAGGCAAATGATGACTTCCCAATTACAAATAAAGACTACAGGGTAGGCTAAGGTGTAAGGGTGTAACGAAACAATATATTGGGGTGACAAAATGAAAGGAATGGCTCAGAAGGGTGTATCTAGGGGTATCTTGCACTAACAGGGAGTGCAACAAAAGGGTTTCACATGGGGGTCGAAAAGTCGAGGTGACTAATCATAGACTCACAATGGTAGGCTGTTTGGGTGATAATCCTATAATACTGCCTTCTAAAACTGAAAAGTCCAAATACATCGAGCTAACTCAACATACCTCGTCTATGGTCTCGAAATGATGCAAAGGCCAAGTTCTAAAGTTTACAAGCTACCGGCACACTCATAATTTGGTGGATTTGGGGTAAACTATTGGAAATAGATAAGGCTAATCTCACCATGTAATATCAAGGGTTGTATGTGCTCGGCTAAGGTCTAATCCAGTTAGGTTTGGAAAAACTTGTCAAAATTTTAAAAATGGCATAATTTTTCAAAATAAACTAGAAAAATGAGGGCGAAATAAAGTTCAAGAGATAATTCTACTCCCGTCCCCCCACTTGAATTGTACAAAGTCCCTTTTGTACTAGGCATTAAAATAAAGGTGAAGAGAAAGGTAGAATTAGAGCGAGAACTTCCCTGAAATTTGCTCCAAAAAGAAGAAGGCCCACGAGAAAGGATCGTGCCTTCGTTTAAGCGTCATGAACAAACTTCAATCCCTGAAATCACAATACCGACAAGCATAATTCTAAAAAGAAAAAATAAAATGAAAAACAAACCTAACTCACTTTCGTAGGAATCGCGGTTGCATTTAGCGAATGCAACAAGCCTTTTAAACCACTTGGTGTCCCAAGTGGATAAGTGAAGTCTCGTGAGGGTTTACAGGGAACACACCCACAAAGTTCATTTAAAAACTAATACAAGGTTACTGTGTTTTAAAATGAAAGAATTAAAGCAGAGGAGAGTTACGTCGTAACTCCTATGAGAGAGTTACGCCGTAACTGGCAAAACCTGGTATGAGCTGTGAAGCGAATAGTTACGGCGTAACCACTGAGATGGCATTACGCCGTAATTGGTAATGCGTCAAGAATTCTGCTGCGAAAATGATGGTTACGGCGTAATCACCAAGATGAGTTACGCCGTAACTCTGTTCAGATCAGCAACTGCAGCAGTAATTACTTCTTTGTCTCCTGCAAAAATGGTTAGAAAACACAAAACCCAACAGAAAGGAAATAAAAACAAAATAAAGGGATAATTCGGGTTGTCTCTCGAAAGAGCACTTTTCTTTATTTACGAGTCTTTAAGTTAGACTCAGAGCCGCGGGGCTCCTATGGGGGTCTTTGAACTTGCCCTACTTCCATCATTCGTTGGTGTTCATTCATCCAATTATCAAGCCTTTTTTTTCTTGTAGAATTATTGAGCCCAAATGTTCCCAACTTATGTGAAAACCATTTATCACATGATTCTCCATGGTCATCATCTTTAATAATAATATTATCAGTAATGCTGATGTTTGATCTTGTTCTGCCTATGATGTCAGTGATATGGTTGCACCCATACTGCTTGATTAGTTCCTTAATCAATTTCGAGCTTCCAAGCTTTAATTTGTACCAATCTTCCAATGTTAATTCAACATCATGTTTCTCTCCCTTATGAGGGTAAATCCATTCATTAGCTTTTCTGTCACATTTTTTAGGGCGAGTGAATGGTGGCCATGCCGATTCGCATTTTTTGGTTGACATCGAGTTGCAAAAATGTTTGTTAGAACTCAGAGTTTCCTCAATGCTTTGAACAATTTCATCCTGTTTCTGCTTACAATGATCAACACTTTCTTTACGATTATCAGTAATAGGCTTAGAGTGTAGAGTGGGGTTTAGTGATTGAACATTATTAGAAATTTCAGTTTTTGGTTTTAAATGCTCATTCATACTAAAAGTTATTCGTTCCTTTTCGGTCCCCAAGGAAATTTGCTTTTCAAAAACCATAATTTGAGCTCTACAAGTGGCCAAAAAGGGTCTTCCAACAAGCAAGTTGTAAGCCTCCCGCTTTCCCATGTCAATAACTACAAAATCGGTGGGGAAGAAAAATTTTTCAATTTTCAAAAGCACATTGTTCACAATCCCCCTCGGTACAGCCTTAGAGGAGTCCGCCATTTCAATCATAATAGTTGTTTCTTTTAAATTGGTAAGTTTGATTTTTTTCGAATAAAGTAGTTGAGATAAGGTTAACCCCAGCCCCTAAATCAGCTAATGCGGGAATCTTAATGTTACCAATAGTGCAAGGGAGAAGAAAACTTTCCTGGTACTGCAGCTTCTCAGGAAGTTGGCTTGGTAGGAACTCGTCGTCTTCAGCTTTATCATCCTCTCTTAGGTAGATAATTCCGGAGAGATCATTATTGATAGAGGATGTGCATTGCTCCTTTTTTGCTTTATCCTGCGCAAATATGGCTTTGCAGGAAGTGGCTTTAGCATTACTTGTTGCGAGGTTCTTAGCTAATTGCCCAATTTGTGTTTCGATGTTCTTAATTGCAGCATCTTGGTTACGTAGGTTCATATTGGTGTCCTCCTTTACTTTGACCATCCATTCCTTGAGCCTATCTTCCTTTTTTGTCGATTCTTCAATGTGTCGGTGCATTATTTCTTCAAGGCTAGGTTTAGGAAGATTATTGTTGATTTTTGTGTAGAACCCAGGGGATTTTTCATGGTACCTAGGTCCGTGATTATTGTAGCTTTTGAAAGGGAATTCTTTTCTTTAGTTCACGTCACTGATCCTTTTAACTTCTTCATTGGAGGAACATTCTTTAGAAGGACGAGCCCCATCTCGTTCTACTTGAATGGAATGCACATTTTCCTTGAGCTTCTTCGTTTCTCTTCCAAGGCTTTCTAATTTGTTGTTTATTGCTGCAAGGCCCTCAATATCATTTTTTTACTACGGTTGCTTCCTCCATTGTGCCATTTGTGATAGTGGTCTGACATTTTTTGAATAGTTTCCAAAGCCATGGTGGGTGTCATACTAGGAATTGGCCCTTGAGAATCAATCATTTGTCTTGAAGAGATGTTCAGTCCCTTGTAAAAGACGTTTACTTTTTGTTGGTTGTTAAGCTCGTGAGTAGGGCACTTGTATAACAATTCGTTGTATCTTTCCCAAGCTTGGTATAATGTTTCATCACCATTTTGCTTGAAGTTATGAATTTCTTCCATTTGCATGGCCGTCTTTGATGGAGGACAGTATCTCTGAATGAAATATTTTTTTAAGATAGGCCAAGTGTTGACAGTCCCTGCAGGTAATCGATCGACCCATCTTTTTGTAGCTCCCGTAAGAGAAATAGGGAATACTCGTAGCATTATAGCATCGTGTGAGACTTTGGGGGTTTTGAATAGGCTGACAATGTATTCGACGTTGTCTACATGTTCATGGGCATCATCGGCGATGCTTCCAGAGAATTGGTTTGCACGTAATTCCCTCATGAATTAAGGTTTGATTTCGAATTGACCATCTTCTGCAATGGCTGGCCTTACAATCCCTGGCCCTTGTTCTTCTCTTGTCAATGCCAAATATTCCTCAAGAGTGAGGTTAAGGATGTTAATGGCTTCCATGGTACCTGAAAACTTGAAATATGATCGTGAGAAAAGTTTTTTTTTTTTTTTTTTAAATGAAATGAAAGACTTAATATTAATCCTAATATAGCTCCCCGGCAGCGGCGCCAAAAACTTGATGCAGGTTTTACTGACCAGGTCTTAATATTTATAGTGTCTCGCTATACCTATGGTCTACCCTAATGCACTAATGGGATGTGTACCCGGTCGTGTGTAGTGTAGTAAATGGTAAAGCCGAGGTCGTCCCAAGAGCTATGTGTGTCGGATAATTACTAAGTCTAATTGCAACAGAATATTAATGGTTTGATAGGGTTTTAATTAATTAAACTACTAATACAGAATATAAAAGCAAATAAATGGTAGAAGGGAAATCAATAGAGGAATAGTGGTGCTAACCTAGTTAATCCTCCTAACTAGTTATGTCTACGTCTACCTACTTCTAATTACTTCAGGTGGGGTCAAATTTGAGAGGACAGCATTTGGTCAATTCGCCCTAACCTATCAGCAAAGATGCCACCACAAGAAAATCAGGCGCACCGTCATAAGTCCTGTTGTTCCTGGTCCCCTAAGCCGAGTCATTAAGTACCGCTACATGCTAGATTCTAAATAGTGAATGCCCGGGCGTTAGGAACTTAGACACTACACCCCCCCCCCCAATTCTTAAGTTCATCCAAACGATAGGTGATCAGTTGGTCAAATCGCACAAGTAGAAAGGGTCGTCAGTTGGTCATATCTTACCCTTCCCGTCTCAGTCCGCTCACCTAGGGTCAGTTGGTCATATCTCCTAGGCAATTGGCCTCTATCGCCATTCAAAACTACCGAAACAGGGGTGACTACCAAAGAAGTATGCATGCATACACTTAGAAATAATTGTACGGAAGTAAAGGTAAACGCAAACAAAACAATTAAGGAATCATAACTAGGCTAGCACCAAAGGGTGCTTAGCCGCTCATATTAATCATGCACATCAATTCAATATTCAAAGGTACGAAATACATGAATTGAAAGTAAAAGAAATAATAAACGCTAAAGCTTATCGTAATGGTGTGACTTCTCCCTTGGAAACAGCTCCGTATGCTTCCCTAGCTTTTTTCCACATTCTCAGAGTGTTGTGTGTGGAATGGGATGCTTTGAAATGCTGGAATTCATGGGGTATTTATATGCCAGGTATGGGTTACGGCGTAACTAATAGATGAGTTACGCCGTAACCTTCTATTTCTCCGAAAATGCACTAGATCTGCTAGTTACGGCGTAACCTTATAAGTGGTTACGCCGTAGTCTTCAATAAACTCGTTTACGTCGTAAGTGTTGCAGTAGTTACGGCGTAAGTATCAGCGGCGTGGAACCTCTTTTGACCTAATGGAGTTACATCGTAACCTTTGGGAAGAGTTACGCCGTAACCTCTTGATAAGTTGGACTTCTGGGTCACGCAATAGTTACGGCGTAATGTGAGAGATGAGTTATGCCGTAACTTCTTCAAAATAAGCATACTGTGGTAAATCTTTACTAACGTCTCCATTTCCGCGTCTCTTTAGCTCCAATGCTCGTAATTTATCTGAAAGTGTAAAACAATGGAAAAAAAGCGTAAATCCATATAAATGATATAAATAACGAGCATTAATGGGGGAAATTGACACTTAATATTCAGGACTATTTGATGTTATCATCACCCCATTATCATAAAATAGGCTCTTTGTCGTGACAGCTGATGGAGAAAACTCAATATGATGAATTTGACCCTGAAGTAAACTAACCCGAACTCGTGACTTAAACTTGCACATGTGTAACAAAGAGCGGTGTCGAGAATTCATGCCCATTTGAATCTCTAAGTACTCTATACTCTTCATCCAACCAATCATCAATTATAAGACGTACATCACCTCTTGAAAATCCACAATTGAATGTGACACTGAGCACTACAACGTAACTCCTTAAAGTGATAGTTATTTTATGGTGATAAGAGCCCGATTTTCACAAGTGGTAAAAGAAAAGGAAAAAGTCACCCAACAATAACTAGATTTCCATGTCTTCATTTTTGATAATAAGCTCGAACAAGGATCTTGAAGAATCTTCATCCAACCATCCCCGATACCTTCAGATACTAAGTACACTCGCCCGTGATAATTCACTTCAACCTCAAATAAATAATAGTGAATTAACCCCGTTGTCACATCTTGTTAAAAGCTCAAATCTAGCCTCCTTTGACCTTTAAAGTGAACTATGATAATGGTTCATCCCGATCATGGTTTAATAAGCTTAACCCCGTAAAACTTTGTAATAACCAAACTGCCAAGAAGACAATCCAAACAGTCACCCAATTCATGAAGTACACCCTTTTATCCCTTCTTCGAAGCAGAAATCGTAGTACCAGCATCAAATAAGATCCCGAAATGCACTTTCCTTTCTCCAGGATGGTTCCATCATTACGGGATTTTACAACTCTATGGTTTAAACCGAGAAATAGTTACTTTCGCGGGATTTTACAAAACCAAGAATAAACCGTAAGATAGATCCAGAAATGCACTTTACAATTACCAGGATGTTTCCATTGTTACGGGATTTTACAAGTCTATGATTTAAACCGAGAAATAGATTCTTTCGCGGGATTTTACAAAATCAAGACAAAACCGTAAACAATGTTGGCTTGAATGTGTTATGACAACTTTGGTTTCGGTGAATATCTGTTTTAGGAGAACATGCAGTGGTTCATCAACGGTTCATTATCCAACATCAACAATATCATCAACCATCCAATAAACACTTAGGTAAACACATCATTCACGCATTCTGTCGGTTATTGCAGTGACAACATGGTGAGGTAAACCCGATATGCCAAACTTGATCATGAAGTGAACTTCCCCAGATTTGTTACTTAAACTTGTACTAATCCTTGTGAAGAAGAAACGGTGTACCCAATGTATAAAAGCTCTTGACATTCTCAACTGAGTGAGACACCGAAGTGATAGTTACGTTGTGGGTTAAGCGAGAAAGAATCACAACCGTAATTAAATAGCCAAGTCTTTATCACCTTCTATAAACGCCCAAACAAGTCATCTTCGCAGAAGGGTAGAAAGAAAGAAGACGAAATAAGAAAACGTGCCCGGAAAACCTCACTTCAAATTCAAATAAGAAATACCGTACAAACAACCCCGTAGTCAACCTTGTTCAAATATCAATTCAAGACGTGATAAAATATTCTCCGTGAAAATGCATAAACCAAAGTATCAAACTCCATACACCAAATCTCAACATCATACCCAATCTCATCATCAAATATACAACTCAAGCCCGGTCCATTCCATTAGTTCCGCATTCAGTAATCTCATGACTTAACACACACATTACTTATACCTTACAACTCTTAAAAAGCAATTTGCACGCCCACCTTTTGTATGTCAAGTCCACATTTTATCTCAATTCACGGCCCAATAATTCGTTGAAGCCCAACTCAGAAAATGTGGCCCATGTATCAAAAAAAACGAGCAGCCAATACATCCATTATCCAAGCCCAAAGCAAGAATTATTACTCGGTTGGCTAATGTTACCTCATCACGGCCCAATTTATGTTTTTGAAAAAGCCCAAACCATCTCACCCATTCAATTAATGTTTTAAGTGAACCATCACATTAGCCGGTCAAGCACAAGATCGGAAGCCAAAAGCCCATAAGGCCACGATCCATTAAAAATTTGTTCCACCGGTATAACATACATACCCTAATCCAACGAGTATAAAACACAATGTAATCACACACTAACCCTAATATTTCTCATAACTACTCCGCCTCTCTTCCTAACTTATCTCATTCTTAACCCTAACCACATATTAGTATTTTACACAGCCCCTATATCATCACTCATACTCATAAACGCTTCAATCAAACTGATAAGGAAATCATCAACATCAACATCAGTAGTAAAACCAATCGTGTACCATTCTCTCACCATGGAAAAACCATCTAAACTAAGCACATCGATCCTTGAAACCAGTTTTCATTCCTCGCCACAGGGTTGGCTAGAGTATCATGGTCACCAAGGAACACGCCACAGGGATGGCAAGAGGTGATGAATCGGACATAACGGTCTAGACAAAGGGTCTCGGGTAAGATTTGTTTTTGTGATGTGTACGTTTGTGATGACTTGATGTTAATGATTTTAAAAAAACGAACAAGGGACACGGATATAACATAATTGTTACCATCCAATTACTTGATGTTCGACAAATGTTATTTTGATTAAGCTTTCAAAGTCATGAAACTGGACTTGTAATAGCATAGAACGAATAATGACAAGAGAGATAACACCTTTGTTATCTTCTTTTTCATAAAGATTCGGACATGTATTGAAGTAGATACTTCACACAAAGATCGATGATGAATATTCTGAGATCAATTATATTATCCATTCATATTTCATTATGACCGAATATGAAGGAGAATGAGCCAATTAATGGTTTAGTTCAAACTTCAATAAATTATGATATTGTACCAACATAGATCTGTGATGATGAGATTTCGTGAATAAGGCTCTAGTTAGTCTCGATATGTGAATAAATGACACGAAAGTTATTCTGAGATCTTGCTTTTAATTGTTGCATTGAGTCATGAACTTGAGATAGGATTACTTAGATTCGTGTAGAATGATGTGTGATGAATGATTGTAATTATGTTGTTGAATGAAGTAGTAGTCATGATGCAGATGTTGAGTGATACTTTATGATCCATGGTTTTGATTTGTGAATGTGGATGTTATGAATGAATATGAGATAACTTCTTTTACTGCATAGCCATTCAAAACGCGTCCAAGTTAGATAAATCGCAACATTTTTTCAAACCTCAAAGTTCTTGTCCTTTGACAACTCGCTTCACTTTGAAAACAGAAAAGTCGCATCTTTTCTTAAAACGGATCCACACAAATCGCATGTTTTAAAAACTGATAAACCGCAACATTTTAGATCATTAATAGACAAAACGCAACATGAGTCAAAACTCCTATGCAACACAAATCGCATCAGGTTCGATGTATATGAATCTGGACACATTTGTACAAATCGCATATTAACAGCACTTTAACAGCAGGACAAATCGCACCTAAGAGTATCACTTTTAAGCACAAAACAGACGCAGAAAAACTATTTGCAGCAGCAGAAAACAATCAGCAGTTTGAACATGACAAATTCAAAACATGAAACAGCACAAATCGCATCCAAGAACAGGCATTTAAACAGTTTAACAAACCAACATAAAACCAGCTTAAAACTTGTACATAACTCATAGAGCCAACTGATTAAAGGAAAAGTGAACTAAAACCAGTAACAAACACAACTTGACACCAGATTCGAGCTTGTTAAACCATTCAAACAGTAACAATCATTACACAACAATATCAAACCGCCGCCAAACATGTACACAACCCATACAAACCGCATACAAGTCACATGAAAAACAGCTCAAAAAACCATGAAATAAACGACCCAAATCAACACAAACAACAAAACCTAGGCTCTGGTACCAATTGTTAGGATATTGTGACAACTCGTACTTTCAGGTCATTTCTAAAAACAATTCATGCTTCACTATTTCATCATTTATCGTAAACTAGGTTTACGAGTATCAAATTCGCGTAACCTTAATGGTTTAGCTGCGAATTCATGAACAATCATCAAGGACATTTCATATAGACTAGGTTTAGTCTACATTTCATTGGCATCATTATCATCATGTTAGTTCATTCATGATTTTTCATTTCACATTAAACGCGTAATTTTCATATTAAATAAACACTATCGCGTAATTAATTATTTTGAACAATTGATCCATTACTTCCAAACATTATCCCGATATATTTTTATACTTACATTAAGTTTATAAAAATAATATTATGAGTTTACCCAATGTTTTAAATTTATTTTGTATACAAATTGTTAAATTTATATTATTATGACGGTTTTCTTAAAAACTACACGATAATTATTATTTCACTCAAATTTTGCAAGAAATGTATTTTTATAATTTTTATGACCTCAATATATTTTACTTTGACTCGTTAAAATTTATTTTTAGCTAACGCTACCCTAAATGCTCAAATGTATATACAAGTTACTACTTACCTTCAAGTAACTTTACATTTACTTTACTTACACATTTACATACATAATAATAAATAAATAAAATATATATATATATATGTATTATTAAATACATACATGGTGACTCACCAAAGATATGCAAGATTTCTTTCACTTATATAATTCTACACTCCAAGTTCTTACACATTTCAATCAAATAATTCAAAGTGTAAAAAGTCAAGTTCTTCTCTCTTTTTCTTCTCTCAAAACCGGCCACCATAAGTGAGTAAGAAGGAGATCACCAAAATTTCTCAAGTCAAGTTTTTAACAATCTAGATACACTCTTAGTTAAGGTTTTGAAATAAAAACCTAGGGTGTTTAAGATTAAACCCTTGTTCTAATCACCTCATCAAGTTAACTAGTAAGCATATCATGTCCATTTTTCATCTTTCATATTTATTTCATATTCATTACATCATATTTGAGTTAACATGCAAGACTTATGGATGTTTATACCACTTTTACATTGTTATTAAGAGTTATATATAAATATGTCATCCTATAATTTTTCCTTGTAATATATCACTCTTGGTGATGTCTAGGAACCCATGACACCCTAATAAGGTGTATGGTAGGATTAGAATAGCTTCGGAGTTGTTTTGAATTGGTTAGAATAGGTTTGGCGCGAGAAAAACTCATTTCGACAAGTTTAAAAAAGGGTCTGATCTTATTTTCGAAATCTGGAAAATCCGACAGTAGATAAAAATTTTTGGCCTAGATATTTAGAAAATATACTTTAAAACGAAACCGTGGCCGCTTGAACGGATTAAAACGGAGCTATAACGAAGAAGATATGAATTTTTCAAGTTTGTCGACGAAATATATAAATCCTGAAAATTTCAGCATGTTACGTCTAATTTGTACGAGTCAAAAATGAGTCTTAAGCGTTATAAATTATTTCGACTTACCAAAAATATATTAGTATACTTTGATACGAAGCTAAGGACATATAATACGTAGAAAACGGATTTGTAAAGATTAAATTATACACGTTTACACAAAATTGCCGTAACTTTATTATTTAAGAAAAACTATTATATTTCTATTAGACAAGTGTTACGGTAAACAAGTGACTATGTTGAAGGTCGTTTTTAACATTGACGTAGAACTTTTTATAAAGTGATGTCTTCTAGTAAAAGTAAGTTCACCAAGCATATTTTCCAAAATGACCGACCGTTTGTCAAACGGAGTTGTAATGAATTAAATACGGTTACTGTTAGGAATTGGAAAATTTCTTAGTGAAGAGTCGGTCTCCCCATATGTTATCTAGCTTAAGTTAGCTCGTAGACTTGTCATTAGTTACGTTATTTAGTAGTTTATTTATTAGTTTGTAGCGTAGTATAGTTTAGTGCAACACCGTGGAGGAAGGACGGGTCTTTACCCACTGTATCCCTGATCCACAGGCCGATAGGAGGTCGTATTTCTTGTAACTATAAATACCCCTTCCATCCATGGAAGGGGTGGTGCTTCTCATAATCTAATATTCAACATTTGTGTAACTCTCTAGCAAGAACACTCTCTCTCTCTACTTTCTCTCTCTAAAATGGAAAACATGTATTTTGATCTCCCAAGACCACCCGAATCATCTAACACAATAAAATAACGATCCTACAATTGGTACCAGAGCCAGGTTATGGTGTTGTGTTGATTCTTTGTGGTTTTGATTCTTGTAAAAAAATCTGTTTTTTGTACTTTATGATGGTCGGAATAATTTTTTTCGAGTTTACTTGTGGTTTACAGTTTCTTTACATGTTTTTGTATCCTGGTTTGGTTTAAATGTTGTCATGGTGTCATCTTTTTATCTGTCTTGCGTCAAATACTTGTCCCTTTTGTGTCAAATACTTGTCCTTTTTGCACCAAAAGCTGAATATATTAATGGTCAAAATGGTTTCATCATGGTCAAACTGCGGTCAAACATTGATATCAAATGGGTCACATGATGAATTTTTGGTTTAATCTGGTCATAATGGGTCAAAAGGATTCATTTTTAATGCAAATTTTTCTGGTTTCTTTGAATATGGACGGTTCTTTTGGTCGGAATACTCGCCGGAAAAGTAAAATGGTCAAATATTCTTGCTGGCGAGTTAGTCTAATCAAGCTAGCGATTTAACACAAAACTGTCCAGATGCAATGAATCTTTTTATAGCGACTTGTCTTTACAAGTCGCTACGACTCAGCCGTGGCGAGTTAGCCGTGGCGAGTTAGCCGTGGCGAGTTAGCCGTGGCGAGTTAGCCGTGGCGAGTTAGCCGTGGCGAGTTAGCCGTGGCGAGTTAGCCGTGGCGAGTTAGCCGTGGCGAGTTGTGTAAAATGGTTTTGCAACAGAAAGATAAGAAGAAGTAGATTTGACCACAACCACAACATCTGTAACCATTTTCCATACCCCTATCTTTGAAACAACACGACACTACATGATCTCAGATTTATTCGTGTACTCATAAAGAAATTTCAAGACTATCGAGAGTCCTAAACATGAAATATTCAACCATCACAGATCCTTGCTCAAACAACTCACATATTCGAAACAAATAGTAACTCATGAAGTGCTATCAAGAATCGATCTCAGCCGTTCTTTGTCGTGAGCAATTTATGCCATAAATCTTAAAGATCGTGTCACGAAAAGAAAAATACATCACTGATCGAGTTGCTTTGAAGACAATGTTTTTTTTATCCGAAACTGAGTTCGAAAAGGATTTATAACAATTTTGTTAAAATCGTTTTCGTGTTTCGTTTTACAAAAAGACTCAAAACAAAAACATCAAGACTCTAATCGTTAATAAAAACCCATATGATCTCAGTTTATTTATCGTGGTTCTTTTAAGAAACATCAAGACTTACAAGAGTCCATACACACGAAATAATCTTACATCATTGATCAAAAGAAGACTCTTGATAGTATACGAATCAATTAATTAGATGAAAACCATTTTGAGGGTTAACATCCTATTGTGATTCGTTGGTGTGATTTAATACAATACTGAAACGACAACCATTTATAAACCTACCTTGATGCCGTGCCATCCCTGTGGCCACGTTGATGACTACCTCATACCAACCATGTGGCAAATCAAATCTGAATCTAAACCATCCCTGTGGTGAGCCATAGCCTGTCCGAATGATGAAGGACTAACTGACCTTCCTTGTTATCGTGTGATACAGTATTTTTGTGATTTGATTTATGAGTGTCGGAATGATAAGGGAGGCGGATTATTTTGATTTAGAGGATTAGGGTTTGATAGCAGATTCATGGATGGGGGCGGATTGTGTTGAGTGATATTAGGGATTAGGTCATATGAGTGTGTGAGTGAGACTTTATATTATCCCGAAATTAGGGTAAGAGGGTGGATAACCAGTTTTTGGACACATGGGCCTTGGGAAAATGATATTTGATTTGGGCCGTATAATTTGAGTGCTGTTTGGGCCGTGTAAGCAGTAATGGTGTTTTTGTTTTATGGGTTATTAGTTAGATAATGGATCAAATGGACAAGGAGATGTGGTGTTATAACATTAATGGGGTTGAGTTTTTGACCAGACGAGTTGGGTTTGAAGATTTAATCATATTTTGGTATCACATTTTTGGGCTAGAGTTGAGACTCGCATTCATTATACAAGGCTTATCAATATTAGTTAATCAAATTCTTCTTTTGGATATATAAAGAATTTGGAATATGAATGGTATGACAATGATAAAAACCGGATGTTAAGATATATCTCACGTTTGTATTTTGAACCGAGTGAAATTTTCATTGTGGGACTAGGTTTTGCTCATAAACCGGGTAATATTGGACCTTATGCCGAGAGAAGGTTATTTGTTGCTAAATCTTATTTATGACATGTGTTTTGAGATGCGTTGGGCTTGACAAAGTGCTTCTACGGGGTTGTTTGTTCGGTATTTATTATTTGGATTTGAAGTGAGGTTTTCCGGGCGCGTCTACTGATTTTCGTTTTCTTTCTTTCTACACTTCTGCGTAGATGACTTGTTTGGGCATTTATTGAGGATGATAAAGACTTGGCTATTTAATTACGGTTGTGATTCTTTCTCATTTAACCCACAACGTAACTATCACTTCGGTGTCTCACTCAGTTGAGAATGTCAAGAGGTTTTGTACATTGGGTACACCGGTTCTTTTTCACGAGGATTAGTACAAGTTTAAGTAACAAATCTGGGGAAGTTCACTTCATGATCAAGTCTGGCATATCGGGTTTACTTCTCAATGTGGTCACTACAATAGCCAACAGAATGCGTGAATGTTATGTG
>BPTQ01000005.1:202667466-202695988 GCA_019973895.1 Chrysanthemum seticuspe | reverse complement strand
TATGATGCGATGTTTGATTATTTATTTGATGATTTATTGCATTGATTACTGTTCAGATGCTCGATTGAATTCGATCTATTGTATACCCCTCTGGCTGAGAAGTGATTCTTTAAAAGGTTAAGGATTGTTAGAGGGGGATTCCCTCCAGTGGGGTACAAAATGTAAAGCTTAGGATCGTAAGATAAGAACTGTAACAAGAACTCGAGCGTCTGAACTTAAGAAGTAAAAGCGTTAGAAACACGAAAACATCACGTTGAAGTTTCAGGCGTAACTAGACATGAAAGTCACCTCCAGAAACTTGACTAGGTGTAGAAACTACTAGAAGCTCGAAAGAAACTCTAGTATGGATGATCCAGAGAGATTTACTGTGGCTGATGATCTCAAAGAAAGCTCGAAGATCATCAAAGATGTGGATCAGTTCAAAGACCTCCACTGAAAGTACAGATCAATGCGGACTTTGAAGTTGCACTACAAAAGCACAAAGATTGCGAAAATGAAGAATTCAAGTCTGCGAGCTCAAGAACAATGTCAAGAATAGAATGCTAGGATTCGAAATGTAAAACATGGGGTGACCTCCCTTAGGGGGAGATTGTTAGGAATTGGAAAATTTCTTAGTGAAGAGTCGGTCTCCCCATATGTTATCTAGCTTAAGTTAGCTCGTAGACTTGTCATTAGTTACGTTATTTAGTAGTTTATTTATTAGTTTGTAGCGTAGTATAGTTTAGTGCAACACCGTGGAGGAAGGACGGGTCTTTACCCACTGTATCCCTGATCCACAGGCCGATAGGAGGTCGTATTTCTTGTAACTATAAATACCCCTTCCATCCATGGAAGGGGTGGTGCTTCTCATAATCTAATATTCAACATTTGTGTAACTCTCTAGCAAGAACACTCTCTCTCTCTACTTTCTCTCTCTAAAATGGAAAACATGTATTTTGATCTCCCAAGACCACCCGAATCATCTAACACAATAAAATAACGATCCTACAGTTACTTCAACTTTGCAGAAAACCACCCTTAAACTATATTTTGGACAAAATTTCCATACTTAACCTATATTTTTCTCTATGATCCAGACCTCTAGGATGAAAACTTAAATGCTAAAACTTTGAGATAATGATACAAGCTTCCCAAAACCGTTGAGTTCGTTTCCTAACGCTCGACGTACACCATTTTAAGACTAGCTTTTCGAGGCCGTTTTAATCACTTTCATGGAAATTTCAACGATGTTATTTTACGACGAAAAGTTATAATCTCTTAATAAATCACTAAATGATTATCGTCGGATATCATTCCAATATAAATACTTGTAAAGTAATTTATGAATTGTCAAGACGTTAAAAGATTATTTTTCGACGATAAGTATTATTTTCAAAAATTCACAAGTGGTATTGATATCATACGAATTGCATGCATAACATTACATCATAACTTATCATATATCATATCATTCCTAATAGGTTCAAGTTAGAGATTCACGCTACATTTCAGTGTGCTCACTTTTGTCATCGCATCACTTCATCAAGTGAGTTTTCATAGCCCCATTTTCAATTGTTTTGTACCATTTTTGGGGGAGATACATGCTCAACTACTTGCTTTTATTTTTCACAAGTACTTTATATTTTTAAGGATAACTCCTATCATGATTACCATCGTTTCAAAACCGAATGTTGTACTATATCAACTGTTCTTGTTTGCGTGCTATAGTTATACGTCGAATAAAGTACTATATCAGTTGACTACTGATACATTGAGTCATGTACTATTGATTATGTGCTATAGTTCTACGTCGTATAATGTTCTAAATCAGTTGACTACTGATACATTGAGTCTAGTCCTATTGATTAAGTGCTATTGTCCTACGTCGAGTTAGGTACTATTGTGAATTCATTTGACATCATGTGTTTGAACATAAACTATACACATTTTGGCAGTGGGTTGTGAACACACAGGTTGCAAGTTTTGTATGGGCGGAACTTGGAACTGGGTGGATTTACAATGCCTTTGCTGCATAAACGATTTTGAAAGGCTTTACATTTCAACACAAACTCTATGAACTCACTCAACCTTTGTGTTGACACTTTTAAGCATGTTTTATCTCAGGTATCTAAGGCATTCACTTCATGGCATGCATGTGGACATATCATAGAGTCGCGGTGACGACGCGTCTCATTTGGGTTTTATGAACTTTAAAACATCGTTTGAATTGTAACAAACTTATTTCCGCACAAGTTGATTTTCATTTGGGACCTATACTTTGTAAACTCTGATTATTTTATTAAATCAAACGATGTATTTTCCAAACGACACTTTAGGTCGTTCAATATAACTGTGATTGTGATGCTATGACAGTCAATCCCCAGGAATTCCATTCCGCTGCAAAACAGGTAATTTGGGGGTGTGACAGATAGTATATTTATTGTGTTGATGATTCGGGTGGTCTTGGATGATGGAAATACATGTTAGCCATTTGAGAGAGAAAGAGATGAGAGGGTGTTTTCTTGGTAGAGACTTGCTTAACAAATGAAAGGTTAGATTATAAGAAAGCACCACCCTTTCCAAGGATGGAAGGGGTATTTATAGTTACAGAATACACGACCTTCTGACGACCTGTGGATCAGGTATACAGTGGGTAAAGACCCGTCCTTCCTCCACGGTGTTACACTACGCTAAACTAGGCTAATAACTAACTAATAAAACAGTAAATAACGATATGTCTACGAGATAACATATGCTAGACTATAGATGGGGTGACCGACACTTCACTATGGAATTTCCAATTCCTAACACTCAGAGATGTGTTCAGTACTACTGGGCACATCAGGGAGTCCAAGCATGCTCTTTAGAGCTTGGCTTTCAGGCTCTAGAATCCTTCCAGAATCGAAATTTGGAAGCTTACTCTCAGGATTAACCCATTCAATCCAATCACTGGGTTTGGGAATAGTCAACATATTGGTAATCATGCCACCAGACACAAATAGTTTAGGACTCTGGTCTTTGTTGTGAGAGTCAGGAAGATGATCTTCACATAAGACTCTCTTTTTGCTACTGGGGGCTCCCACAACATCAAAGACCCTAGGATTCTTAGCAGTCCAACTATCAAGGATATCTTGTACCTTTTTAAGTTCATCTTGAAGAGCCTGATTTCTTTTGACTAGTTCAGTGTTTTGAATTTGCAAAGAAACAGCCTCAAGCTTCGCTTGTTTTAAAAGAAGCAGTTCATCTCTACACTTGTTTAATTCAAAACTTAGCTTGTTATATTTTGAAAAAATATTTAATCATTGCTCTTCTATGAACTTAAGGTCAACATTAAGATAATTCATATAAGACTGCCAATCAGAGTCATCATCCATAGAAAGTAGAATATTTACCTTCTTCATTGTGATGTTGACCCATTCCCTATTTCTGGCATGATTCTTTCCAACAGCTAGCTTGTCCTCTTCTGAGAGGGCCATCAGTGCACTGACATGCACCATTTCATCATCAGATGAGACTGGCTCTTCATCCCAGTCGAAGGTTTCAGCAACGAGGCCCTTGTTTTTACCCTGCACAGATTGAACACTTTTTGTTGTTTCTGAGGGACTGGCCTCAATCAATGCAAGCTTAGCTTTTGCTTTCTTATACTTAGCTTCATAATCAATGGTTTTGTTATGATCAGATTTGTTTTGAAAATTTTGATGAGACTGATAGATTTTTGATTGAAATTTGCTAAAGCCTGAGGACTGATTTGACCCTGAAGGTTTATAAGAGGGTTCAGAAATTGTTTTTGAAAAACAGACTTTTGCAAAATGACCTCTTTTGTGACACTTAAAGCATTCAGTGTCCTCACTTGCTTTAGCATTTGAAAAAATTTTGTTTCTTTTAATAAATCTCCGAGAGTTAGCAAGGAGTGCCATTTCCTGAAATTCAACGTTCAGGTCATTTAGGTACTCCTCACTTGATCTCTCATCAGGCTCATCATCTGAATTTTCCTGAAAATCTTGAACCACATTGTTAGAATAGAAAGCAGTTGATATTGGTGATGAAGTGGTGGTCAGGGACTTCTTGACTTCCTGAGACTTCTTTAAGTCAGGGTATCGTCTGTTGATGAGGTTTTCCTCATAGACAAATTTCCCATAAATTTTAGGAAGTTCAAGATTCTGGATATGATTAGCATTTCTAAGTCCCTGAGAGAAATTCAACCACTTCTCAGGGAGTCTATTGACAAAACCAACAGTGATTTCATGTTTGACAACTTAACACCATCATTTGAAAGTTCATTTAAAAGAGTTTTGTACCGGGTGTAAGTTTGAGACAGAGTTTCTGAGTCCTTAGCCCTGAAGGTGTTATACTCAAGTTTTAGGTCCATTATCTTGTTTTCCTTGGTATCAGATGGGCCTTCATGGCTATGAACTAGGTCATCCCAGGTTTGTTTAGCTGTACTAAAGCTTATAACTGACTCCATAATATCATCAGGAAGACATGATATGATGATACTTTTGAGTCTTTGGTCCTAGTTGACCATTCTCCTCTCATCCTGAGTCCACTGAGCTTTAGGTTTAGGTAAACCTTCAGCAGTCTTTGGGATAAATGGACCTTCATTTATACACTTGATATAATAAGGTTCCATCCCAATCAAATAGCAAAGCATGCGCTTTTTCCATTTGTTGAATTTACCAACTTCAAGTCTAGGGGCAACAGCTGAATAAGCTCCACCCTTTTTATCAACTAGTTGGGGTACATCAATTTCAGCCATTTAGGATCCTAATTTAAAAACTTTTAGAGCGGCCTAAAAAAGAGTTTTATAATTAGCCTGTCTCTGATACCACTTGTTGTTCCCCGTTCACTATCGTTTAAAACAGTTTAAGAATATAAAACCAGTTAATAGTGAACAATGACTGAAATTAACGTAAGTAAAACACACTGATAAATTTTCAACATCATATTCTTATTAGAAACAAATCACAAAGAATACGTTACCCAAGTACTTGCGGAATAGTACTTGGGATTGAAATGACAAAGGTTGGTCACTCCTCACTAAGTTCAGGCTAAGTCTGAACACAACTACATGAAACCACTGAGCTATCTCAGGGACAAAGTTGTATTTGGAGGAGTGAAAGATGGCTTGCGTGTGTGTGTGTTTTTACAATTCACAAGCTTAATCTATGACTCCATCTCTTATGCTATTTATACATGTATGAGTTTTGACTCTTTCCTAAGTGACAAACTGACATCTTACAGAAGACAAAATACTGATGTATTTTGTCTCTGCTTACAAAGACTATATAAAGTAAAGGACAAGGCTGCTTTCCATAAGTCAGTGATGACACTGAGCTTGTAAGTTTGCCATTCAAGGAAAGTTGACTTATGTTGATAAGGACTTCGTATTATCTGATTCAAACTTATCCCGCCTTATCCCGCTCATTCTTCAGTCTTCATTTCCTTCAGTATTCTACTTCAGTTTGTCTTCAGTGAATGTAGTTGGTGAGGAGCGTTAGGGATTCAGTGAGTTATTGTCATCACTCACTGAATCCACCATCTTCTTCTTGACTCAGTCTTCACCCCTTAAGTTCCGCCTTACTGAGTGGAGAGACTTCATCTTCGCCTCATACTGAGTATCCTGAAGATGGCTCACTGAGAGACTATGCACTCAATGACCTGTTAGTGTTTAACGGTCTAAACACTTGGGCTATTTTCTATTCAAATCCTAGATTAAGGGGTTTGGATATTTTACTGAACCCAACAATTCTTTTCATGAAGAAGAAAAATCGACGCTAAAATTCTTCATGATCTTCTAGGATGCCCAAATCCTAGTATGGAGAATTCTCAACAAAGAAAATATTAGAAGGATCTATCAATATCCAACATTATAAAATATGATGGTTTTTAAAACGTGACTTTTTGTTTTTAAGAAATTTCCTTCTTTGTAGTTTCAATCATACACGGATCGTATCAAGTTTTTAAAGTACAATATACTCTAAGAAACTTGGTAACGAAGCTCTTATACCAATTGTGGAAAACTAGAAGGGGGGGTTGAATAGTTTTACCGATTAAAACTTCATTTTAAACTATTTAGATCAACTTATGTTAGGAATTGGAAATTCCATGTTAAAGTGTCGGTCACCCCAATTATGGTCTAGCATAAATTAGCTCGTAGACGTGTCGTTATTTACGTTATTAAGTAGCTTATTAGTTAGTTTGTAGTGTAGATTAGTTTAGTGCAACACCTTGGAGGAAGGACGGGTCTTTACCCACTGTATGCCTGATCCACAGGCCGTTAGGAGGTCGTATTTCATGTAACTATAAATACCCCTTCCATCCATGGAAGGGGTGGTGCTTCATTCAATCTAACCTTTTACATTTGAGAACCAAGTCTCTAGCAAGAACACCCTCTCTACCTTTCTCTCTATAAATATGGCAAACATGTATTTTGATCATCCAAGACCACCCGAATCATCAAACACATAAATATAACGATCCTACAATTGGCATCAGAGCCTAGGTTATGTTGTTTTGATAATTTATATGGTATTTTTCATGGCTCGGTCTATGAGGCTTGTTTGGTTTGTTGTTGATAAATGTTTTAAAATGGTTTTTGTTTACTGTTTTAATGGTCAGAATGGTTGTCTTTTGGTAAACAATGTTACATGTCTTTTGGTCATAACTTCACGTTAATATCATCAGTTTTAAACATTTTTACATGTCTTGTGTCAAGTTTTTGGTCCAAACAGTCTATAGTAATATCATCAGTTCTTGTGTCAAGTTTTTGGTCATAAGGTCAGATTTACTTGGTCAAAATGAAGCATTCTTATGCAGTTTTTCTGGGTAAGAATGATAGTATGATAAAATGACTTGTATTTCATGCTAGCGAGTTGGTCATATGTCCTTCATGGCGACTTGTCTTGACAAGTCGTCCAGATTCTATGTATCTGGTCTTAGCGAGTTGTGGTAATATCTAGCGACTTGTTTTGAAACAAAAAATGTAGCGAGTTGTAAAAAAAAATAAAATAAAATAAAATAAAAATAAAAAAAATAAACTATTGTCTTGTTACTGAACAACTAGCGACTTAGTGTCAAAATTATAGCGACTTGGTTAAGACTTGGTTATATGTAGCGACTTGATAACTTGTAGCGACTTGTCATTTTTTAATGACAAGCAAATTGTGTTTTCAAAAAGTCAGTAGCGACTTGTTGACCACGTTGAATTTGACATAGACAGAAATGATGGAGAAGAATCATCACAAGACCAATACCACAATATCATCTTAAACCTAAACATAAGTGACGACCTCAAGTTACCAATCCTTGGTCCAAGACTAAACCGTCATCAACATATCATCTACCAACATCAAAAGGACTCTAATGGAAAAACAAATAACGCAAAAAGACTCTAAAGACTATTTATTCGAAGTCATCTCAGATAAGTCTCATGCTTACTCGAAGCCAAATCATGACCTCCAAGGGTCTATCACACGAAACTTGTTCTTCACAGATTCATTCTTTTGAAATCATAAATACACGAAAATATTTGTTAAGTGATTTGATCTCAGCTTTGTATCTCGTGATTTTCAAAGATATGTCAAACTTACATACACACGAGATAACGTTTCATCATTGATCCAAGAGCTTTGATTATGTACGAATTTAAAGAATCAAGGATATAACATTTTTCGTTAGTCCTTGTTTCTTTGTTTCGAGTATTAATACAAACTACCAACAAATAAAGAATACCTACCTGAGACCGTTCCAAGATCTTGAAGCCGTGACCACATCTCATAGCCATCCCTGTGGCCATTCGTTGTATCCCATACCATCCC
Organism: Chrysanthemum seticuspe; assembly: GCA_019973895.1. Classification (NCBI taxonomy): domain Eukaryota; kingdom Viridiplantae; phylum Streptophyta; class Magnoliopsida; order Asterales; family Asteraceae; genus Chrysanthemum; species Chrysanthemum seticuspe. Next base: position 202,688,192 of record BPTQ01000005.1, on the reverse strand, counting down.
TGTGGTATTAACAATATCAATCATCGAGCCATCTTTGTGGCTAGACATAACTGAGTGATGCCCAAGAGAATGTTAAAAATATTAACAGGGGTGTGTGACACTTGTGGCTGTACCAAATGAATTAATTGGATTAATTTTTCTTTTCGTGAAGGATGAAGGGGGCGGATTTGTTTTTGTTAATGCTAGGGTTTGTTATTTGTTACTACTGATGATGGGGGCGGAGAATATGTGTGGGATTAGGTCATGTATGTGTGATGTGTGGCCTTTTATAACCCCTAAATATTAGGGTTATCACTTGCTAATACTGCTTATGGAATGGATCGGGTTGTATGGTTTTCTTGTGGGCCGTCTGGATTTAAACATGGACTGGACTTGGGCTTTGAGATTGAACTCGCTTGGAATGCTAATGGATCGTGACCTTATGTGCTATAATGAGATTGGATATTTAGTCTTGAACTGAGTTGTGTTTAATCTCTACACGTGGGCATCTGGTTGAGTATCTACGTGATAGTACAAGGTTCCATGTGATATGTTGTTATGTAATATCAAATGGTGTTTCATAAGTTGGTTAATATTGGTTAATAAGAAAATGGGTTTGTCTTGGGTTGTTTGATTATTGGGCCGTGAGATCATATGTCATCTTTCCTGAACCTTAGAACTACTTTTGAACGGATAGTTGTATGGATTTGAATCATGGGCTATCTTTTCACTCGGGCTGATTTTATTAATTTCGGATGTACTCGGGTAGGCTGTTGAATGTTCCAATTCTGTTAGTTGTTTATAAAGGTCCATTCGAAATTATATGTTCAAGGGTTATAACATTGACGAAAGTGGTTAACATTGTGCCATATTTTTATATGGTGTTATCTGTTTTGATGGTGGAATAATGATCATCACATGGTAAAAGGTCGTTCAGATCGATTTGATGGTTGAACAAAGTTGACTTAGGGGTTGTTCAGATGGTATTTCTTATTTGGATTTGAAGTGAGGTTTTCCGGGCGCGTTTACTTATTTTCGTCTTCTGTCTTTCTACCCTTCCGCGAAGATGACTTGTTTGGGCGTTTATTGAGTGTGATAAAGACTTGGCTATTTAGTTACGGTTGTGATTCTTTCTCGCTTAACCCACAGCGTAGCTATCACTTCGGTGTCTCACGCAGTTGAGGATATGTCAAGAGGTTTTGTACATTGGGTACACCGTTTCTTCTTCACAAGGATTAGTACAAGTTTAAGTAACAAATCTGGGGAATTTTACTTCATGATCAAGTCTGGCATATCGGGTTTACTTCACCATATGGTCACCATAATAGCCGACAGAATTCGTGAATGGTGTGTCTACCAAAGTGTTTAAATGGTTGTTGATGTTGGTGAAAGAATCGTTGATGAACCGCTACATGTTTCCCTTAAAACATGTATTAACTGAAACCAAAGTTGTCATAACACATTCAAGCTGACATTGTCTACGGTTTTGTCTTGATTTTGTAAAATCCCGCCAAAGAACCTATTTCTCGGTTTAAATCATAGACTTGTAAAATCCCGGGACAATGGAAACATCCTGGTAATAGTAAAGTGCATTTCCGGATCTATCTTACGGTTTATTCTTGGTTTTGTAAAATCCCGCGAAAGAACCTATTTCTCGGTTTAAACCATAGAATTGTAAAATTCCGTATTGATGGAACTATCTTGGAGAAAGGAAAGTGTATTTTGGGATCTTATTTGATGTTGGTGCTACGTTTTTCTGTTTTGAAGAAGGGATAAACGGGTGTACTTCATGAATTGGATGTGTGTTTGGATATTCGTCATGGCAGTATGGTTATTACTTGGTTTTACGGGGTTCTGTGCTTTTAACCATGGTCGGGATGAAACCATTATCAAAGTTCATTTAAAATGTCAAAGGAGGCTAGATTTGAGCAGTTAACCAGATGATGTGACAACGGCGTTAATTCAGTATTATTTATTTGAGGTTGAAGTGAATTATCATGGGCAAGTGTACTTAGTATCTGAAGGTATCGGGGATGGATGGATGAAGATTCTTCATGATCCTTGTTCGAGCTTATTATCAAAAACGAAGACTTGGGAATCTAGTTATTGTTGGGTGTCTTTTACCTTTTCTTTTACCACTTGGGGGAATTGGGCTCATACCACCACAAAATAACTATCACTTTAAGGAGTTACGTTGTAGTGCTCAGTGTCACATTCAATTGTGGATTTTCAAGAGGTAAAGTACGTCTATTACTTGATGGTTGGTTGGATGAAGAGTATAGAGTACTTAGAGAGTACTTAGAGATGCTAATGGAAATTGACACCGCTCTTTGTTTCATATGTGCAAATATAAGTCACGAGTTCGGGTTAGTTTACTTCAGGGTCAAATTCATCATATTGGGTTATCTCCATCAGCTGTCACTGCAAAGAGCCTACTGAATGATAATGGTGATGATTACATGTTTTGCTAAGAGAGTTGAAAAGAGAGAGTTTATGACGTCTGTTCACATCAGTTCAGGCCTCGTACTTCAACATAATGACGTATGAACACTACAGTTCATGCCTCATACTCTAAAGAAAAGAAATGTGTACGCTTCAGTGCGCATTATCTTCGGAAGAAGAGAAATCTTCTCATTATCTGACCATTCTCATCAACATGCTTCATACTTTTTCCATGCGCTTCAGTCATCAAGTGAACCGGGCTTCTGTTGATTGTTTTCTTATTCCACTTGCTCAACTATAATGACGATGGCGACATCATGTGCTAATTTTGCGGGGGAGAAGTGTGAATAGACTACATTTGGATGATGTTCACTTGTTTAATCAAGAATGGCATCTCCGTATGCAATTCTTGAGGGGGAGAAGAAGTTTAGATTATACTGCATGGTTGATTTATATCTGAGAATATATGGTCAAACGGCTCCTAACTCATGTAAGAACCGAGCTTCTTCTTATCGGATCATCTTTACATGGAGTTTCTTCTAAGAGCCGTTGGTTGACATCTTCACTCGGATTGATGAGTTTATCGACAAAGTGCTTCCGGTTAATGCTTCACGTATACATCAACATGATGATTCCGAACAATCTCTCTGTTCTTTTTTGATGTGATTGGTAGTTTGGAGTTACCATCTTGTGTGTTCGTTGCGGCCTGATTGCTGATTTCCTTGATGAACATCTCTCTGTTCTTGTTTGATTGGGAGGGATTTTAGTTAAAGGGATTTGCAAGATGTAAGTTAATTGGGATACTTTTTGGTGGGATGCTTTTTGGTGTGAGTTGAAGATGTTAACTATCTATTCCCCAACTGCACAATCTTGAAGAAGGTCGAGTCTACAGTCTGCTCTACATTTTCTGCTGCATATTAGAAGACTAAAGACGAGTTGCATTTGATTATCCAAAGACTTCTTCTTAATCTGGGCATTTATTAAAAGATTGTCGGTTTAGGGGAGAGCACTAATTGGGGGAGGGTGAAATGTCTGATTTAATCCCCAATTAGACTTGCTCACATTATTCAGCATGTTGATTCTCACAAAGACTTCAAGCGATCTTCTCAACAGATTTCAAGTATTTGGGCTTATAATGTTTTGCTGATTCTGAAGTGTCAAAACCAGCAAGGGGGAAGGAGACAAGCACCTAAACGCGAGTAAACTTGATGAACTTAATACTTCTAAGTAATTGAAGATATCCCGGGAAGACAAATGTTATTACCGCAGAGAAACTCAAGGTTTGACTCATGGCGAGTAAACTTGATGAACTTAATTCTTCTAAGTGATTGAAGATATCCCGGGAAAACAAATGTCATGACCGCAGAGAAACTCAAGGTTTTACTCATCAAGGCGTTTAGTGTTCTGATTCCAACTATGTGGGGGAAGAGATGGAAGAGTTAGTTTCTGAAGATAAAGAGAGGTACACAAGTGTGTGATGATTTTGATGTTATCGCAATCACCAGGGGAGAGAGATTGTGTACATTGGGGATGCTCAGTTGTGTCACTTGAGGGCTTAATCAGTGATTCAGCGATATAATCACTTATTCCGGTGTTGACATCCGCAGAGATTGTCACCCGCAGAGATAATCAGTGATTCGGCCTGCTTCTTCAATGTTATCGGTTATTCTCTCTTTGGGCATTCGGGTACTTCGGGTTCTTGAGCTTCATACACTTTCTTCAGGGGGAGAGAAAAGTATACATCGGGGTTATTCTTTGGCTATTGGACTTAATCTGCTACTTCGATGGTATAAGTTTCTTTGTCTTCGGGTATGTGTATTCGGGTTCGTGAGCTCTAGTCTAAGAGACTGACTGCATCAATTCAACTACGTGGGGGAAGTGGTCTCTTGACACCTTTTGGAATGGATTGCGTCAGACTTCAGTGGTTATGAAATTTGAGAAGAGTATTTTATGTGTGGGATGATACGTTGCTGTTCTTCTATTGGATGATATAACCTCGAACGGAGAATCTCGATTATCAGTCTTAAAAGGAGCAGCGAGATTTATGATAATGGTGTGCTTTTCTGTGCACCTGGCTAAGGCAAGCTTGAAATAGAGCTTCGAATCGGCTCATCTAATGGATTTTCGGTTTGGGGGAAGCTGCCAAAGTCTCTCTTTCTCAAAGGCTCATGTTCTATCTTCTATTCTGGAGCCTCGGAAGCTTTGGTGGTGAATGTTTAAGAGATGATGACTTCTATCTTCTACAACGGGGCTGATCGATATCCTTATCTCGATACTTGTATCATCATCCTCTTTATCTATATCATCTATTCTATCTTTGTATATATTTATTAAAAACAAAATACAAAATTATAAAACCAGCAAAACAAAATAGAAAAATATAAAATCATCTAAAACCCATAAAAAAATAAAAATAAATAAAAAAATTGAAAAACACCAAAAATATTGTTTTTCAAAGACATGTCTTCTGGTATCGATAACATCTGCGGTCTTAGAAATGTCATTCAATAATGGCACGGGACCATAGATGAAGTTCGAGCAGGAGGTGTAAATATTCTTTTTTAAAACATGTCTCAAAATATGGCTTGTAGTTACTTCAGACTGTGACCCGCGCTTAAACCATGGCTTGCTATTATTTCTGATAGCAACCCGTTCTTCAAAGAAAGGAAAGTGTTGCGCTAAACCAATTTTTCAAATATTTCATGCACTTATCCTAAAACTTAACAAGGAAAGCATGTCGTCAAAAAGACTGTTGTTCCTACACAAATGTTTTTCCGTCTAAAATTCTTCAGAAAAATATTTGTTGTATTTCAAAATGGTGGAAAATGAGTTGCTTGAAAAATCAATCAGTATCAGAGTTTTCGTATTAATTTGCAAACTCAATCAATTACTTCTGCGCTTTTAAAATTTTTCAAAAAATGAGTCATTGATTGAGGGGGAGAATGTTTTCAAATTTATATCATCTAACGGACTTTCTTAATCATCCTACGTGCTTATCTGAATAAATATAATTGCCTATGTTGAAGGACTAGGTTTCTAGGATATGATTGTTAGGTTTAGATAATTAGAGTTTGATGAAAACATAATTCCCATACCATATATGAACTGATTGATATGTTGAATTGACTTGAATTAGTCGATTGTTGTTTGGGTGATGTCGACCACCATATATTTGTGTGTGTGTTCACTAACGTATGCAGGTATATTGGTATAAAAGAATGTTCCCGATCCGGATCCCACAATTGAAGACGATTGGATGCCGAAAGGAAAGGGTAACTATATCTTGGGTTGACAAATGAAGAAACGGAGCTTAATTGGACTTCAATGGAGAGTTGGCATAAATGCAACGTAAGAGGTGTCACTGCATCAGCAGATGGTTTTCTTCTAAGTGATTGAAGAAACGGAGCTTAATTTCACCTCCGTTGGCATTAAAATGCAACGTAAGAAGTCTCACTGCATCAGCAGACGGTTTTTCTTCCAACCCTCAGCAACAACAACAAAACTTCTCAAACACCTAACATATCTTTGTGCAGGATACCATTTTTAAACAATTTTGAAAAATTTGAATAAATTGTTTTGAAAATGGAAAATATTGTTTTTGAAAATTAATTGGACTATATTTTGAAAATCATCGGACTTCATTTTATCAAAACTTAAGTCACTCAATCAGCGACTACTGTCATGGATTGAGGGGGAGAGTGATTCTAAAATATTTTCAAACGATATTTCTTCACAAAAGTTCCGATTTGTACGAAATAATAAGTGGTGATCTAAAGATTTAATGTTATGTCATGGTATGATTTTCTTTAAACTCAAAGATCTTACAAAATGAAATTTTTTCTGTTCTTGTTTGATTGTGAAATTGTTTGATTTTACTTAAAGATCTCTTAAAACAATCATACCTGACACTAACAATCTTTAACGTCTTAAATTGGTCCTTATCTGTCATTTTTCAAAATTAAATCTTGCCACGTCTTTCCCCAAAATATTTTAAACGATTTAAATCAATTGGGATCACAAATCTCAAAAGGTTTGAAATTTTTGATCGGGGGAGAGATCGTGATTTAAATCTAAAATCTGTTTTAATGGAATTGGTTTTAGTCCTTCAAAGGCACTCCTGCCTCCATGTGCCAAACGATTTGAAATACACAATGCACATGTTAAGGAGGAGGATTTATCCTAAAACATGATGAGTATTTAAACCTGGCCACATTTTCTCCCATGTTTTTTAAACCTTATTAAATCACTTGGGATCCAAAATCTCAAAGGGTTTGATTTTTTTGATCGGGGGAGAATTTGTGATTTAATAATGAAATTTGATAAAAGGTGATCGTTTTGATTCAATTGTGCAGGCTGCTCTCTCATATGTGCTAAACGCTTTCGAATCTCGAAGCACATATTGAGGGGGAGCATAACTATCGAGGTACAAAAGCTTTTTAAAGCTATTTATAAAGTACCTTGATTGAGTTTTCAAATGATGTTCTTAATGGATTTTGTGATCGTGGATGTGCTTCAAAAGAACTCTTTCCTCTATGTGATAAAATGTTTTCAAATATCCTATGCACATATTGAGGGGGAGAATTTTACCAAGAAAATCAAATGGCTTTTTCGTATGAAAATTGTGATCAAAGAAAATATTTCAAAGTCCTCTTGCCTCCTTGTGCTAAACAATTTCTAAATCATATGCACATGTTGAGGGGGAGGTTTTCTAAATGATCAAAACTATTAAGGTACAAAATGCTTTGATCTCGTATCACAAGTACCTTGATTGTTTTTCCAAATGATTTTTCAATTGGTTTCGAGAAGGAATGAACTGTACCAAAAGACCGACCATTTTACTTTATGCATGGAGTTATAAGGATGGTGAGGTTAGGTATTAGTTCCCACGATCCGCCAGAACCGGAGGGATCTACCCAGGGACAATCCACTAGATAGTGTAGAGTTCTTAGGTATGATGAAAAAAGGGGAAAATGAGAAATGGGAAGAGTGCGGACTGAGATAGAGCTAGAACTGGAATAAACCCAACAAGGTTCTAGTAATGAAGTCTCGGTAAGCACTGAAGGGGTTGAAGAATGAAAAAGAATTGAATGTGAAAAGGGTGAAAAGAAATAGCCCTCCAATAATTCAACCTTAGGGCAGAAACCGGGTTCAATACATATGCTACTGGTGTTTACTAAGGTAACACTGGTATTGAAGACAAGACGTCATGGACCCAGTGACGCACTGCACCTAACTTCCCAAGCTACTCAAGTTCCTCTTAAAAGGGCTTGTTTCATTCTCACGGGGAACCGACATAATCTATCGACTTTCTCTTAGAGATTATTGATATTGAAGAAGGAGACCCTCTCCCTAGTCTCCGGCATAGGAACCAAATGTGCACAATCGATTCTAGAGCCAAGAGATCATCCACAATATCTCATTAGGACACAAAAATAATGAAGACTTGCTGTTTCACACAATGTGGAAAGTAAGTATATATTGAGAGTCCTACGCATTATCCTTGTGGTAATTGCCAGAACATCCGAGTGATATGTAACAATATTCACGATGAAGATGGAAATCCTTCTAGAGCCAACATCAAACAAGCTCTTGGTGGGTGACATGTGAGATCTTTTCTAAAGATCAAGCTTGTGATAACTGGATAGAAACGATGGGGCGATTCAATCTTGAATCAACCTTGGTCCAGGAATGGAATTGACGAATACTTTTGGAAAAACCATTCGATGTGCAAATCTTATTTTCTCTAGCACATTGAATGTGTACTTATGTTTTCAAACACAAAAAGTATCTCTGATTGAAAAAGTACTTTTGGAAAAACCGTTCGATGTGCAAACCTTCTTTTCTCTAGCACATCGAGTGTGTACTCTTTTCATATACAAAAAGTATTTTTGATTGAAAATTGATCTTTCTTATAAAACCTTCGTCGTATTGCAAAACTCTTTCTATTAAGCAATACGCGATTGTTTTTCAAATCATTTTCTATCAATCAGTAAATCTCAATTTGCTGGTTCACTCACTCCGTGTTGTCTTCTTTGAGACGTTCCGGTTTGAGAACAGCTAGAACATCTGCAAAACCCTGTCAAGGAGATTCTTAGGAATCCTACATGATCACAGGCAGTACTTGTACTGATCAACGGGGAACCGTGGGCCATGTACCTCAATTCAACGAAAGTGATCAAAGACACTTTCGTGTGTTTTATTGCTAACTGTTGTTTTGCAGGTACATTTAGACGGTTGCAGCTGATCAGAATTGAGGAGTCAATCCAAAGCCGCATGCTCATAGCATCCACACTTAATTGAAGAAATCATGACTGGTGCATATCTACAGAACCTGGCTATGATATTTCATACTATGCTTCTGCTTCGCTGCTGCAAATATCATGAACCAGTAAGGCTTCCGCTACTCTGATGGAAAGATGTCATGATTCAAAAGTGTGAGCATGTCGGTCCAAAAGTCACAACATCACATGATGGCAACACAATTAAGGGTGATCCAGAGATTTACTGTGGCTGATGATCTCAATGAAAGCTCGAAGATCATCAAAGATGTGGATCAGTTTAAAGACCTCCACTGAAAGTACAAATCAATGCGGACTTTGAAGAATCGCTACAAAAGCACAAAGATACAGAAGCTGAAGAATTCAAGTCTACGAGCTCAAGACTAAAGACAAAGATAGAATGCTAGGATGCAAAATGTATTTCATGGGGTGACCTCCATTAGGGGGAGATTGTTAGGAATTGGAAATTCCATGTTAAAGTGTCGGTCACCCCAATTATGGTCTAGCATAAGTTAGCTCGTAGACGTGTCGTTATTTACGTTATTAAGTAGCTTATTAGTTAGTTTGTAGCGTAGATTAGTTTAGTGCAACACCGTGGAGGAAGGACGGGTCTTTACCCACTGTATGCCTGATCCACAGGCCGTTAGGAGGTCGTATTTCATGTAACTATAAATACCCCTTCCATCCATGGAAGGGGTGGTGCTTCATTCAATCTAACCTTTTACATTTGAGAACCAAGTCTCTAGCAAGAACACCCTCTCTACCTTTCTCTCTCTAAATATGGCAAACATGTATTTTGATCATCCAAGACCACCCGAATCATCAAACACATAAATATAACGATCCTACAACTTGTGTCAATCTAGTTGATGTGTATGTTGGATGTTGATAGATAAGCATATAAATAAACAATGCAAAGATAAAGAGTAAGAAGCACAAAACCACGACGCGAGTATTTATAGTGGTTCGGCTACAAGGACACCTTCCTTGACCTACTCCACTCCCCGAGTCACCTACTCGAGAGTTCGTAAGCACTACACAACACAAACTCCTTGTGGCAGAGAAGCCTTCACAACGTCGCATACTCTTTATCCGGTACAAGGCTAAACACCGGGTTTTTCCACGAGGTAGAACCAAACCTATCACAACGTCGCCTACACTTTATCCGGTACAAGGCTAGATATTGAGTTCCATTACTAAGGAGAAACTACTACCCAACACTACACAACTATCCCAAAGGAGACACCCTCCTTATTACAACATCAAAAGGATATCACTATCCTTGACCCAAACTATTCTATCTTGTACATCGATGTACCATATCGAATGTACACCCTAGGCACCTTTCACTAATGCCTTTGACACAATCCTTCAGCACCTTTCACTAATGCCTTCGACACGGACCTTCGGCACCTTTCACCAATGCCTTTGACACGTACTTTTGGCACCTTTCACTAATGCCTTTTACTTGACTCTTCGGCACCTTTCACTAATGCCTTCATCACAACACTTATAGGAGGGAGGAAAGAATTATCAACAAGAGAACTTCAGTAGTCTTGATGATGATGAAGCTTGGCAACTCATGGACTTGAGCTTGCTTGACTTCAAGAGGTGGTGATCTCGCCTTTAAGAGGAACCTAGGGAATCACACAAACACAAAACTACATATAAAGATCCTTTGGATCTGAGTTTAGATAGTTTACAATACTAGCAGAAAGTATGTGTGGAAGAGGCAAGTTACAATGAAGAAATAGCTCACTATTTATAGGGAAAAACCTCTACTGTTCCTCGGATCCCACGGATCCCTTGCTTGAGGATCCGTCCAGTGTAATCCAGGGAATCCGCCAGACGCTCCTCTCTATTTGGGTTATGGGTCATGGATCATGGGTTTTGGGTTATGGACTTTGGGTTATGGTCACCCAAATAGATAAAATGTATCTAGACATTGAATCATGGGCCATGGTTTAGGTCCATGGGTCATGGATAATACCCAACATGACTTCATGCATGATCTCATGCATTGGGTCATGGGTTATGGATCAAGCTCCATGGGTATGGGTCATGGATTTTGGGTTGTACGCAACTACATTCAATGTATCTAGTTAATAGGTCAAGTACTTTAGATTTTTACCCATTACATTACCCATTGCAATATATACTAAGTATGTATATATGTACCCATTATGTAAACACTAGTTGTTATACATATGTATTTCTATAAAATGTAAACACTATTACCTGTTTAGTGTTTTGTATGAAAATGTAAGTGTGTTAGTAAACTATTGGCTCAAACTATTTACGTATTTTATTTGTTTCGTTAAAATGATTTTACGTTTGTTATCGATAAAATGTTAGAAGATCGTAAAATATAAATAAACATTTTTACGGCTTATTTGTATTAACATCGTGTTTCCGATCTTAGCTGTGCGTGGCATTATATCACATGTGATATCACGTACTAAGCAATGATCAGTTTCAACCCCAACCTCTTTTGCTACCTCTATTAATGCATTGTAGTTATCACGAATATTCATTTATAATTCTTGACTTTGTCTTCCAGGTACTTGAATGATGGTATTATTACTTAGAACTAATATAGGATCTCTTACAAACACAATCACATGACACGGGAACATGTGATTGTTTCTCAACTTGTACAGACATATGTTATCACTTGTGATAAATCAAGCAGATTTGACTATAAAAACCTAAATCGGTTTAACACACATAGTTTTTGAGTTCCAAATATTTTGCTTGATATATCACTGATAACATCAAATAATCCTGAATATTAAGTGTCAATTTCCCCCGATAATGCTTGTAATTTATATCATTTATATGGATTTACGCTTGTTTTCCATTGTTTTCCACTTTCAGGTAAATTACGAGCATTGGAGCTAAAGAGACGCGGAATTGGAGAATTATCAAAGATTTATCATAGTATGCTCACTTTGAAGAAGTTACGGCGTAACTCATCTCTCACATTACGCCGTAACTAAAGCGTGACTCAGAAAGCCAACTCATCAGAAGATTACGGCGGAACTCTCCCAAAAGACTACGACGTAACTATATTAGGTCAAATGAGGTTCCGCGCCGCTGATAACTACGCCGTAACTATTGAATAAACTCTGGCGTAACCAAGAAATATTGAAGATACGGCGTAACTACTTATAAGGTTACGCCGTAACCAGCAGATCTAGTGCAAATTACGATGAAATAGAAGATTACGGCGTAACTATTATATTAGTTACGCCGTAACCCAGATCTGGCCTATAAATACCCCACGATTTCCAGCATTTCAAAGCATCCCTTTCCATACACCACAACCAAAGAACGTGGGAAGAAGCCAAAGGCAGGTCTAGAGGAGCATACGGAGCTGTCTCAAAGGGAGAAATCACTCCCCTACGATAAGCATTAGCATTTTATCTTTTCTTTACTTTCGATTCATGTATTTCGTAACATTGAATATTGAATTGATTTGTATGGTTAATATGAGCGGCTAAGCACCTCTTGGTGTTGGCCTAGTTATGATTCCTTAATTGTTTTGTTTGCGTTTATTTTACTTCCGTATAATTATTTCTAAGTGTATGCATGCATAGTTTATTGGTAGCTACCCTTGTTTCGGTAGTTTTGAATGGCGGTAGAGGCTAGTTGCTTAGGAGATATGACCAACTGACCCTAAGTGAGTAGACTGAGACGGGAAGGGTAAGATATGACCAACTGACGACCCTTTCTACTTGTATGATTTGACCAACTGATCACCTACCGTTTGGATGAACTTAAGAATTAGGGGGTGAGTGTTTAAGTTGCTAATGCCCGGGCACTTACTATTATAAGTCTAGCATGTAGCGGTACTTAATGACTTGGCTTAGGGGACCAGGAACAACTGGACTTATGAGGGGACACCTGACTTCTCCAGTGGTGGCATCTTTGCTGCTAGGTTAGGGCGAATTGACCAAATGTTGTCCTCTCGACTTTGACCCCACCTGAAGTAATTGGAAGTAATTAGACGTTGACATCACTAGCTAGGAGGAATAACTAGGTTAGCACCACTCTCCTCTATTGATTGAACCTTTGCCTTTATTTGCTTTTATCTGCCTTAGTAGTTAATTAATTATCGAAATCATATTAAAATCTGTGACACCTAGACTTAGTATTAATCCAACACACATAGCTCTTGGGACGACCTCGGTTTTACCGAATACTACACTACACACGACCGGGTACACTGCCCGTTAGTGCATTAGGGTAGACCATAGGTATAACGAGACATTATAAATATTAAAACATGATCAATAAAACTTGCATCAATCACTTGTGATATAACACAATTATGTAAGTTCAAACATTCAACTTTTATGAATAAATTGTGTTGATCTGGAGGTTCAAAAACTATATGTGATATATGGTTGAAATGCTAATAATGCGTATTTTTAATACAAAAAATGATGAGTCATTTGGAGTTCTACAATAATACTTATACTTGTTTTACGAAAGCATGTTAAGTGTTATAAGTTGCAGATTAGTGTTATATCACAAGTGATACTGCACCGAGGAAAAAAAAGAAACGAAAAAAGTTTGTCGACAATATATGAAAGTGTCCCTCTATTGAAATATAATTAAATGTTCGTCACGATGATATAATTTTTTTAGTTTAACGGTTTACGGTTTTGAAATATATAATATTTAAAAATGAGATGATGAAAGTGGGTTTTAATTAAAAAATTTTGGTGGTCTAGATTTACACTTTAGGTCCCTCCATGTTTTTTTCCTTAAATCTAGTTCTTTTGATCTAATTGTTTGTGTGGTCCAGATTTGTCCCTTGGTATGTAGGAGGTGAGTTATTTTACATACTCTTATTTTGGTGCTTACCAAGGGACAAATCTCACCATCCATCTAGTTTGATATAATGGTACCTAAGATTTAATATATCAACCTAAGTCCATGTCGTTTTCTTGCCTTTTCTTGTCTTTCTTATTTATTCATATTTTTTTTTTGTCTTTTCTTTTTTAATACACGTTTTCTTTTCAATTCACGTTTTTTTTAATTCACATTTTTTTAATTAACGTTTTTTTTCGCTTTCATATGTTTTCATCTGATTTCGTACGTTTTCGTCCGTTTTCATACGATTTCGTCTATTTTCTTACGTTTTCGTCCATTTTTCGTTCGTTTTCTTACGTGAATTTACGCTTTCATATGTTTTCGTCCGTTTTCATACATATTCATCTGTTTTCTTACGTTTTCAAACGTTTTTGTCCGTTTTTAAATATTTTTGGCTGTTTTCAGACAGTTTCATATGTTTTCGAATATCACAAGTGATATCCTGTGATATTCAGAATATCACAAGTGATATTAAGAATATCACTTGTGATATTCAGAAACGTATGGAAATGGACGAGTACGTATGAAAACGGATAAAAACGTATGAAAGCGTAAAAGCACGTCTGAAAACGGACGAAAACGTATGAAAAATGGACGAAAACGAACGAAAACGTATGAAAACGAATGGAAACGGACGAAAACGGAGGAAAACGGACAAAAATGTATGAAACGACGAAAATATATAAAAATGTCTGAAAATATTCGAAAACGTATGAAAACAGACGAAAACGTATATTAAAAAAAACATGAATTAAAAAAAAATGTGAATAAAAAAAATGAATTAAAAAAAAAAAAAAAAAAAAAAGAGTGGATAAATAAATAAAGAAAAAAAGACAAGAAAAGTGAAAGAAAATGACATGAACTTAGGTTGACATATTAAATGTTAGGTTAATCCTCACCATTAAATCAAACTAGATGAATGGTAGAGATTTGTCCCTTGATAAGCACTAAAATAAGAATAAGCATAAAAAATTCACTGATATATAGAGATTTTTTAGTATACAGAATAAAGTGACTTAGTATAACTTATACGAGGTAAGATCAAAGTAAAAATATAATTAAGATGAGAAGAATGAGAAGAAACTACAACCACAAACATTATATGCATTTATAAAAATAGATGCATCTCCCTATCATTTCTTTTTCCTTATTTGAAATATATGGCTAGAATTATTTCTCACTATTCTCAATTAAATCTTCTCACCAGATTCATACTCTAACTTATACTACCCATACGAGATTATTACAAGTAATGCAATTTTGTGGTCTGTTATATTTTTCATCATTCTTTGGTTTAAATAACATTTAGAGGTGTCCACTTAACCAGTCCTATTCACAAGCCATTTACAGTCGGCCCAACTTGATCCAGGCCTAAAAGATTGCTAATGCCTAATTGTAAACCTTTTTCATATGGATTTGCGACTAACGAGAATTTTTATACCGGCATTTCGCTGAGGGCGTGGTCGCGTAGGGTTAACCTAAAGACTATTTGTGTAATCGTAAATAACAGCATGAATGATTTTTGCAATTTTTGAGACTGTTTCCGCAACTCAAAAAAACCCGAAGAGACATTCATGTAATTTTTCATTACACGAACAGTCCTTAGATTTACCGCAAGGATTGTTTATGCAATTGCATGTAAACGACATGGATGTTTTTTTGCGATTTTACAAGACTATTTTTGCAACACAATTAAAATTAGAGACTATTTTCGCCTTTCCTCCTATAACTTTACTATTCAATGAATAGTAAAAGCCATATATATATATATATTTTGTTTCTCTATAAATTTCAAAGTGGTCTTTTGTTTTCACGATAATTTTTTTCATTTAGTTTTCACTTGTAGTAGCGGTATATCTATATGTAAACTTCTTTAAAAGCCCTCAGTATCATAATGCAGCCTCAGGCGTTATGTCGACATGACGTTGCGTTATCGGGCGTTATAATACCGGGGTGGGACAAATCGCAACGGAGTTGGGAGCTACGTTATCCCTGCAACGTACGTTGCAACGGCAAAAAAAATGTGTTGTTTGTTTTAATTTTTTGTTTATTTAAAAAGTGATATTGAGCGAGGAAGAAGAAAATAAAAAATAGAGGAACTGTGGTGTTTGAGCCAAACGAGAAGATAAGAATTTTATCCTTTTTATTTTTTCTTTTTATTTTTTTTATAGTTACATATTCAGTCCTTGTATATTGCGTTTTGTTTTTAGAAATGACATTGGTTATATAAAAATGTGTTGTATTTTTTAATAAAAGAGTTGTGTTTATTAATGTGTTAATAAAAATGTGCTGGTTTTTTTAATGTAATTTGTATTTTAATTTAATGAATGAAATATTAATTTGTTTAAATAAATGAAAATAATAAAGTGGGACCTAAAAAATGATGTTATGAGGTGTTAGGCTGAACACAGTGGTTCGATCGTCGAGAGGTCGATCGATCGGTCTTGATTGGTCGCCCCTTTGTGGGTTATGCAGACGAGGCAGTTGATGATCATGGCTTAACTGCAAGCAAACATTATGAAATTATGTGTGGGGAAGAGGATTTAAGAGAAGTTGAAGCAGAACAAGCAAGGACTCAACAAGAGTCGGAGGAGAGACTTAGGAAATAAGAAGCAGAAAAGGCGGCGTTCAGGTTGGAATTTGGGTATGTGGAGTCTCCAGAGTATGATTTTGCATGCGGAGAGCATTCAGATTAAACTATGTTTACGTATTATGTATCGTATTATATTTTAGTTCTTATGTTATTTGAATAATTTATGTAATGTTTTTATTATTAATCAAGTTTAAATTTGTTGTTTAAAAATTGTGAATTTAAAAATAAAATAAAAAATAAAAGAAAATAAAAAAAATTGACTTGATCGCTACTGTGGCAATTTGGTCGTCTCAGATTGCTAGAGAGAGAAAGGTGATGTTGCAGGGTCGTCCCAGGTTGCTATTGTGTTCAGCCTTATGATAAAGGGTTATTTTGATATGTGAGTGTTAAAATGTTAAAGATGAGATGACGCTGAAATAGCTGCACTTTTTTTATGTTATAGTGTTATGACACCTAGTCCTTTAATGCATTGAATTTACGTTTGTTTATATTATCTAGGTGGAAAAATGAACAAACAAGTACTTCATTGGCTTTCTTATCCAATGTAATTTAGTTGTTGTATTTGTTGACTTTTTTTTTTTTTCTTTTCAACGAGGATTTTATATCCTTATGTATTAACGAGTGTTTTAAAACATGGGTTCACTCGGTTGGTTGAACTTGACCGTGAAATGATTGGGTGATCTGAAAATGGTTTTGAGAAAAAAAATCCGGTTGAATCATCAATTAAACCGGTTGAACTGCGATCTGATAGCTTGGTTGGATCAATGAAAAACCGGTTTTTAAAACATTGATATTAACCTAATTACATATAAAAGAGATTAATTGATTTATAATTTCTTTTTCCGTCAACATGTGAAAGGATTTTATAATTTTGTATGTTGTCGATATTATACATCCAACTTTGGACTCCGAAATAAAATAGATTCTAAAAAAAAGTACTGCTTGTTATGAATAATAATTAGTGGATGTTCATTAACTCATAAGAGGCTCATGACCCAATTAGCTATTACGGTTTTACCTTAATATTTATCTTATAGATACCCTTTGTAAGCTCATACATTATTATCAATTGAAGAAGATTTTCATTCCCTCGGTTTTTATTTACAACACGTTATCAGCATGCTTTAAAGGTTTTGTCTAGTAAGGTTTTAACGAGGCACAATCCTAAAATGGACATCCAAAGGGGAGTGTTATGGATAATTATAATATGGATGTCCATATCTTATAGGATATTGATTAGAGGTATTTGAGTTATAATAGGAGATTACATATCTTTCAAAATGTCTGACCCTCACAATGGTCGATCTCAAACTGGATATGTATTAACAAGTGAAGGAACCACAATTTCATGGCATTCAGTTAAGCAGACAATCTCAGCGACTTCATCCAACCATGCAGAAATTCTAACGATACATGAAGTAAGTCGAGAATGTGTTTTGCTAAGAAGTGTGATACACCACATATGTAGATCATG
Source organism: Chrysanthemum seticuspe (assembly GCA_019973895.1). Taxonomy (NCBI): domain Eukaryota; kingdom Viridiplantae; phylum Streptophyta; class Magnoliopsida; order Asterales; family Asteraceae; genus Chrysanthemum; species Chrysanthemum seticuspe. Next base: position 202,670,545 of record BPTQ01000005.1, on the reverse strand, counting down.
TGGTAATTCTTCAGAGAATGAGACACCAACAGTTTTGCATGAAGATAATGTAGCATGTATTGCTCAACTTAAAGAAGGTTATGTCAAGTGCGATAGGACGAAACATATTTTACTAAATTTCTTCTTCACTCATGAATGACAGAAAAATGGTGATATTCTTGTTCAACAAGTTCGTTCAAACGACAATTTAGCGGATCTATTTACCAAGGCACTTCCTGCTTGAACATTTAGAAACTAAGTCACAACGTTGGTGTGCGTCGAATCAAAGAGCTCAAGTGATATAGTCATCAGAGGGAGATAATACGCGTTGCACTCTTTTTCCCTTAGTCATTGTTTTGTCCTGCTGGGTTTTCCTGACAAGGTTTTTAATGAGGCAACAATTCTTAAGCGTATTAACAATATGAACATCCAAGAGAGAGTGTTATGGATAATAATTAGTGGATGTCCATATAACCCATAAAAGGCCCATGACCTAATTAGCTATTAGAGTTTTACCCTAATATTTATATTATATATACCCTTTATGAGCTCCTACATTATTATCATTTCAAAAATATTTTCATTCTCTCAATTTTTATTTACAACACTCCTTATAAAAACCTAAATACACTTTTCATTAATGATGTAATATTTTAAAACAATATAATATGTATGTATAAAGGATATATATCAAAGGTGTCATACAGCCATAGTGGTATCCAAGAATGGGCGTAGCAAGGGTACGAAGGATACGTTCTCACCTCCCATTACATGTGCTTGGGTTAGACACTATCGCTATCACCTCTGTTGTAAAAGTAAAAATGGGTCTAGACGGTTAATTAATTTTCGTATAATCGTTGATCGCTCACTAAGCGTCTTAATTTATCATAATCGGCTTATTTAGTCGGTTTGATCAAAGATCGCTTAAAAATCGGTCAACAAACCGATTAATCGAACAAAATCGGTCTACTCGGATTAATCGGATAAAATCGCTTAAAAATCAGACAAAATCACTTAAAAATCGGTCAACAAACCGATTAATCGGATAAAAACGGTCAAAGATCACTTAAAAATGGTAAGCAAACCAAGTAATGTCTATGTTTGACTTTGAACTTTAAAGAATTATATATTATGTTTATATTTGAACACTTGAAATATTTGAACTTTGATGCACTATGCGTATCTCATACATATAATCTAATATAATATCAAAAATTACAATTTTAAACAAAAAAATTCCAATCCGATTAATCTCCGCTTAACCGATTAATCGCTAGGCCCTACTCGACCGCCTCACTAGCGCTTAGCGAGTTTTACAACCTTGACTATCACACATGGTGGTGGTCTGCATGACTAACATGGAAAGCAAGCGAAGGGGGTGATTGTGTTTGTTTTTATTGTTAAATTTGTGTTTATTTTGTGGTGAAGTTGGTGGTCCTATTACATTTGTTTGATGGTGATGCTCGTGTTAAAGTAAAAAGCTGATGTGACGTTGAATTGGTGATAATACTGTTGTTGGTTTTACTTACTTTAAAGTGTTTTATTTGTGGCAGATCGAGAGTCTTGCAACTGACTAAGGTTTAAACCTCGCTAATCAAACATTTTAGATGGCTAGAGAAAATTCCGGAAAGAGCCCCAAGTATACTGGTGACCAAAGTAGGGTGATTCTTAGTTTGCCCATTTACTTTTCTTCGTGCACCACTTCAAGGTTTAAACATTTATATTCTCTTACGAGGTTTAGATCATCGGAGAAACTTTAATCATGTGGTCTCTTTTGCAAATTAAAATTTCCTTTTCCAATGAAATGTCTCATAAAGTTTTAAATCGGTCATGATTTGTGTACTTTTTTAAGTGTCGACCGACTATTTTCAAAAAAACCTACTACATACCACAGAACAATAAATACGTGTTCTAATGACTTTTAGTCAGAAGTTTCAATTCAACCCAAACTTGTATCTTACAACCCCTCAAATCTTACTTTGTCTTTGTGAAAATGGCCTACAAAAGAATTAAATAATAATTTATGTTGATTTTAAAACGTGTAACGGCTAATAATAACATTAAACAATATCATTAGAAAAAAAAGATAAATCAATGAAAACGTGAATCTAACATATGATAGTTAACATTTATTAATCTTTTTTTTTGTTGGCATAAATTATTAAAAGTATCATTACATCTAACTTATTATTTTTTAAATTATAAGGTCTAAACAAATTATCTGTTAGCGATAGAATCAAGCAATTGAGGCCAATAAAGTTGCAAAAGATAAAATTGGTAATCTGATAGAAAAGTCAAACACGATAATCTCATCTTGTTTGAAACGATGTGTAAATATACTTAGTCTATATTCTATTTGTTTTTGTGTGTATAGAAGTGGTAGTTTTCATAATTTTGTCTCGACAAAGGTTTGAGTGGAAGATTTTATACTAGACTTTTCGTCTAACCTTACAAAAGTAATCCATGACATGAACGATTTTGGTAAAGTATTTGTTGACTTAAAATTATTCATGCAAATAGTCTTTGATAAAATGTAACCATTGAGTTTAACAGCACGGGGTATCAAATAAACTGTATTACAAACGTCAAATGGTTTCCATCAATCGATTTAGAAAAGATTTGGGAGAATTTTACTTTTTTTTTTTTTTTCTCGAATTCTAACTTCAATAAAGAAAACAACTCTTTAACTTATATGGTGCGGGTTAGAGTTGGACCACAAGTTCTTTTAGAAAAGTCTAAAACTAACGCTAGTTATTCTTCAACCAATTGTAAAATCAAAATCCAAAATGAGTATAAGTAATCACCATCCACTACAGCTATATCTGAATTTGGTTATATTTTCCACTAAATTAAAGTGATTTTGGATATAAGCAAAAAAGGCAAAGGAGTGTGCAAGTTGGAATGTAAGGGTGGTGGCAACGGCTTCGGGGTGAGGAACGGGCTTGGCCAGCCCGAGCGGCTACACCGCCGCAACCTATGCGGGCTCGAGCGGGCTTAGCATTCAGCGGGAAAGTTCACCGAGACGGGCTGAAGAAAATCGAGCCGTTCAACGGCTAAAAATCATGCCGTTGCAGTTTAAAAAAAAAAAAAAAAAAAAATT